>JBAMHX010000026.1:4036855-4056510 GCA_037177515.1 Pseudomugil tenellus
TATATATATGGCAACCAATACCACTTCGGTCTTTCAGATTTCAACCTGCAGGGACCCACAATTCAGAATGCATGTAAAATCTCTGGTCACTGTGTGAAATTATGCCTTTCAGCCACCATTGTGTCAAACTTACGTCTGAAAAACAAATCTTCTTATTAAACAGTGAAAAACCTGGTTAAAAAAAGATTTCTTCCAAAAACCAAGCTTAGTGGGCTCAAACGGTTTATTGCTTCCTGGTGAATTATAGTTGTGTGTGCTCAATTTCACTTTCTTTTTCAAAGTTTATATGGAGAAAAAATCCAACTTCTTGTGAAATTTGTTGGTAAAATCAATACACAACAACTGTGTCTCAGCAACAGTCAAACAGTTTGTGGTCACCAAGTCTGGCATCTTGATGCACCATGACATCTCTGATGGAGTTATGTGCATTGCGCCCCTTTAAGAAAAGAATACCAAATCTCTACAACTTATTGGCACGCTACGGTTACTTACCTACTGAAACCCACTACTATACTTGTAGAACTGGGTGGAATACATCAGATACCAGTTATTTGGTAAATTATTAACAATCAAAGCAGGTATAATTATTGGACCCTCAAAACCAGCAATTAGCTATTCAATTGTTTTTTACTGGCAGCATGTTGTAATATTTTTCCCCTAAAAAATGTTTGCACAAGTGAGGACATGCGGACTCCTGTTATGGCTGGTGCAACACATATTATTGCTGTACTAGGAATATAAAATAAGAATATCGTTGTAAGAAATTTGGACAATATTTTGTGCCAACTATTGGCTAAAGGAGCCATATAAGCAGCAGAGCATGAGCTGCCTGCAACAGCACCGTGTGAAAGTAATAACTCTTGGTATTGTGTTGACAAGAAAACAGGTGATGCAATTTATGGAATTTATAGAAACATCCAAACTCACCAGGAAACACCTCCAGGATGGTTCCAGGCTTTCATGGTAAGAGCAATGAATGTGAACAAGACTATTTATTTACAAGAAAATCCCATCGGGCAACTTCAACATGTGCTTCTTTGCCCATCAACTCAACGCTTTCTCGCACAAATAAACTCTGACAGTCAGTTGCTCACCTGCTCACACAATCGGTCACTCACGCTTGCAAATGCGCTATGGCAGCAGTGCACGCTGCTGCACTCACACAGAAAACACACAGGTTTGGGCGAGGTCGCCGTAGGATGCTGCTGTGAGTGTGTGATTAGAGGAGAAAGTGAGCAGAGAGGAATCGAGGACATGCACTCACCCCTGTTAAGGTCTTTATGTTATGCAGTGCATTCTGGGCTTCAAGGGCAGCTTTCCTTGTGTAAAACGTGACAAAACAGCAGCCTGGGGAAACAGAAAGAAACAGACAGGGGAGGGATGAGCACAAGGAACAACACTGAGCTTTTTTTTTCTATTCATCTGCTTGGCATCACCTGTCGACACTGGCAGACGCTGAGTGAATGTTAAGGAAGAAACCTCCTGGTGGAAATGGGGAGAAGACTTTTGGATATGTTTCAATGCTTGATGACTTGAGCCTGGAAGAAGTGTGCACATGCGGATGCATGTGCTCAAACAACAAAAAAGACAAGAGAGAAAAGTGGCGAAGAAAAGCTTTTCTCCTCATTAATCCTCAAGTAATCTGGGAACAGTTGCTTTGTCACTCATTCTCTTAACAAAGCAGTCATTCGTGTATTTATTGCTCATGCTAACTCACTCATTTAGTCCCTTGTTTCACTTTAATTTTGCTATTGGGAGGTTTTTTTTATTTGGAAATCGAGAAATGTTTGAGGGAACATAGATATTTCAACATTTTTCAATGCGTGACATTTTCCCTGCTTTATATTTTCCTTAAGAGTCAAATCCTGCTGGAGAGAACATGAAATCCATTCAAACATTCCAGCAACCAAAACTGACTGCAAGTCCACAATTAGCTTCCCCTTTCCATTAATCCTGATATATTAATCACCGATTGGAGCTGAAATACTGCAGTTGCTTGCATGAGGGTTTAAATAGAAATTTGCCATATTCATGTGCTTTATCAACTGAAAGGACTGTCTATTCAATTTAGACCAAGTAAGGCAACAGATCTGCAGGTTTTCCATGTTTTCTGACTCAGGCTGAATGGATCCAACAGCCTAATAAGTTCTGCATAATGAGCAGGGATGCAAAACCTGCACTTGCATGGTAGTTGTATAGCCATTTATTCAAAAGGATCGGGGAGATTATGAAGAAGACATGAGAGAGAAAGTCTTTTGAGGACTTAAAGCTTTCTGTAAAAGATGAGAGCGCTGTCTAAGGTACATTTTATTAGACTGGTGGTGTAAAGAGTCAGTTCCCAGGGGCCTTTGCCCTGCAGGCTTCCAGTGTATCACTGCTTCAACACATCTGACCCAAATGCAAAGAAATTCTGCACAATGACTCTTAGTTTTAGGCAGGTGTGTTGCTGCAGGAATACACTGAAAACCTGCAGGATTGGTCCTTAAGGATGACAGCTGGACACCCCTGTATTAGACCATGTTTTCATAAATCTTTAAAAAAAATTACCTGCATGTCAACTTGTGAAACAAAACCAAAATCTAATCATGCAGTGAGAACTTGCGATTATCTTGCACAACATCATGAGCTGACTTTATTAGGCAGAATAATATGAAGTAGGGTGTGCAGCCACAGGTGAGGCGGCTGCTGCTCTGGCATCGACATCCTCCCACCAACTGCTGCAGGTTCATATGTTGTGAGCTGCTGCTTCGAGTTTTACCCATCTGTTAATTTTACTGTGTATTTATTGGTCCAGAGATGAGCAGAGAGCTCCATTGTTTACATCTGCTTTGTTGTCCTCCCCATTGTGTTTATGAAACAAATCAAATCAGTGTGAATGAGGCGGACTGGTTGTGGTTTTGTTGCCCGTATCACAGGCGTCAGCCCTTATGACACTTGCCCTGCAGTGCATCTTAGTGAAATCCAACAGTGAGCATCTGGAGCAGGTTTAGCATCCGAATCCCCGAGTCCCTTTGATGAGGCTGGGAGCGTAATGGATCTGAATTCCTGTGGTGTCCTCTGGGCGCCAGGGCTGTTGAATAGTTGGCCCTCAGCCTAGCGTCAGCAACGTGATTGGTGTTGTGATTCAGATGGTGCAGCGCTTGTGTATTACCAGGGATAACACTCAGCTTAGGCTTTTCTTCTATGACCCCCAGTGTGAAAAGCAGATCGGCGTGTCACTTCACTAAACCCCGAGCCCCCCGATTCAACCATCAGCATCAATTTACCACCAAGAGATTCACACCGGCTTCCACTGGTTGAAAGCAGCGAGATAAGAGAGAAATTAGTCAAGACTGACAGGCTATTGCTGGGTAGAAATTGTACATTTTAGGGCATGTGTGAACTCTTATGGCCAACAGATGCATAATTCAAAGTTGACGTGTTGGTTTTCTCACAATGCAGATTTTCTGCAGCTCCCCCTTAGCTTAGTTTTGCATTATTATGATATAATTGAACTTGGAGATGAGTTTATGAAGAAAAACATCATTAGATTAGTTTTAATTTACTTAAAATGAAAACTAAACCTAGCAAAAACATAAAAAATATTAAAAAATAAAGCATCATGTAAATTACTGAAAGTAACTTTTTATTATATAAGTGTTTGTTGTTTTTAGTAATCAAATATTTTAAGACATTAAAACTCAAACTAGATAGTTGGTCCATGTAGGCAGTTTTTGCTTTCATATAAGGACAGAAACTCTATGAAGCACTGATCTAAAAAGAAAACCAGGCATCATCTTTATCTTTGTGCTTCGGAGTGATTGTAACCTTCTATAATGCAAGCCTCCACCTCATGGTCCCAGAACAACTCCCTCCTGTCAACCGAAGTGCTTAAAGAGTCCATCATCCATCAATGTCAATCTTTTATTTTGATCAGGAGCAAAAGTGAATGCCGTCTTCCCTTATTCATGCTCTGAATCTCCACCAAGTCTCACGTCTCAGTTTGGTGCTTTTCAGGAATTGTGCTACTAAATGGTTTCCTCTGCTTGAAAAATCTCCAGACGAGTTTGGAGACAGTTTGCATTATTGTCATCTTACATAGATCATTTGCTTTGAGTGATCTAACAAAGTGTTTTTTTGTAAAGAAACAGAGGTGGAAAAAACCCATCAGGGAAGGGTTTGAAATCATAGACTTTAAATTAAAAAGGGACACATCCAATGTTACAGCCACATGAAGTACAGTAGTACAGATCATTCTTTTGCGCAACCTCCCTATTCCCACCTCTCCCTGTTGCCCAAAAAGCTTCAGAAGTCTTGTCCTCAAACTCAAAGTGTCTCGTTTCAACCACTCAGTTTGGTCCAACAATGTCTGCAGCCCTCTAACTTTTCATCGTGTCCTGCTCCAACACACCTGACTCAGATTAATGAGTCATTGTGCAGAACTTTATCGGCTTTTGGATACATTTTATTCAGAATCTAATTCGCAAACATGAGGGATTCATTGCTCTTCATTGAACTGATGCCACTCAACTGCGTAAATCCTCACTTAAGCGGCATCCTTTTGTCTCATCAAACTCTAAAATAAAAACACTGTGTTAATCAAATGTTTCCATCTCTGACTCATTCTTTTTAAATTTATTTTGATAGAAAAATCTGAAAGACGTAATTTTCAGGAATTTTTTTACACCCCCTCGTATAAATTTAAACCAAAGTGACTATCAAATATAAAAGTAATGCAAGTTCGGTAAAGGCAAATAAGGAATTAAACATTTTCCCAAATAGTTTGACTCGGACAGGGGGGCCAGCTCTGGTCCTTCAATGTATGCCTGCTCCAAAACACCTACCTCAATCAGTCATTGTGCAGAACATCATTATCTGTTGGACCCATTCAATTGTAAGCTAGGTGTGTTGGAGCAGGGTTACAATGAAAACCTGCAGGACGGTGGCCCTCGAGGACCAACTTTAGGCCTCCCTGAGTTTTTTTTTCCCATGTTAGCAGAATTTCTTCAACATTTTGGACTAGTACAAACAAGTAACACACATAGGCAGTTGATAAGTGATGCTGCATTGTGACAAAGCACATGGTGGTGTTGATTTACAACAACAAAATAATCCATCACATTTGCTTCCATGTGAACATCTGAAGTGTACCTAGCTAAAGGTCAGATTACACTAAATATCAGTTAGTATTTAGGAGTAGCACCCATGGGTTGCGGTCAGATTCTGAAAGCGATTTTTGTGCTTTGTTAAACTTAGGTTGGTGGAAGCTAGAGCCCATCCCAGCAATTAGCAGGTGACAGATGGGTAAAACCAGGACAGGTCGCCAGTCCAGAGCAGGGCCATTACAGAGACACAAAAAACCTTTCATACTCACTTCTAAGAAGAATTTGGAGTGACTGATTCACCTAACATGGTGGAGGAGCCAAACCATAAACACATGCACACCATGCAGTCCCTGTTCAACTGCCTTCCCAGTTCTGGTTCGAACCAGCGACCTGCTTGCTGTTTTTCAGTATTGTCACTATATCAAGTGGTCTGAAAAGTGTAGTTACAGTCCTGATTAAAGCCCCCTCTGCAGCCAACAAATCTTTTTGATTAAAAAATAAACAAACAGACTCCTAATATTATAAGTAATGATTATTCTTTATAAAGTTGAAATAAAACTAATTATAATCCAGTTTTGAAACATGTTAGTTCCTTATAACACATGTTAACATTAAACCAAACAGCATTCTCCTGTGAAACCTGAGCTTCTTACAGTTAGTTAGCAACATGATTGCTATGTGAAGCACATCAACTTTAAGCTGTGTACTTCCAGCATGCTTGCTGCACACTGAAAGCTATTCAGAGGGGAGCTTTTTTAACATTGCCTCAGTATTGTACATTATTATTCCATTATAATTCCAATTGCACCTGTGTTCAAGCTTCGGCCCCTTGTGTGCTATTTGCAATTCCACTAACAGTGTATGAGGGTTAGCCGCTAACTGCACATGCCGCATTATGATTCCAGAAGCATTTCCCTCATATCTGTATAAGGGAGAGTTAGCTTTTGGTGTTAGTATTAGTGATTCTGATGGCATAAAATGCGCAGGGGAAGGTTGGCTTTTAGGGCTACGCTAGCCACAGCGTCTTGTGATTCCCAAGGTGTAGCCGGAGCCTGGGAGCCATGCGGCATGTGGCGGATCGTCCCAGGTGGCGAGCTGTCAAGATGAGGATCAAAGAGCAGAGAAGTGGACCTCACACACACACATTCCCCGCAGTGTTCCAGTTCCACCTGTTTAAGAGTCAGCACACACCCGGCTCAAAAACATAAAAAAAACTACCTTCAGCCAATAAGAGCACATACATGCTAAGCGTGTTAGCATGTATGCGTCTCACCTCCACAAAATGACAACCATGTGAATAAAGTGCAGCAGACTGGGCATGGATACTTTTCCCATCAATCTCAGCGTTTCTCGCTTTCCTTTTTTTGCAGCATAAACATTTACTCAGAGAAAGACAAGCCTCAGAGCGAGGAGATCTACTCTGTTTGTGTTGTTGAAAAGGGACTCTCAAAAATACACACTAGAGACGCTCACACGCAACTCCAACTGAGGTGAAGAAATCTATTACAAGCTAATGTGTGTGTGTGTGTGTGTACGCAACAAAGACAGTAAGACAGGTGGAAAGGACACGAGGAAGAAGGGCAGTGAGCGCGCAACACAAAACAGAAGAAGAGGAGGCTGTGAGTGGAATAGAGAGCAGAGGAGGGAGATGCCTGTTCATGAATGCTTCATGGCTGTTGAAGGGGGCCTTTGACTGAGTGAAGATGCATGCCCCCCGGCCCCTCCCCATCCGCTTCTGTCAACACATCTACCTCCTCAAACAACAGGTCGACCTGACTTCTCTGCTCAAGACAGCAGAGCTGCAGAGGAGCTGAAGGGGGCACACGTTGAGGTGGTGAATTTCAGAGTTTCATTCAAAATCTGGCAAAAGCCGGTGCTCTCATGGCCCCCTTATAGCTGCGATAAAAGCACAACAAAAGGGGGCACCCCTCAGCTCCAAGTGACCTTCTATAGTTAGATAGCAGATAAAGGGCATCCTGTGCTGCTGCGCCACAGCGGGTCATGCTGGCTGAACCGCTGAGAGCCAAACATGACCTGGCAGGAAAAGATCCTCTGGACTGATTCTGGTCAATCTATATGTTCGTGGTTGACACAAGAAGGCCGGAAACGATCATTTTCCGACAGGTTTCCTCTTGATTTGTATGTGCAGTGTGTTATCTGCAACCAGATGTTTGACATGCATGCTGCTGTAAAACCGATGCGTCAGCCACGTCTTCTCTGCTACATACAAAGACTAAAACACTCCTTATGTTTTACATCTTCATGCCAGATTTTGTTCTTAGCGCCTGATTCTGAAAAGAAGATCAGCTTCTGCCCTTCATTTTTAATTTCTTTGAACCATTAAGTCATTGTAATTTTTTATTGTAACTCTTAATTAAAAAGAGAATACCCAGTGTCCCCTGCCACACAGCAGGTGGGAGGGTCATCTCAGCTGGAGCACCAGTTAATCTACTTTGAAGTCTTTCATTAGACAGTTTTTTCCCTGACTGCATGGAGAAACTGTCCTAAACGTTATTTTTTAAATGGTTTTTTCATAGTAGGTACTTTGTTTGCAAGCTCTTGTGAAGTAAAGGACTACCAATAAGTCATCATAAAAAAACTGATGAAAACCAAAGTCTGCACTTTAAAGAGTAGGAAGAGTAACCCTCCAAAGCAGATAGACTTCTTACAATTTTTAACACCTGTATAGTATTTTCTGAGGCGTGGAACCATTTTAAGTAAAAAAGGAAAAAAAAAAAAGTTTTATCCAAATGTGTTACACTGATCTTTAAACAACCAAATCCCAAATTCTAGTCTTGTTCAGTCAGAACATGAGTATCATCAACATAAGTATCATTAAAATATAATAAAAAGGTATTTCTTTGTTTTTTTGGCTCAGCTAATCCAAAGTACATCTGATGTTTATCTGATAAGACGTGCAAAACATGTTTTTAGACAAATATGCAAAACCTTTAAATATGAGCTCAACTTTTGGTCCATGTTTTCTCTCATGTTCACAAAGCAAAGTTCAGTCAGTTAGTCATTTTCTTAACTGTTTAATCCAGTGAAGAGTTGCAGTGAAGCTGGAGCCTATCCCAGCAATCACTGGGCGCGAGGCAGGGCACAGCATGGACAGGTCACCAGTCCATCACAAGGCGCGAAACAAAGTTAACTGCTGAAGTCTTAAAGCAAGTACAGCAGAACTGAGCAGAGTAAAAAGAGGCATCTTATCTAGTCCATGAGACCAATAAAAAGAAGAATGTTCTGAATGATTGTATCCTGAAAAAATACAGAAGATGATACTGTGACACTTGAACGAGGACAGTTTAATATGAGCAACTCCAGACGACACTGAAGCCATTGCTTGGTACTAAAAAGGATGTGAAGGGTGGCTACGTTTTATTTCTAAGTTGGTCAAGGCACCAGATATTCCTCCATAGTTTAACCTGCCAACAGCTGCTCAACACAGTAAACTGTCAGTCGTGTCAATCTGAACAAAAACAATTATCACTGTACATGTTTTTATTATCTCCACTCATGTTTGAAAGTATTTATAGTAAAAACTTAAGGGACAGAAATCAGTTCAACAATTTTTTGATGCGCTTCATTACAATTTCCCACAAAATAAATAGAATACCCGCAAATTGCAAATTTGCTGAGGAGTCTTTAGCACATAACACACAGTTCTTGAAATGTCATGCAAAGTAACCACGTAGCGCTAGTTTGGGTTTTCTACTTGCTAAGACGAATTTGCAACAGCTTTCTTAAACCCTTCTGTCTCATTTCCCATTAATTTATTGTAAAACTATGCTGGCCTCTTTGCACCATCTTCACCAGTCACATGACCTACTACATCACGCCAGGGGATTGGAAAAAATTGAGTGTTTATTGCTGGCTGTTCACCGCTTTAAAGAAGCAGCTTCTCCTGAAACATTCTCTTGGAGAGAAGAGCTCAAACGGGGATATTTCAATTAACACCAGCAGTAGGAGAATAACTTTGGCAGTAACCACGTTTTTGAGTAAATATTTAAATATGTGTATTCAGGTGATTTGTAAAGGCAGACATCTAAAAAAAAAAAGTCTCCCCGGAAAGTGTGGGTATAATCTGAACCCAAGCAAAAGTTTTGCTGCTCGTATGATGCAATGGCTGCAAAGGATGACCTAACTTGCCACTACTTTGGTCGTAGGCAGCACTACTAGTAGCGGCTAAACTTCCAGGTCTACTTTGCGTCAAACTGGAAGCCTCTGGAGTCTCGGCTCGCCTTTTCATGCTTTGGTATAATTTCCTGGAGTGCATTTCACTAAATGATTACCAACTTGTGGCTTTTTGAGGAGAGGGCTCGCCAACAACTGATTTATTGGAGCAATCTATGGAGGTCTCTTTAGATAAAACAATCCCTCATCAATAGTCTGGAAAATTGACATAATTTGTAATTGCTGAAAGTATGAACAGCTTTGGTCTTTTTAAACATCCCAGATTCACAACAGGGGCGCTCTTTAGGACACAAATATGTGGGGAGAGGATTGAATCAGCACAGACTGAGGATGGAGGTGGAGCTAGTGAAAACCAGCGATGCCCTGCAGTCCAGTAGAGTGGAAGCATGCTTATTAAAAGGGGAAAAAGAGGAAGGTGGGTGAGTGGAGGTTTTATAACAGAGCTGCACCTTGAGCCCTTCCACTCGAGGCAGGATGCTTACAGTGACTCACTTTTTCTCCCTCCATCACTCCAGTTCCTTTTCGTTTCCCTCCACTTTCCTTTTGACCCTTGGGGTTCCACTCAACCACTGAAGCACATTAACTACAGCAATTACTGCTCACACGAGCCTCTGGGTGGGATGGGATACAAACTCCACCTCACGTTATTTCTTGCCCCCCCAACTAACTGATCCCTCTCTGCTCTCTGCCTTGGAAATGCCCCTAATGTGTATAATTTATGCACGTCAAGGAGCTACTGAGTGACAGCAGAGATGGGCAGAAAACTACAGAGAGCACATTCTGAGTTTGATATCCTAATAAAGAACAAATCTACAGATGGAAAACGGAGCGAATGAGTGGATGGCTTCAAACAATGCTGCCACTCTGACGGGCATTTGGCTGATCTTCTAATCCTGTTAACGTGGGACTCAGTCCAGCAGCACTTCACAAATCTATACAATCCACTGGTTACTTTGGTGGAAAAGCATCAATTTCACCTCCTTCCAAATCCCCCCTCACTCACTCCCACCCTGCAAAAACAACAAGAGTTCTTGCTGGAAATCAAAGCCACATTCTGGATGACCCCAAAGCGCTTGGTGGGGGTGTGAAAAAATCCAACTCTGCAACTTTGCCTGTAACCAGGCAACTCTCTCTGTCACTGATGCATGTAAAAGTATAAACAGAGAAAAAAAGCAGCAATAAGCTTAGAATCCACACACAGAGAAAAGCTCCCATTAAAATCCACCTGCAGCTGCTCTCTAATTGGGCCTGGGTAGCCGACTAAAAAAGCTAACGTCTAGTTAAGGCGATATAATTGGCCGCTCTGCTTTAGGAAAGAATGAAATAAATCAGTCCCCCGTCTCAGGTCGGCCCCGTCTCAACTGAATCCATTAGAGCAGATAATTGTCTTGGACGGGAGAGTGTTCGCTTGGCGTTGCCATAGCTGAGCGAGAGGAGACAGTTGGCTTGCAAAGCGGATGTCTGCTGTTGGACGGGTGTGAGTCCCTGGATGCAGCATCAGAGTAACCCAGGCAGGGACATTTTGATCTGAGCAGTGATCGAAAACCAGAAGCTGTAAATCTGTCGGCATCTGTTTGTCTCCAGGCTTGAAATGTTGTCCCCACTACTCTGGATTTCTGCATTATCTTTTATTAGAAGTCAAAATGATATTTCAATGGGCAACATGCTTTTTGTCCTGTACTGCCTTCCAACACCTGTGGCTGTCTTCAGGCCCCAGCAGGTTGGGTCCCGACTGAACTTGGGTAATATTGCAGATTGTATCAAATCAAATGAGTGCAGGTGGATGCATGTTTGCAGAATTAGATGTTCGAATGATGCTGGCTTTTGGCCAACTGATAAAAGAAAACTGATAAAAGGTAAGTGTTTATTTGTAAATACAATATGGAGGTAAGATGGATTGGAGGGGTGCATTCTAATGCCAGATTTAAGCCGCCACACCGAAAGCTGTTCATGTGTAATCATCGCACACAAGATGCATAATAATGCATCTAAATAACAACATTGTATTGAGCTGCACCAATCAACTTGACAAGCTTTAATTCCACATGAAAGAGCTGTGGAAATATGTATCCTGTTGACATGAATATGTCTATGTATGGTATTTAGATCCATATTTCCACACTCACTTCAGATGCAAGCAAGTCCATGTAATAATTCTACAACTTTTAAAACGCTATGTTTCCCACTGCTTGGTGCTGAAAACTAATCAGCACTTGTTTCAGGAAGAAATTAGTTTGGATTTACATAAAAGAAACTCATGACTGTGATAATATCAAGATTTTCACTGGTTTTAAAGCTCCATTATAACATCTCCTCACTCCCTCCACTGCACCTGTAATAATTTCTGCAGCCCCTCAAGGCCTTTGTCACATGTTATGTTATAAAACATGTTATTTTAAAGCACTTTCTGGAAAGAAAGGCAAGGTGCTCTTCAGTAGTGCCAGTCGATGTCCTATCTGCTTATCATTTCCTCCCGCTTCAGTTTTTGTAATACTTATTGCATTATAAGTGAAATGTTTCTACAATTATTTCTCACTATTTCAGTATGGTCTCATGTCCAGTACAGAAATAAATTAAATGCAGTCCTAATCAGTCCTACCCCTTCAGGATCGGACAAGATATGTTAGTTGATGAAGGGTGTGTGCATGTGTGTTGTACACTTTGTGTTCTTTAATGTATTGTTGTGCAATGTTTTTTTAAATTTATTTCTATTGGATTTAATAATTTACCTGTAAACGTATTTTTGATGACATAAATGTGGATTTTTACAATCTAAAACTTTAAAGGCTGGTTTCTCCAAATAATTTGTTCTTCATATTCTGTGTGAAAAATCTTCCTTATAGCAGTACTTACACATATTCCAGTTTTTATTTAAGGGTTTCTTTTATATCTTTTATATCATAGAACATTTCATTGGATTCAAGGACAATCCACTCGGTAAAAACTTTCCTTCTTTATATATGATCAAAATACAGCACAGACTTGTTCCAGTGTTTACCTTTTTCCTCATAGAAATGTATGTAAATTAGGATATGTTTGATTATTTAATGCATAATGTACATATTTAAACACCATTACAGAAAACTTGTAGTAGAAAAAAATAATAGCTGTAATGTGAGGAAGTTTCATTGTGATACCTGTTAGTTAAAAATTTACCCTGTTCCCCTGTAGTGTCTCACCTTAACTGGAGTTTCTTATGTAAAGGTAATTGGTAATATAGAAATGTAGTAATTTCGAAAACGAGGGGACAAGATGAGAAGGTGGGCAGCAGTCTAAGCAAGGAATTCCAGATTTCCCTCTCTGGCTTCATAGGAAGGGGGGTGGTTGGGCTCTTAAGCGTTCTCAGACCAGCCAGGATCTTCAAGTGTCCTAGGGAGGAGACTCGGGGGAAGACCTAAGTTTAAACCATTTTCATGTCCATGCAATACAAATGTTCAGAACTGGACCTGCAAACATGTTCTGGGATTTTATAGGTTAACTTATAGAAATAATTGTATAGGTTACATAAATCAGTTTTTCCTAACTATTTTGTTTAACAGAGAACTATCTGGTAATACTTTGGTTTGGGTTAAATTACACTAAATATATAATATTTATGCCATGATTATATGACATTGGCTATTTTAGGTTTTATGAATTCCACCCAAAAAGGCAGTTTGGAATAAACTGGCCAGTGAATCTCGACCTTCCCTTTCTAAAAATAAACAAATGAATAAAAAAATATCAATCTTGGTAAATAATTCATTCAGATCCTGTTGTGCCTTTACTTGCAGGTCAGGCTGACAAAACCAATTTAGGAGCAGCTTTGCGTCCCCTTCACTCTTAATAATCTTCCCATTCAGTACAAGTTCCACATAATCCAAATCCCCTGTGGTTCAAATTCAAGTTGTTAGAGTTTTCTATATATTTTATATTATTCCCAGGTCATATTGTTCCAAATAGAGCCTCTTAATGAAGACATTAAACTTATCGTGTGTCAGCTGCTCATGTGGGCCATGCTGTATCATTAAGATAAATGACATAGCACATTCCCAGGCACAACACACACGCACAACACACACTGCAACAAGCCCGTCATGGAGCTTACGGTTGTGTTGCAGCACGAGGACCATTTTCTGTTTACCCCTCTGGCTCTCCTTGTCTCATTCTCTTTTTATCTCTCCCTCTATCTCCATCTCTCTATCAGTAGAAAATGGCAAATTGCTCCATTTCTCACCAAGTCCCCCTCCTCCGATGCTCATCCCGTCATCTGGTTATTAACTCCAAACACATTAAACCAACAGTAGTGCTGCGATATTCCCCAAACTGTCCTAGTCAGCATAAACGTATCCTAAATGCACACACCTGGGTCAAACTGTAAAACAAATTCTGCAGGATGTATAAAAAGACTACTAACTGCTGTGGGAGTACACACAAAACTACTTAATAAGAACTTACAAAACAAGTTTACTTCCAATTTGTGGTCTGTGATTAATTATATTTTGGCTTCTAAAGAAAGCAAACAGGCTGAGAGGAGATCATTAAAGCATCTGCAGCACGTACTTTTGGAAGCTGATATAATATTTGGAAAGATGATGCCTTATTGTGCCAAGCAAAGTGGTAAAATTCAGTGTTTTGCTGAAGGAATTTCACTTTTGTCAGTCTGAAGCAGCCTCTTCAGCAGCACTTAAGATGTGCATGAGACACCAGATCAGGAGAATAATAAGACAGCAGGATTACACTGATCCATAGATATCCACTTACTGGTGGGACGTGCAATATGTGTAGTTTAGCTTAACCAGAGCTCCAAGCAAGTATTAAGTCTCTGGTTTTATCTTCCGCTTCTTTTAATTAATCTGTAAATCATCCATAGTAGTCCAATTTCTGCCAACATCTGATTTCATGTCAAATTTTACAACTCAGAAAAGTTATGAAATGAATGAGTTTTTATCAGGAAAATACTGGACTGTTCTAAGATAAACAGAAAGATAAATTGAATTATATTATATTAAATTCTACTTAACTAAATAGAAAAATCTCATTTATAAAACCACTTTATAAGTTTGTGCTTCCATTAAACTGCTTTTTGTGTATCTTTTGTTGTCTAACAGGGATGTAAACTAAAGTTGTTGCAGCCATGAAACCTTGTCATGGTGTGGTAAAAAGCTTGTTTGACCCAAACTACTACTTTACAGAGAAGGTAAAAAAAATATCTGGGTAACCAGTAGGACAACAGAATTGGCTCATTTGCCTCAAATGAGTGAGATCAACAACAACAGCGCTAATTTAGAATAAACATGGCAAAGCAGGCGAGGCCACATTCTCTCTGATGCTGGAGAGATTTGTCACAGTGAAGCCAGATGAAGCTGGCCGACTTACTTAACAGAGAACAACAGCAGTGCTCAAAGCCAGCACATAACAAGACCAATGAGATCCCAATCAAATGCTACATTCCCTCTTAATACGCTGTAACCAGCGGTGTTTCCAGCCTTAAAGACAACCTGGGCTCAGCTCAGACAGCATGTAAAGACAAGCCACCTCCTCAGTAGACACATAGTACTGGTCTATATGCATGGATGGATGCATGTTTAAACAGTCTAACGCATGATGTACAATGTTACATCCGATCCCATATCTAACGTGTTTGTTTAAGGACATTACATTTGAAAAAAAAGAAAAAAATGTTCAGTTCTCTTCACCTGCTTCTTCCACCTTCCCTTTTCTCTTTATAATCCTGTCTTTTTTAGCTAGAAAGCTACAAAACATTGAAAAACATTTAACATTAAATTGCTGAAAAGAGTTACATTCTACATGTACAACAACATGAAAGCTTTTAGCCTTCCTGAATGGAGGAGGACTGACTGAGATAGAAAATATGGAATAAACAGTTCAGTTGTACAAATATAAACCACATATATTTAACATGTTACATCCGATTATGTACACAACTTAATTTATTTGAAAAATATTTGATTTCTTACAATTATTTTAAGCTAGTTTATCTTCATCATTATCATTTAATGTGTGATCATGAATGCATCATGTCTAATTTTTAAAGCATCGCACAGAAAAACAGATCAGTTGCAATGTTCCCTGGATTGTGCACTAATGCTAATGCTAGCTATTAGCGAGTTAAACTGAAATGCTGCCCAAGTCAGAACAGTAGCTGTCTTTTGTGGAACATTATGTTAGTTTTACAGATGTGACATTTTCCTCTTTTCTATTCCCCTAAAAACAGCTAAAGAGTTGCAGGTGTGTTTTTCTTTTTGGGAGATTTAATATCCTTTATGTCCTCCTGGCCTTACAAAATTAGCTGACCTGCAGTTTTGTGCATGTGCGTGCCAACATAGATAGCTCTGCTTGTGAATGAGCAATTGGAGTAAAAGGTGGCATCAAAAAACTGAAAACATCAAGAGCTGAACCCCAAGAACGATGTCTGGAGACACCTTTGGTTGGAACTCACCCAACAAGAGACTGCAGCGAAAACAGAATAAAAGCGGAGCGGGACTGTCGCTCCAATGAGAGGCATGATCGGTGGCTGTGTTTCTTCTCCCAACGATGAGTGATGCTCGATTCATCAAGCATAATAAACAACTCATTTCAAGGGTAGTGAGAATGGAGCAGGAGATTTGTGGGAGCTGAAGGGCAGGAGGGGGAACTACCTCCCACGTATACCCCGCCCCACCCTCGGAGACAAGCAGAAGAAGAAAAGGAGCGAAACAAGATTGGTGGGGAGGGGAGTCATCTCAAGGCTAAAAGCATATAACTACAAAGCGCACAGCAAGTGTGTTGGTGTGCATAAATGAGTTGATTTGACTGGTGGAAGAAAGCCGTCTACAGGCTTTCATAATCTCATATGACTCACAATCAGAGGAAGCCACGGGGGAAGAGGAATCAGAGGAAGAAAACCTGAAATCACAGACGGAGGTGAAGCTGCAGCGGTACGATGGAAACATCTTTTACCCGCTGAAAATTAAATCACTTTTAAATATATCAGTATTTTATCAATTATCCCCACATACATCCTGATAAAAACCAGGCTCACAAACTGGATTTGTACAAAATACAAGTGAAACATGAAATTCTGGAACAAATATCTCAGCGAGAATGGATCAAAGTCAGAGCTGAGGAAAAAAAAAAACGAACAAAAAGATGAGTCAAAGTGTCCACTGCTGTGAATAAAGTAAACGATGTAGTTTATCATACACAACACCCTGTGTGGTCAGTGCCTGTAAACCCTTCTATCCAGACAAGCATCGTTCTGCTCCTGTACAGGACACAGTTTTCCTTCAGAAACCTTCCAGCAGCACAAGGGGTGTAAATCCAACACTAAATTACAGATTCAGTTCTGCCAAAATACACTATTTGTTTCAGGAGTCAGACGTTGAAATGAGAAAATATGATAACACACTCACTTCCATCAAGTCACAAGAAGAAACTAAAATAAACTAAACAATTCTCTTCACCCTTTTCTTAATGTTTTATAAAAACGATTTGTTTTTCATGTGGGACTGATACTTCTGCTGTTGGTCCATTATCACTGAACTGATGCAGCTACGTAAGAGGGTAAAACCTTCCGACTGAACTACTTCAGGTTGTCCAATGTGGAATATCATGTGTGTGGTGAATATTCTGTTGAAGCAACCGGACTGTCCTGGTATGTCTCACGTCCTCTGAATGTTAACTGCTCCACATAGGGCTACAACACCAACCCAAACCACACTTGTGCTTAACACATGTAGAGGTGGTACTTCCATGAAACACGGCCTCCTTTTACTCTCAACATGCAGACTTTTAGTTTTTATCTAAACCTCTCGAGCTCAATTTTGTGTTGACATTTTAGCACAGGGGTTGTATTTGCACAACTGTGGCTGCGCAACAGAACAATGCACCGACACTCCAGTCTGCTAAATCATCCTGAAGGTCTTTTCTAATTAAAGAATGGTGCTCAACTTGACCCCATCTGCTCCTGCGAACCTTCATTTCTTAATTAAAGCCTTGTCCTGCTGTGTGAGCAGCACTGTTTTTATTTTCAGAGGATCAATGGCTGCTGAATGTTGGAGGAATCGGTATTTACAAAACTATAGCCGTCCTTTAAATATGTCTCGGAAGTAAGTCAATTAAAGCCTGATGCTTTGATGAAAGTTATCCAGAACTTCAAAGCTCAGAGGTGTCCTAAATTTTATAAAATATAAAATCAAAATAAAAATAAAGAAATAAGCCCGAAGAACAAACATGATACTTTATGGAGGTCAGTTAATCAACTACATGCAGCAAAGATCAGGGTTGGTTTTCATTTTAGCTTTTAGCTTCCAACACAATGTTGTGTGTAAAAACTAAAGGTATTAAATAAACATGCATGGTAGGAATCCAGATCAGGACCTAAAAAACATTTGTTTTATACTGGATTAAGGCTGCATAGCCTCCCCTTCATTCAGATCACACTGCATTCACTTTTGAACTCATTAACTTTACAATAATCCTTTGAGTTTGGAAACTCGATGTCTCTTATCACTTTCCTTCATTTACTGCCTCGTGCTGTAACCCGGGAGAAATGAAGCTGTATCATTATCTGAATCACCACCACGTGAAACAGCACGGGATAGGAAGGACAAGAAAACCAGTTGGAGACCACAAGTCTCAACTTAACTTTTCAAGCTTTCAGTGGCTCAAAGATACAATTGTGATGACATATCTCTTGATTAACGAGAAGTGATGGTAAAGACTATATATATTTCATATCTATTTCACAGTGATATGGATGTTAGAAGCATATTCTCTGTTATGGAAAGAACATTCTTTTACTTGACGGTGAAAAGAAAACAGTCACATTTTTTTCAGAATCGAGCAGCTCGACACTGAAACTACACAAGCCTCAGACAAATATGTGGCATCAGGTATCGAATGTCACCTGCAATGTGATCTGCACTGTCTCCGATGATCACATGCTGTTTCTTTCACACCCAATGGATGCATAAACTTTATGTTAACATGTACTCATACAATAAATTTAGAATTTTGTCAGTAAATGGACTAATTTCTTTTTAATCCCAGAGGAAAATAGTTATGTTGTAGTGCAACACAATGGGGGAGATATATCTTATTTTATCCCTAAACGCAGAGTGTCGGGGATATTATGGTTTCATCACAACCGCCGCCGGATTCCTTCATGTTAGCGCAATATATAAAACAATTTTCACAATTGAGTTTTTGATGACTCTGTGTACCTGTTTAGGTTCCCAAGGGGACGACCTGGCTCATGTTTCACCATTTTGGGGTGGTTTCCTCACCAGGTGGCTCTTTATGCATGAAAAACATCTGTTTTTTTGCTATATCTCCTGAAATATTTGTCTAATTGACAGGCCCTGAACAAGGGCTTTGACCTCTCCAACTGCTCCCCAGTGACTCGGCAGAACAGCAGCCCACTGCTCCCAGTATAACCACTAAACAGAGGAGTCATTTGAGTGTGCTTTGTAAGATATGTTGACAAGTAAAGATTTATTTCCCTTGAAACCAGGAATGGAAAAGGTCCTTTTGTGCTGGTTCTCCTGATGTTTCTCCATTCAAACAGTTCAACCAGTTCATATAAAAATATTACCAATAATTCTATATTTTGTATTCTTATCATTGTGGATCTTTGGTCATTTATTACAACATTAACATGCAGTAACATCAGCTACAGACATTTATCTTAATGAGGACGGATCTATCTCAGTGTTTAATGTCTTTCTGCACTTCATCCCACCTGTTCATATTTTGTTTAGAGAGACATTATGAAACTTGAAATGTGTTTTACAGTTGGATGGAAGCACCACATCCCTTCCTGTCATCCTCTCCCCCTCCATCTTTACTTTCCTCCCACTCTCTATGTCTCATCTGGAGTGTCATCAGCACCCCCTCCAGTTGATACCTGTTAATATGACATTGCTATTGTCTGTTTGTTGCTGCTGTCTCTTTTGTTTGCTCTGACACTTGATGAATTCATCAAAGAAAAAACAAAAATAAGAGCAAAATGGGAGAAAATAGCAGCAAATCATGAAGTTTTGTACAATTGATTGTGCAAGTCGGGCAGGGTAAGTCTGTGTCTGCAGATGATGCACAAAATGTGTCCTGTGTAATTCTGGACACGTCTAATGTGTTCAGCCCCATAAATAACCTTTTGAACATGGCTGTCATGCATCACTGTGAGGGGAAAAGTGGAATTGTGTTTTCTGTGTTCGTCTGGGTTTGTCAATGTGGATTATTCTCACATGCATGTGTGTCATGGTATATTTGCATGTCTTTTATGGACGGGGGGGGGGGGGGGGCTCTTAATGACCTTTTTCCCTTTCAGCCCAAAAACAAAAAAAAATTCAAAGAAAAAACACAAATTCAGACAAAGAAACCCGAAAAGCCCCC
>JBAMHX010000026.1:4061297-4073459 GCA_037177515.1 Pseudomugil tenellus
CCCCCCCCCCCCCCCCCCCCCCCCCCCCCCCCCCCCCCCCCCCCCCCCCCCCCCCCCCCCCCCCCCCCCCCTCTCTGAATGACTGTTTTACCTTCAGGCCAAAGAATAAAAAGAAGTTAGAGGAGAAAGCACAGATTAGGACAAGGAAGAAACAGGATGATAATAATGGACAGAGTGAAGGTGGGAAAGAATGACTCGTGTCACCTTTGCTCTGTGGAGGGTTCTGGCTGCGGTCTCGGAGGATGTTGATCTGGTAGACTGCACCATACGGCTCAAACAGCTCCTTCAGCTCTTTCTCCGACCAAGAGCGCGGGATTTGGCCCACAAACATCTTGATGGCATCCGGATCTGGCTGATCCGAATGCTCCAGTGCCCCATTCATCTTTCCGGCAGTGCCGTTACTGTTGGAGAAACAAAGACCAGGACATGAAGAACTATTAATGCATTTTACCCCAAATATGAGAGAAACTTTAGGAATCATGGCCTCAACTATAAATTCTGATCTTTTTGTCATTTCTGAAAGATTTGGACATTTTGGCAAAATTGCCGCTCCTTGTTCTTGTGCAAGGTACAGCAGGGAACTTGTTGCTAGGCGACTTTGGTTTGCATCTTTTCAATCAAAGTTAAAACTTAGTGACACCATCTCAAAAAAAAAAAAAACATATTGAAGTAACAAAGGTTATGCTGAAGAAATTATATAAATTATTTGGTTTTATTTTATTTGGTGAGGATGCAGTAGAGGCAAAAAGGCCGATTGCTAACAGAGTTAGCAGGCTAAAATGAATAATCAAATAATAGAAAAACATAATAATTAAATGTGGACAAAGGTGATTTGCAGCTGAGAACAAATAGAAATGCTATGTATCACCAATAAGAGCAAGTATAGTCCTTATAGTGGAAAAGCTTTCAAAACATGCTTTAGACCACAGCAGTGAGATTTTTTTTTCCAGTTTTTTTCCAGTTTTACAGTCTGAAGTTGGTAGATTTTACACATACTGACCTAACGCATCAGCAATAGGACATTTCACTCTGATGCTAAACAGGGATTCTGGGAGGTAGAGATGCAGTGATGGATCAGGAAGATCTCAGTGAATCTTTATTGAGGGACTGAGCTGCAACTCAGATTTCATTCCTCTTATTTTACAGCTCGACAGCAAAGATCTTTAGATTTTCTCCACACCACATCCAAACTGTGTAAGATATTTTCTAAATTTATGACAGGCCACCTTACCAAATAAGTGAATGCTGGTGAATGTTTGTATTCATGAATGGGTGCAGGATAAGCTGTGTGCGATGTGTTAATGTGAGCTTTTTTGTGAGGGATTAGGTGGCAGAAGCAGTACAGTAAACTTCCCAGCCCTCTGAATGGACCCAAATGCTTACAAGCTGATCGGCCTGGTTATATTTCCACATCTAGAATGCATACTAAATGGAGGTTAAAGTGCTTTTACCCCCTTTCACTGCAGAGCAACAACACTTATCTTTACAAAACACACTCGTCGGACGATGTGTTTGGAATGCCAACTAGTCTTTTTTTTGGTGACTAAAGACGAATAAATGGCTTTCAGCAGTGAGGCCTGATGGAGATGAAAATGGTACCCGAGCATGTGCGAAGCAAAGCGTGACTATGTTTGGAGAAAAATCGCATACACATGGCTGCAAACACGGTGCTGTCAAGGCCTGTGGTCTATTTAAAATGGCTAAGAACAAATTTAATGGAAGCAAAGTCAATGAATGCGCTGCTTTATTGCTCTACTTTCGCTTTTGTTATTCTCGACAGGAGAGAGAAATAGCATTATCTTAAGAGGCAAAAAACAAAACAAATCCAAATCCCAGGCTTGGTTGGCTGACAACACTAATGCCACATTATAAAGCTCAGCCAGAGAAAATGAAAGAGTGAAGGAGGGAGGAGGAAGGCAGATATAGAGAAAGACTGGAAGGGAGGGGAAAAAAAACATCCAGACCTTTGAACGCGGGCCATCCATCTTTTGCAGAAAGAGCCAAGGCGCTCGGCAGAAACGCCCAATTCTTTAAAGGACTTAAAGGACATGTCAAATGAAAACGCCACAACTGGAGGAGTCAACGAGCCAAACCAGCGCTAACAGTCCTCAGGGCAATAACCACTCCTCGCTAATCTGTCCAATAAAACGTGCCGGCCTGGGCACTGAGGGAGCCCCGAGGGGTCGTGGCTGATGGGGGGTGGCAGGGGGGGAGAGAGAAGGGAAGCAGGGAGGGAAGGGCGGCGGTGGCAGCGAGTAGCTGTGGCTTCTACCTCAGGCTGATGTTTAAGCACAAAGGCGACTGCGCTGGATGAGCCACGGCGGTCGCTGGGTTCAGACTGCAGCACATCATGCCTTTGCCCTCTGGCACACACACACACACACACAGCTGATGCTTGTGAATAACTGGAGACAATCCCTCATTGTTGGCTGTTTCTGTGAGGCTTGTTGGGGGGGATACAATGGCCGGTGTCAGAGGAGCGCCTCCCTCGCCCGAGACACTGTCCACCCTGTGTCCCCTCCATTCTGCCTGCAAAGACAATGAATAGCTTCACACAAGAAGGCGTACGAATGCTCACAGTGTCGCCTTGTGGACTGCGTGCTCCATCTTTTCCAGAGGTGTTTGGAAGCCGGCGACTCTCCATTCTATAAAGGAATGAGCGCCCCTGTGGCCAAGACTGACAAGGTGTTATTGGAGGCAGACTGAGCTGTAGTGTGCGCGCGCACATGTTTGTGCATGCGTGTGAAGCTCAGGAGGAGTGTGTCCTGGGGCTCGGATTAAGTCGTTGAGTGGATCCACTCCTGCCATAGCCTCTCCATCTCCCTCCCTTTTTCCCACTTCTTCCCTTTCTTTTTTATCTCTCCCTCTCAATTTGAGCCAATTGTTTGCCTTAATGGCTTAAGTATTGCTTCCATCACTCTGGTCTCCCTGCAGCACAGGGCCGTGACTGAGGGCTGATCTACACTAAGAATGAGTGTGTATGTGTGTGTTCAGCCACACAGCGAAAAAGTGTCTAGAAAGGTCTTTGAAGCAGCTGCTAAGGGCTGTTATTCCCACACCTCACACTTAGATTAGACAGCAGGCTTGTTTAACCAGGCTACAGCTTCACTGTATTGACCATAAAACTTTATGATGGTTATCCGTTTTTTCATGCATCATCTTCACCGCTCCTTAAACCTGCCCTCTGTAAAAATAATTGTTCAACATTTTGGAAAGGCTAATTGGCTTAAGATCCAGCAGTGAGGTGAGAAAATCCATATCAATCCATGTCTGTCAGAATGTGGTTAGCCTAGCTTAGGGTAAAATGGAAGGACTGTGAGAGACTGTTCAATAAGTATCCCTTAAAAGTTGTGCTTTGCATGTTTTTTTGGACAGGAATTAAGACACAGATTTCCCAGGCTTCTTTTTGTGTGACATGGGTATGTTAGGTTGTGAATGGTTTCCTTTTTCTGTTATCCCTAAGATAAATCAAGCACTGCAACCATTTGAAAAACCATCTTTCAACCATCCACTTGCTAACATCCGTGTTATTGTTAATGGTGTCACTTCTCCCTTTTTTGACCACTACTTGGAACACAATGAGTCCAACCTTGGCAGTCAAAGGTCACAACTTAGGACTTATTTAGCTCCTCCTGTTAGTGCAAATACAGAGGAAGAGTGTAGGGCCTATACATAAATACTTGCAACAGGAATTCTACAAAAAGCAGGTTTTTATGCAAAGATAAATACAGATTTTAGGGGAATCAATAATGATAAAGTTGCTTCAGGAGTAGCAGAAAACAGAACAAGCTTTAGATGTAGAGAAAAGATGTACTTTAGCCGATTTTCCAGGACTTTGTTCTGGTATTGAGGAGGGCCTGGTTCACACAGATCCATGGAAAGGGTTCATTGCAGTCTTTTAGGACTACTGAAGTGTGGGTAGTGAAATAAACATACAGCTGTCTAATACATGGAAACAAGTCAGTCTGACTTAAATTTAGTTAAAGTTTGAATAATACTCTGATAATGGCTTTAAAAGTTTATGTTCCATGCCAACTTCAATTTATAGCTCAAAATTAGCAGATGATAATGGTGATATTGTGTAACTCTCTTGTTTGAGCCATTCTTTCTTCTGGTTTTAAATTTTTCATATGTACCAACTGAATGAATGTCCACAGGTGATGGAAAAAAATTCCCAGCTTGGTGCTGACATGGCTGCTTGCTGTGCAAATGTGCCATTGTCTACTCAGTTTGTGAAATAATTGTCAGTCAGTGCTTATGTCTCATGAATGGACAACAATCAGCACTGTGACATTTCAGCAAAAACAAATCTGAAGCAAAATGCAAAAAAAAAAAAAGATTATTATTATACCTTATCAACCTTTTATGTGTACCAGGATGCATTGCTGCAACTGCCTACAATCAGATTCCAAATCCACACTGATTTGTTGTGGATTTTAAAAGGAAACTGACAACAGGAAGCTCCACACACTACATTTACTCTCTGTTCTATCTGCTGGCCTTGTTCACAGCAGGAGCCAAAGATGGGAATGTGCAGCATCAAACAACAGGAAACAGACAGAGGGGGTGAGGCGAGCAGGTAAAAGTGAGGAGCGATGGATGCAGATGAGCCAGGTCTGGGAGTAAGCACAGCTCGGAGCTCAGCATGTGTTCCCTCGGAAACCGGGGAGACATGCACATCCACATATCAAACGTGCATACGCACTTGGGCTTCAGTTCAGGCTGGCTGCGCTGATCCCCATGCCGCTTCTCCCTTCTGCTTCGGCTCTAAAACACATCCTCTCAGACTCCCTTAACCCCACAATTTAAGCACACATAAAAAAGCCGCCCCTTCTCCCGTACACATCAACACACTTCAGTGGATTCGTGGAGGGGCCGAGCTGCCACACAATTCTTCCCTTTGGCAGGATGTTCGCAGGGTGTGCAACGGTCCCACAGGGGAACTAATCTTGTTGACAAGTAGAGTGAGAAACATCAGTTCCCACCCAAGGGAGCACAGCGACCAAGGTCAGTAACACATAGACCCAAACATACACAACAGAGGTGCAGACCAGGACATTTCTTACCATATTGTCAATACCAACAGGTGTTAGACACATACTACATTATGCTGCTTACATATAAAAATCTTTGGAAGATTTTACATACAGGTGTTGAGTTTGTGGGGAAAAAAAAGGTAATTGAAAATAATAGACCACATTCATTCATTTGTTACTTAAAATTGACAAAGAATGTCAGATGATCCCTTTTTTTAGAATTAAACAAAATGCAACTTGCAACAATCTGCAGCAAGTATTTTCCTGAATTTAAGTTAAGAAGCTATTTGTTCTGCATTGGAAGCCATTTTTATTCTGTGACATCATTAATTAGATGGATACAAGAACAAGTTGTTTACATGTTAGCAAGTTTCTCTAACTCTTATTTTACATTTGGCTGGCTTATTGCTCAAAAATGGAGAGGGAGGAAGTGACTCACTTTGCTTTTAAAGTCTGAAAAACTAGCTGTATGCAAAAATATCTGCATAAGGCTAAAATACAAGCAACATCATTCCGGAAATGATGACTCCCTATGGTTTCAATTTCAGGCTTTGCTTCTACATCTGTAAAAACACATTAATGGTGAGAGAAACCTTAAGATGATGAATAACTAATATCTTAAACTAAAACTTGAGGATTGCATTAGAAGCATTTAACACCAAACCTTAACTGGATACTGAATGTTTTCTGCTGTTAAATCACAAAAACAGCAACTTCCGCACAGTACAGACAACACAAAAGGCCTGCTTTTCCCTTCACAGAACCTCATTTTAGAACTAATTTGGTTATCAACAGCATGATTCAAACTAAATGAGATAATGGCTGAATTATGTGGAATACTTTAAGTTATTCTCTAACTAACTTACAGTGAGTTAACATGTCTCCCATGGGCCCCGTACGAGTCAAACAAGGGAGTGTGATTCACTTTAACTCAACAATAAACCGTATTCCACCCACATTTGATACAACTCTAGTGTTTGCGGAACATTTCACATATTCATTATCAATATTTCTGTGCTGCAGGGAGGAAGAAGGGCAGCTTTGATGGAGCCGCTTTCTATGAATAACTGTGACCGGCTGAAAAGCCTGGGTCTTTGTGAGAATATATGATTGCCTTTATGCGCGTGTATGGATATGGGGTTGCCATGGAGATGTGGCAGTACATGTGTCGCAGGGAAACGATCAGATAAATGTCACAGTTGCTTAATGAAGCTGCACCGGTGTCCTGATGCTCAGCTAGCTCTGCGCTAACGAGCTACCGCTCGCCGCCCGCTAATGATAGGAGACACGCACGCACACTTCCTGTCACACAACACGGAACGGCATGCATCTCATTGTGATCGTTTTTGTGTCTTATATTTTCCTCCGTGGGTAAGAAGTGGAAAAGCCCAGACTTTTCCAAAAATTAAAAATGCCTTGTTAGATGCTGCAGGCGGCAGTGCGTGCAATGCAATACGTGACAAATAAAGCCGTCTTGATACATATGCTTGGATTATATTGACATGGAATAACGATGTAAAACCTTGGAGGAGACAGTTTGCCAGATGAAAACGTGCTCTTTGTAAACCAGGCTCAGCAGCTTTTAAAAGTGATTGAACCATGAAAACAAGCTTTTCAGTTCTAGTTTTCTTTTTTTGTAAATGTAAACATTATCATAATAACAAAAAAGATGACAAAAAAAACAGTGTTTAAGAGGTATGGAGATACACCTACGTGCATCTCATTTTAATTTTCTAATGTGATGAAGCTTTTCACATGTGGGAAGATTGTTTACTATAAAAAAGATTAAGAAAAGGTTAAACAAACCTGCAAAATTTTACATAAACTGTAGATATAAAAAACTTTAACACAAGCTTACAAGTAATATCAGTAAATAAGGAAAATAAATAAAAAAAAAACATTCTATTTAAAGCACCTTTCAAATATATTTAGACATATTGAAAAGTGAAAAAAAGTGAAATTGACAAATAAATCACAAATAAACAACATTTCAAATCAAAGAAAGGATCAAACCAGATAAAGGACCAGACAGATTTCACAGCATGATTTTCCATCATAATTGCTACATTTCATTCATCTGTGATCTGCAACAAAAAAAAAAAAAAGAAACTTAATATGTCTTCAATGTGACACCTCATTTAGAAAAGAGACCATTTAAAATAAAACATGTTGTTTCTTTCAGCCTTAATGGAGAGAGATGCAGACTCATCCGGTTGGTTTCAGCTGCTGCAGCCAACACTCAGCTTAAGGCTGCCAGCTGATGTGCTGATCTGGAAGATCAGCAGCATTGCATTCTCATGCGTTTCACATGTTTGTTTGCTTCTTTTTTTCATATCCTCTACCAACAGTATCACTTTATTGTCCACAGATTAATTACAGCAACAATCAGATTAACATGTTCACTCAGTTTATGCAGATAATTAAAGTAAAACTTGTATACAAGTTGACTGATTGGTTTAGAGGTAGACTGATCAGACTACAAAACAGTCGTAGTTAAGCATCAATCATTACGTGATTTCCTAAAGCCGGTCTCATTATAGCACAGACTCAATGCAGAATTACATTGTTTAACTAATACTTTCCTTCATCTTCCAAAGTCAAAGGATGCTTCTCATTAAAACAACCAATTTGTCTGTTTTTGTCAAAACAAACATCTAATTGACATCGATCACATGAGTTTACCTAAAGGGCAAAAGTAAAAAAAAAAAAAAAAGTATTTAAAGTTGCTTAATTATGAGCACAACACACTAAAACATGTTGAGTCCACAAGACAATTTAAAAGTGGGTTTAGATTTGCCCCAGTGGCCTCCAACCATCAGGTGCTTGAACAGTTTTTGTGTTGAATTCGTAAAGAAAGGTTTAGGTGCTGCTGAATCTCCTCCTTACTGTGAACTACATGAAAGCAGCACCACAAAGCGCAACAGGTCAGGATCTGGAAGACCTCTGCTCTTTCTGAATACTAGCACTTTACAAACAAATAACCTGTAAATCCATCAGAGCTGAGAACCTGAACAAACACTCAACAGCTACATTAAAACTGGTATTTGAAAAGCTTCTCTGCACTCATTTTCATGCTGAAGGTGTCTCCTCAAACAACATGCTGCTGATGAAAGAGTCTCTTTCAAACAGAGTTCATATCTCCCAGTTTGCACCCCATTTGGATGCATGCGACACATGTTGCAGAAGGAAACTTGAAGTGCATATTCGTTGTCACGTTATCTCTTCACATACACGCTGCAAACTTTCATGTCCTCACAGGAACCTTGTGAGGGTGAAGAACACTGTCACATGCGGAGGCGACCACTTCGAGCCAGTCTCACTTACAGTGAAGCTGAGCCAAGAACTAGAGGAAAGTGTTTCACTCGACTTGTGGCTCAGTCCACATCCAATCCTCTATTGATGAGACTTTTGAGGGGCCAGAGAAACAATTAACTACAACAGTGTTCATTAAATGCTAATTATATTCAGTTTAATTGACATTACACTGGTTAAATGTACATTTAATGTCCATTAACTGGAAAGACCCTAATATTCATAAAAGTGTCTGAAATCATACATGATGAAGTGCAGCCTGTGTGACAGCTAAAGTCCCTGTTTCAGCCTGCATTGTTTCAATTAGTAATGCACGATATGAAAAATTTCCACCGATAACCGATATTTTTCTGCTTGTCATGGCCGATAACTTATCAATATTTTTTTGTTTGCAATAATATCTAGTTTGAACTGGATGAAGTGATTGAAAACTGATAGCTCTGGCGTATCTGTAACACTAAACAGATTTGGTTCTTCCAATGTTTCTTTCTTTCATGTCGTAGCACAAAAATTTAGTCATTCAAATAAAGTGCATCCCTTTAAAATTCAGCTACAGATGTACGGCTTATCTCCAAAGGTTTCTGTGTTTAAATATGAAGTTATATATACTGAAAGACCTCACAATGTTGTGCTACATAACTATCATTGTCACATGCCCAAACAAATACCCACTCCCTCTCCTGAGACACACAAAATTAGCCCTAAATAAATATCAGTTGATAATATCAGCCCAGTTTACCGAAATAGGAAAAATAGACAAATATCTGCTGATACCGATAATAGCACCAATATATCGTGCACCCCTAGTTTGAATCCAGCGGCTCATATCAGATTCATTAAGCGTGTTGGTTTGTTTCCAATCTGATCTGACTGTTTTGCTCCAAACCGACTTGTTGATTCCAGACTCTGAAAATCTCTATTTGTCCACAGACGAGAGGGATTCCCACTGTGGAAAAAAAACTAACGGACCTGCAGCTTTGGTAAACATGGTTGCTCTGGAGATGGTGTTAACCTTTCCAAAGTCAGCTAGAAGAAAAGACCAAATCCAGCTGAATCCAACTACTTATTAAAACAGTCGTCTCAGTCGTTTAGCTGGAAACTTGCAGCCTAAAGAGCAAAACCTTTTCATTGGTTGTTTTTCAGAACATAGATGTGCTAAACAAAGGTCACACATAAACCTCCATGGCCAGGACATATTCATATTCCATATTTAACTAATTCAAAAGATCTTAATCCTGATTAACACTCAGTCACTCAGTCAGTGTTCTGCTGCTTTGGGGTCTTTAATACCGAAAACCTGCTTTTTTCACCGTCCTACAATGACAACACAGCTCTAAGAATAATCTCCCTTGAATTGTGCTTTCTAGCTCACATCAGCATGACGAAGAGTTTTCTGTGTTTGAGTGTGTGAATGTGTGAGTGTCGTGTGTGTGTGTGTGTGTGTGTGACAGAAGGAAAGAAGGAAAAGGAATTAGAGCATCTTAAAGCCTCAACACCAGATTGGTCAAATCCAGGCAGCAGCAGCAAAATTTCACCCTAATCTTTAGCACACTTCCTCTCTTCCTCACCCCCCTCGCCTTCTCCCCTTATCTCGTTGCTATGGGAACAGCAGTGTCGAAGGGGCCACAGGGTGAGGGTAGTTTGGGGCATTGTTGGGTAGGTGGGCGCCTCTTTGGATGACAGCTCTGTTAACGTGCGCGCACACACACACCGTCACCCTTGACTCTGTCAGATTTGTGATGCGTCACTCGCCTCTTCTTTCCAAGTCTCTTATCTACTGCTGGAAAAAAAGAAACGGAAAAAAAAGCCTCTAGCTCTGTGTCGCTCCCCCTTCATCACCTTCTGCTCCTCTCACTCGATCTCTGCTGTTTGCGGTCTTAATGAGAAACAGCTTGTTTGTGGTGCGAGTTTGCATGCGTGCGCGTCCGTGTGATGAAATGGCAACGGCTCTGATTGTCTGGCATGGCGCTGCGGCTGCGTTCTGCCAAAAGTCATCATCTGACTCGCCGACGGGGATGATGGCCCATTTGACTAATGTTTCTCCACTAAACAGGCTGACAATTCTGATCCAGCAAAGTGAAGAAAGAGCGTTTGGTTGTCATATCAGATTGTTACTGGTTCAATTAAACCAATCAGCATTTGGGATGCAGGTGCAGGTTTTACAGCATCATCTTCTGTGTGCCTTTGTTCCTTTTTTTAATAGCAAATTGTTGATTTTATGTGCCTGAACAACATGTAACACCTCTACCGCTGGGCCCCGCGTGAACAATAAACCCCCCTATGGTGTACTCATGCACACTGGTCGTGACACCTCTAAAGAGGACAACTGAGCAGAAAACCACAGGGTGGAGACAGAAAAAAAAAGGAAATAAATGCTGTGATAGGAGCAACATAGGTAGACAAAGACAAACAGAAGGTGATGTTTTATAAGTGACAAAATGCCTTATTCAGCAACACAAGAGCATTTGTTCAACTGGATTTGGAACAATTTGCTCCTATTGTGAGCAAACCACTATGCAGTTTGCAGGACAAAGGTTACAGAAGCCTGCATATTACCTCCATTAGTACTTACATAGGCTAATATCTTTATATGTACTGCAATTAAAACTAAATTCACTCATACACCGGTTCGGCCAAGGTGTCTGGTGTGATCCTGTAAAAAGACAGATAAAAAAAAACACTTTAATCAACTAATATATCTGCTTCTGTGTGCACACACAACCACATGACCTCAGAGAGGAAGGTGTAGTTGTTGTGATGGTGGAAGAAGACAGGATGCTGGAAGCAAGAGTGAACAGGTAAAGCTGTACATGGTGGAGACAGACAGCCAGAGGAAACCCATTTAGTGGGAGGCAAAGCTTTCCGTGTGTGTGTGCAGACCGACAAGGAAACAAAACAAAATGAAGCACAGCGCTGCAGAGAAGTTACTTTTCCCTGCAAGGGCACATCTGTAAGCTTTTGTTTGCACTGTAATTTACCTCGTAGATCATTTCACAGTGGTTTCAACAGAGTGTGTTTGACCTCAGGCTCCCTTCAGAAGCAAAACACAACTGGGCCATTCTGTCCACATATAAAATTCTGTAGTGTGTAGGGTCACACAAACACACACAGACTGCACTGAGCTGCGCAGACCACTATTTGGCTACCGGCCTAGTCAATGCACTAACTTCGTCCCTCTTAAATCTTCTTTCTGTATCGGACACCTTTCGTTTCCTGTTTTAAAGGCAATTTATTTGTTCTGCTTTGAACAAGTTACAATAAACCGAGATACAACAACATGCTAGACATACTGAACTAAAGATTTTATCTTTATTTGCCTCAACAGTACAATCTCCAAAAGGTTTTAAGTGGAGTCAGGTTTAGTTCTATACTTAGATGGAACTCTGAAACTTGTTTTTAGTGTGTTTGTTTCCATTTACATGCATTTGGTTAGTTTGATATGTACTATACCCCACTATGATTAGCATGAAGGAAATTTACTTTATTTACTTTGAATGGAAGAAATAGGCTGATGTTACAAGTTGTATGGGATATAAACACAAAATTACTGTGATAATGATATGATAAGAGGAGAGTTAAGTTTAAAAAAAAGCTAGGTTGGTTAGTATTTACTTTCTGAGAAAGAAAATTAAACGATAAATAAACTTCTTTGCATATGACAGATTCTTGTTATTCTAATATAAACAAGCCTGAAAAGTTTTCACTTGACTCTTGAATCAAAGCATCAACCGCCATATGGGCGGCTGTAGCTCAGGAGGAAGAGCAGTCGTCTTTCAACCGGAAAGTTGTGAGATCAATTCCAGGCTTCGCCTGA
>JBAMHX010000026.1:4073559-4120438 GCA_037177515.1 Pseudomugil tenellus
GATAGATAGATAGATAGATAGATAGATAGATAGATAGATAGATAGATAGATAGATAGATAGATAGATAGATAGATAGTTTGCACCAATTGTTTTGAGAAATACATAAACTTTTAACTGTTAACAGCGACTCCTATTGGAGACAACTTCATCTATGCTAAATGGAAACATCTTACATTTTCTTTTCATGTAGATATGGCGTAATTTAAATGATGGAAGCATAATTTCTTTTAGTTAATAAGCTCTTAAAATATATTTGGAATATTTAATACTTATATGTAATGTATAAAAGTCATAAGCTTGTAGTGACCTGTGGCGTTGAATTGTACTAGTATTTTTCTTCACTAATATTTGCCACGTTGTTATGTTGTTCCTAGTTTTAAAATAAAGTCTGCATTCGGATAAAAATAACATAAAAGCTTGGGACACTGCTCGGGAACGAACTCTTCAGTCCACGGGAAGTTAAAGACAAATACGTTATCAGAAGTAACCACTGAGCTAAACTGACTCGTTATCTTTGGAACCAACATTATCCTTAATTATGAAAATGATCATAATCATATATTTGCTGATGATTGGTAAAGTTGCTAATTGAAGTCAAAAGACATGGCACATAACGAATAAAGCATCATATTTTGAGTAATTTACACATAAAGAATGGTGTTTTTAGTCATTTAAGATTTGAAAAGTTGTGGGGCTGACGTAAAGGGAGGACAGACAGGTGCTTCCTGTGTTGAGACAGGCTCCCGATCACGTGGTGTAGGATGAATACCAGTTTATCCATCTTTTGTTCTGGTTTATTTCCTGTGTTCTGTGGATATAAGAGTTCCAAAACTTAGAAATAGATCACCTTATTCAGGTAACCACAATGATGTAAAAACATAATTTTATCTTTTAGATAATGTAGTCTAGTTTAGTTTCACTTAACATCCTCAATACAGGTTGTGTGAGATCTTTTGCCTGCAACTTTTAAACTGGGCTGCAAGTGAAAACTCTTCTCTAAAACCGAAAGAAGAAAGACTTAATGACGCTTCCCAAATGACGTTTCTTTTTTTCAGAAATTGTTGTGTTAACCTATAACAGCCTCTAGGGGGAGCCAAAGACTACTAAAGCGCACACCAAATGATGTTTTTCAGATTACATCGTCTGTCCTCCTTCAGTTTACACATATAATCTTATCAGTCATATTTCATTTAAATGTGTATGTTATATTTTTCTGTATGAATCACATATTGTCATGTATTCACTTTTTTCAGAAAAATAATTCTGTATGAGATTATTTTTAATATATTACTGTAAGGTGTGTGTGGTTGTGCGTGTGTGTACATGTGGGATCTGAGGTGAGCATGGAAGCAAAGGGTAGTGAGCATGGACACAGCAAAACACAGAGATGTGATTAAAAGGAAGGTGACTTGCACCTGCAATTAAGTTCACCTCATCACTCCACAGTTTCCATAATAACCGGCTGAACTTTGTCCAGTGTGTCAACACAATATTTATCAAAGAAGATAAACAGAAAAGAAGAGATGTGGGAGTGAGAGGTGAAGTGGGAGGTCACACAAGACAGCAAGATATGAGCAAGAAACCATGAGGGAGGAAGGCAGGTGAGAGGAGATAAGAGAGGACAAAGAAAGTGAGCAGATAAATGTTAGACACCCAGTAGCAGACCAAGTAGTGATAGGAAAATGAAGAGCAGGGACAGGGGGAAAAAGAGGGAGGAAAAAAGATGGAAAGAGGGAGAATAGAGGTTTTGGGCCACATGTTCCTCAGCTGTGTAAACTGAAGGTCTCTGGTGCTTCTCAGATTCCCCAGAAGAAGGGGGATATTTATAGGAGGCTGGCAGTGGTAGTGAATGGACCCTTGCTCTGTCACACCCACTAATATTATTATTATTATTTTATATGTGCTAAGATGGAAAATGTCAGTAACCTGAGTAGCCTACAGAGACAGTGTGTGTTGACTGTGTCTCATTTGTGTCAGCGTGTGTATCCTCATGTTCCTGAAAAAATCTGTTGGTGGGGACAAAGTATTTTGGGCAGTTGAAAGAATAAAACCAAATTAGAGAAAAACAGAAGTAGAGTACACTGGCATGTATCAACGGGCGTAACCTGATCTACTAAACTCATTAGAGCTGTCAAGAACAGAGAAAAGACAAAAAGAGCAAGGTGGAGCAGGGCTAGACAGACACAGACATGAGCGCATATTCCACTTCCAGATTATAAGATTCCCGCAAGTTGTAGACGTGTTGAAACAGACTATACACACACACACACTAACATATGCATGCACACTGGCATTTAGATTCACAGCCACTTGGTAACAGATGCAAACCCAGGCGCACATGCAGAAACACAAACAGTGTCATAGACATAACAGACATGCACGCGCATGCACACATGCTGGGAAGAGAGGAAATTCCAGAGGGAACAGGTGGGAGTCGCGATAGCAATCTATCAGGATAACTTTGATCTCCTCCATGCCTCTGTAACCAACGCTGAAATGCCCTGGATGGATCAAGACTGTCTCTAATCAATCATTATGTGCATATGCACGCCAGGAGGAGTCACACCAAAATACTTTAGTGAAAGTGCCATTTTTAGTGTATTGAATAACAGTGAGAAGCATCCCTGCATTTGGAGGTCTTTGTTTGTCCACTTTATCTAACTCGGGTTCCAGCCAAAGCAAACAGAAAAACAGTGGCATCTGTTTAACTTTTTCTTTTTTTCTGTTTTTGAGTGCTTTATTCAATAAGAGTAAGTGGTCAGTGGAGGGCAGTGTTGAGAGAAACTGCAGGGAGTCGAGCGGGGTCACACCTGAAACTGTACAAATAACTTCTAGGGGAATGTCCTTGTATAGATAAGTAAAAAAAAAAAAAAGCCACAGTGTTGATCATTTAGTGCTTATCATTTTCTGCTTGTTGTCAGCAAGATGATCTGAGATTGGAGGGAGGCAAGAAAAACATGAGGAAGGAAAATGGGAAGAGAGATGGGAAACAGAGGAGACAGAGATGTGGCTCTGGCACAAGCTCAGTGTCTACCGAGGACAGAAGTCAATGGTCAAGTGATTGTGTTTGTTTGTGGTTATGACTGTTATCTCAGGCTGACCGGATCGTTTTGGGCAGATAAAACAAAATCAATCAGTGCAATGGGTCGTCACATGAAAGTACACAGAATGTCCGTTACATCAGGCAAGACTGTGTGTGTGTGTGTGTGTGTGTGTGTGTGTATGTGTGTACATGAGTGAGTGCCAAGGTAGAGATGAGAGTGGAGAGCCCCCGCCTCAGGGGTTGCAAAGACAGTTGACTGACAAGCAGTATGAACATGAATGCTCCTGTGTAACCCTCTTCATACCAAATCCTCATAATCACACCGCTTTACATCTTTTGTCTCAGTCCTCACCTCTTCCCAATCCCCCTTCATCCTTCACACCATTCCTTCACCTATCCCCCTTCACCCACCTCTCCATTTCCTTTAGGTTTATTATACTGGGATGTGGGCTCATGTTAATTCCCCCCTTGACAATTAACAACTCGAAAGTCATGAATGGAGGTGAGCCCACATAGAGGTTTGCACATAAACACATTGGTCAACTCACAGTCAGTTGCATGGGCAAAACATGCGCTGTAATCAAGAAAACATGCAAGGAAGGGAAAAACTAAATAATGACGGAAACTGTTTCAAGAAATTATTCATTTCCCTCCTTTTTTATGTTTTCCTTGTGCTGACTGTACACCCCTCCCACTCCCCAGTCTCCCTCTTCACTCTCACTCTTTTCCTATTGCACATTCCTCTCCATTTTGCATATCTCTTACTCCCCCCTAGTACCCCACCCCTCCACCCCCTGCACTATACTTCACAACTTTTAAAATACTTGCCTTCCCCCCAATCTTTCCTTTTCCCTTGCTTTCTCTCCACCTAATTCCCACCCTCCCCTCTGTACCTGACGTTGTGGCTCAGTGCCCAATGAGTCACACCTCTGCTAAAATCATCAGAGATGGAGGGAGGAGGGAGCAAAAGAAAGAAATCGTCAGGGAGAGAGAAAAAGCATGAGTATGACAGAGAGAAAAATATAGAAAATAAAAATGGGAGGAGAGAAAGTTTGGGAGGCAGAAAGAGGGAGCCTCCGGGGAGAGAAAAGAGCATAGAGTGCATTTAACTTTTTGACTCCAGTAGTCAGAGTGTGCATGTCAGTAACAGTTAGCCTGTTGACAACAACACTTTCCACACACTGCTCTGGCACATATAAATGCATGCACACACAACCATACGCAAACATAGCCACTCAGTGACATCGTCCATAAGCCCACCTGCATCCTCTGCAGACACGCACATGCACACATACAGCAATCAGACATGCAAACAAACCTGAGCAAAACATGTGACTGCAGCCGTGGTTTTCTACATGAGCTTCCCCCACCCTCTCTAGCCGTTGCTATTGGATACCACACAAATACTCCCTGTTGGGCAACACTGGGAGTCAAGAGAGGACGTACATGGGTCACAAACCTCCCCAAGCCCCACAAGTTTGAAAGCAGATGCATGTACTAATGTGTGCAAGTGTGTTTGTGTTTTATGTGCATGTTTTTCAGCCTTAACGTATTTGTTCTTGCATAATCTGTCCCTATTCTTGGAATTTCAGCCACCGATGAAAGATATGTGAAACTGGTGGTTTTTCTTTTCTCAAAATGTTGCATGAAATATGTGTTTTGAGGGAGGCACATGAGAGTTTAAATTTTCCAAGAAACAGAGGATTAAAGAAGTAAAAGAGATAAAGAAATTCAAGGAGCATGGAAAATTTATAATTAGGAGGATAAATGGTAGGATGGAGAAGTATTGTTTACTACAGTTAGTCTCCACTGTCCTGTGATCTTTCATATGATGACCTTTCTCCCTGAACTGTGAACTTGGCTTGCTTGTCACAGTGGGGGCGCTGTCTTTAACAAGGCTTGTGTTTTATGAACCCTCAGGGATCGCAGCAAGCTGTGTGGATGCTGCACAGTGCCACGTGCCTGTCATCATTCAGCAGTGCAGCTTTTGAATGCAACTCTGCCTCAGTCAAACAAGCTTGATCCTCATGGCTTTATGTTTTTGATGGCGAATCAATAGGTTTGTGGAGAAAACCATCACTCCCTCAATCGATTAGTTCTCTGTGTTTAAGATTCTCAGGTTGGCTTATCACCACATGTCCAGATGGAAGGGAACCAAGCTGGTTTTATGTTTCTTTTATCTTTGGCTTTGCACTGAGGGGATTCATTTAGATTCTAGGGAAACTGAAAGACTACAGCTGAAGACTCTTTAGTACGTCTACAAGCGGCACAATCTATTCTGCTTTGATGGGGTCAATCCTAACTGAAGCTCTGGGCTCAGGAAGCGGAACAGGCTTCCACTCTTAGCTGTAATGTTTTTAAAGCCATACCAGCCAGCCACAAAGCTCCTTCTGCCCTTTGTGCGGAACACACCAGACAAAACCTTGGAAGGCATCCACTGCAAATCACATTCCCGGAGTATTTCTTTTTCTTCTTTTTACAAGTGTGGGATGGGGTCGAACAACAATTACGGTAAAATGTGACTAATATGTCACAGACATGCTGGTGTGTGTGTTTTTTTCTGACCTGCTCTTTTCTTTTTTTCTTCCTCTTTTCCATCCATCCACTTCTCTCTTCTTGAAAATTCTTCCCTCTCACTTCAAACCCCTGTAATTACAAACAAAAGCGCTGACTCCTCTCCAGCTGAAACAATGATAATGATGGAGAGTAGTACATGTGTGCATGTGTGTGTGTGCCTTCATCAAAGCGGCGTTGACGTTGATGGGTGTAGAGAAATGTGTGGAGGACAGTAAGGATTAACACAATCTGGGCATGCAGCCCCACAAATGAAGGAATGGTGTGTGAGAGAGCGAGAGCGCGTGTGTATTTGTGTGTACATATGTTGACTCTGTCTTAATAGCAACGATTCAACACACAGCTGCTCTCTGAGCTTGGCATTTAAATGAGGCAAACACACACTTGGAGCAAATGGAATACAGACTGATGTGGTGACAACACAGATTGAAGAGATTTGAGGAGCAGCAGCAAACTCAAGAGCAGGTTGCACATACACATGAACTCTTAAAGCTGTAAACAACAAAAGAGCAACAACTTTGTCAACAGTGAGACAGAGGGATTGATATTTGTCACCTCATGCCTAAAACCAACTGTGCAGTAGAATGTTGGGTTCAGCTCAGAGAGTGTGTGTTAAAGTTGTATCTAGGCCACATGTATGGATGGTTGCGAGGTAGAGTGTGTACTGCCTGGTTGTGTTTGGAGCAGGCCCAGGCCAGAGGAGCTCAAAGCGCTGAATGTCATCATCAGAGCTGTCGGAGAGCCAAGCAGTAATCACACCCAGATCACCTACACGCTCACGCCAACTTACAACACCAGTCAGTCCAGAGCGGTGTGTATGTGTGTGTCTGTTTAAAAACGGAGCACTGATTGAGGGAAAGAAAGAAAAACGAAAGGCAAGACATATATGTCCATGCAGCAAGTATGCATCTTATGTTAGTGTAAAAAGTGCACGAAGACAAGCATGTGGTCACAGTTCGACTAGAGAGTGAGTGAGAGCTAGAGATGTATGTGCTGGAGAAGAGGGTGTATTTTTTCTCTCCTCTTTCTTCCTCCCTTTCTCCATGTCAGTCTCATATCCCACCCCTCTATTTTCCATTTTTACATGCAACTCCAGATGTGAAGGCAGTGAAATATTAAATTACCAAAATGGGCTTGTTTCTGCATTTTGGTTACATCAAAAACAATCCAGCCTTTGCTCTTTCCTGACCTGACACACACACACACACACACACACACATACAGTTTATGAAAATAAAAAAAAAATATATGTATGACCTTTTACTACAGGTAAAAGTAGCCTAGTACAGCAACGATTGTGTCTTACTGTGCACTGGATTTCATGTTTTGCATTGAAGTGGGGCATATCTTTCATTTTAAAACACAGTTACTCTAAAAGCAAATTATCTTACGGTACTAGCACAGTGCTCTGCCCACGTTTTAGAAGCAGTTTTGCAAACTTATACCTGTCGAAGTTTCTCCTTGCACTTGGTTATGCTAAAAAAAATATGTGGAGCAGGAGGCACAATGGTTAAAAACATCGCCTCACTGCACAAAGATTCCTGTTCAAATGTCAGCTGGGACCTTGCTTTTTTGCATGTGGTACGCCTGTTCTTTGTTTTCCTACTTGGGTTTTCTGAAAGGTACTCCACCTTTATCACCGATAGGCTCTGTTGAACTTTTTTGAAGGCTGCATACAAATGTATTTTTATAACTTCACTTTTGTAGGACAGTGTTGCGCACAACACATAGTATTTACTCTCAACTGAGGTTATTTTTTGTTTGTAGAGTTTCAAAAAGTAGAAAGAGAGGCAGAACCTTTAGTCATCACGTCACTTCTCTTATTGAACCAGTTCCTATTGGAAGGCAGACACCCTTGGTAGATTAGGCTTCAAATTTTCCTCTTTTAATATAAAGCTTTTATTGTTCGAGCTAGTTTGGGTTACCAATACCCATCCCTTTAGTTATGTTGCTAGAAGTTTATACTGGTGCACATCCCTCCATTTGTTTTTCTTTATTATTTTCTCTCCATGTATAAATATATGCTATTTTTGTAATTAATTGTGTTTCTCTTTTTATTTCTCAGCAGGTGTACCTGATGTGTATGGTGCTTGCTTTTACCTATCCTCTTCACCCCCGTTCAGCCAAGGCAGATAGACACAAATTCCTGAGCCCGGTTCTCCAGGATGTTTTTCTTCCTGTTAAGTACACATTACAGAAATTTTGCAATTTTCCAATCAACATGCCCCCTACCATTGGCATCCATTTTGCTTCCAACCTACACTGTGCGCTCTCTCCAGCCAGCAATAGTATCTTGGCTATCATTCTGTCTTTTTCTCTTTTCCTTTTTTTTTCTTCCTCAAACAATATGTTTTTGCATTTCTTTGGTGAATTAGTCAAGATATGTGTTGAAAGGAGCTGATGTCATTATATCCATTTGCTAGTGTGTGAAGCAAAACTTGGCTGCAAAGGTTTGAAGCATCCAAGATGAAAAAGAAGTATAGTGAAGTTAGTCAAGCTTAGAGTGCTGTAGGGCAGTAACAACTCAAAAAAGTGAATGATCACTGTGTTTTTAAACAAATCTGGAGAAGCAGAGTTTTAAGGTCAGAAAGTTTTGTAAAGCATCTTTTCATTCCCATTGCCACCTGCTGCCCAAACATGCTCAGGACAAGGGATTGAATTGAAGAGGAGATGCAATCCATTAGTTTCTTTAGCTTGGCAGATATTTTCAAGAAATAATAGATATAAACTCAATGGTTATAAACTGGACTAAAATACTTTATGCAACGGATTTTAATGTGATTAGTGGACTGAATTGTGCTTCACTTTTTACGTTATTTGTTAAGATCTTCTGTTTTGCAAAGAAAAGTGTTGAAATAATTCAGCCTTCACCTTTTGCTCTTAACCTTCAGCCTTGACAAATTGTTATTACGATTGTTCAAATTGAACCATTTATGGTGAACACATATTACAGATCTGTTTATCCATACTGGAACATGAAATTGCACAACACTCATCACTGAACAATACAATTTGAAAATCAGTCTTCACGTATTTCTAGGCTGACTGCAGCTGTTTCTGCTTACGAGAATTGCTTAGGACTGAGTAAATAGAGGCTTTATTCATCACTCCAAACCTCTGGAGAATCATACATCTTGATGTTTGCAGGATTTCAGAAGCACCAGCAGATTTACATACCTGTTTGCTGCTTTGTAATAGCATTTTACCAATTATCTCTTAATCTGATTCTTTTTTCTGGCAGAAACCCTCCCTAACTACACCTTTACCTGCACAAACACACATGCTCTAAATCTGCAACAAATCTCTTAATGGTACGATGTTCACGTACAAAGTTTCTGTAAAATATCTAATGTTTTCATAACTTGTCCAAGGCTTTCACCTATTTCACAATTTTCAGCCACAAAAAGGTTTCCTTTTTTTTCATAAATTGCTTGAAAATAATGTTCTACTTAATAATGTGGAACATTGTTCTTAAGTAGCTTTTCATTTATTGAGCTTACCTGGCAAACTAACTATTGCAAATGTCTGGGACTGATCGAGCTCTTGGACACAAAGCCATCAATGAGTTTAATTGAACAAGAAGAAAAAAATTCTTTGACACACTTTACATATACATATACAATTTACATAATAATTTGGTAAGCAGGTCCAAAGTCCACTTTACAAAAGCGATTGTAAGTTTGATATAAAGCATTGTTTTACTGCTTAGGAGTCATTGCAATAAAATTTCTGCTAACATTATGTGTTAAAAATGCTGCACTCAGTCATTGGTTTTGTGTCCCAACTGACTTAGACCATTAACTCCATGATAAAAAAAAAAGTCTATTAAGATCAGAAATCAAGTAAAAAGTAGTCATTGCACTGTATACTTTACTGTTTGCAGTTATGGAGGTTGTCCTCTGTTGGTCATTATAAAGAATGCAGGTCTAAGGTGACTCACATTCACTCCATTTTTCCAGAGACCACACTCACCTTTTTATGTTCCAGTGACTTCTTCATCAGGGAAACCTTTAAAAATATAACCCACAAAGATCTGATGCAGGAGCTTCAGTAACACAACCCAATACAACAGCTCAATTATAAAGTTGACACTGAGGTCATACTGAATGTAATTGGATAAAACAGAGTCCAGCACACAACCACAGCCGCAAACTATGACCTCAAAATTAAATACTTCTTTGACAGTGTCAGCATGACTCAAAATTATATGTTTCATTAAAAGGTTATTGTATCAGTAGAACAGTTTCATTGGATGCAGGTAGTTTTGAAGTTGTTACTAATAAAGTCTTGATTTTCTAACAATTAAGCTTCTTCAACCCTTTTAATCATTGACATTAAACAAGTAAGTCTTCAAAGAAAGTAGAATTCCTGCTTTCTAAAGCATTTTTTGCTCAGGTTTAAGACTTACCTGTAAGTAAATAAGCCATCATTTCCACACTCACCTAACACAACTACAAATATTTCACACTGACAGATTCAAACTTTAGTTTTTTGATCTTAAATGGACACTTTCATCCTGACATGAACAGATTGCGTAGCATCAATATCACAGACTTGATGTACTCCAGTGAGAAATGGATAACCAGAACCTGGAGTAGCTATTACACTAGTGGTAAGGTACATTCTGGATTGCTCAGAAATCATGGTGATAATTAATCATTTTAAATTACATAAAAGTCATTAAATGTCATAGTTATAAACATGTATAAAGAACGTCATTAAGTCTTACAAATTAATTATATCTTAAGTAAAATAGAGTGCTATGAATTATTGTGCTGATCTTGGTTTTTAAGAAGAGAGAAATTATAATCACTTGCTGTATTTCACTAAAAAATGGAAAAATGCAATTTATTATTTATAAAGTTATTCAAATGTATGAATGCAAACATTTTATAATGCATGTCAGTAATAATCTGGGCATCCAGAAGCAAACATCAACTTTTGCTCAGAGGCTGTGCAGATGTATTGTCAGAAACTATGCTGTGACATCAGAAGCTACGAAGGCCTCACGTGCTACAATTACAAAGTTACAACATCCCTGAAAATCTCCTTTTTCATGTATTGTTCTGAAGTTCCATCCATTTTCTTACCTCCACTGTAAACCCTGAGAAATCCAGGGGATACATACAGATTACCGATTGAGTGTAGACAACCTGATAGCAGTTTAGGATCACAGCAGAGTTAACACAGTGTAAAATGCCAAGCAAAGCGCACCTCAACAGGGGACAGATGAGAGTAACATGTGAGCATATGCTGGGTGTGTGTAGGTCTGTGCATAGTATATGTAAGGGGTAAGCGTAAAATGAGTGTGTATCTTGTGTTGTGTGTATCAGAATGGAGTGTGTGAATATGTCTGTTTGTGTGTGTGAGGGCTACCCTGCTCAGGGCATTGACTGAATTGTTTCCACATGTGTCTTAACGCAGAGTTCTGGGCGGGTTTGCAGGACAAGGGAAGAGAGGGGGCTTCTATAGTTGGTGTTGGTAGGTGGGGGGTTGAGGCTGGGGCTGTGGGGGGTTCAGGTTTCATAGCATCATGCAACACATCTGGGCTGCAAGTCCAGAATTGAAGTTCCCACGACTGAGAACACATAGTCTACACAAACCCAAATCTGTGTATACACACCTTGATCAACCACTATTTGTGCATATACATTTGTAATTCGTAAGAAGTCAGCATGGGGTCATCCTCCCCCATAAAAACCTCTGCAACACACATGCATGCACACAATCTTAATTTCCACAAATGGCACAACCATTTACATAGTTTCTCATTTAATCATCGCACTGAAATGATGCCTTTTAACCCTGGTTTCTCTGATCTTTAAGACTCACACTGTCACGCATGTCCATAAATACACACACACACAAACTAGATCACCACTTCTTCCCTGGCACGGTTGTTCTAAATGCTGCGGGCACACGGGCGTTGCACTGGCATAACACATGGAAGGAAAATCTGAATGTGTTCTTACTAATCAGTCCCCCCTTTCCACCTAGAGAGAGAAAGAGATGCAGAGGATGAGGTCTGAAGGACAGCACAACCTGTGGAACAGGTGTTGAAAGGTGAGGTGTTAAAAGACAATGTGAGTGTCAGAGTGAAAACACAAGAAGAAAGACAGAATGACAGAGCGAGATAAAAGCAGGTTAGAGGTGAATGGGTAGGGAGAGAGAGTGGGGAAAAGAAAAGACTGAGTGAGATGGGATAAATGGGAGCATGCCAGTTCCATAAATGTTTAATTACCAGCAGGTTTATTCATGTTAAGTGAGAGAGAGAAAGCAGAAGAAAGGGAAAACTTGAACAGTACAAAATCTGTCTAGAGCCTCTTAAATCTAATTTACACAACAAACAGAGAGGAGAGAAGAGGGAGCTGAAACGGAGAGAAAGGGGGGAGAAGGAGAAGGGAGGGGGAGAAAAATGCTAATTGGCTACAGTTGGGCATGTCTGGCTTGAGATGAAAGAAAAAAAGGACAGAGAATAAGGGAGCAAAAGGGAAGGATGAGAGTGCAAAGAGAGGAGTAAGGGACACACGGAAGAGCATGAACAGATGTATGGATAGATGGTTGGATGGGAATGCACACGCAGGATAGCGATACCACAATGTTTCCCAGCAGTTTTTATTCCCTACCATTGGTTGTTTTTCCACCATAAAAATTAAATGATTGAAAGACCAAAACACTTGTTTCCTCCTAAATAGTTGTATTAAAACTTCTTTCACAAACTAAATGTATTACATCTCAATGTCAAATTAATTATCAGGTAAAAGCACTTTTTGTCATAAACTCATACTTTGTTTAAACCTTTTGTTGGAGTTAAACATAGACATGAATTTAGGTGAAACTCAACTGTTCAGGTTTATGATATCAAAAAGAGATAAGAGAAATATGTTTCTTACAAATATAAATATATTTGGATGTCACTAACTGAAAATATTGCTTTCATCATGGTGTTTTTTCATCATTTTACATCCACTTACCTTGCTATGTTTTAATTCCACCAGCTCTGTATTTCAAGAACATTAAGCTATAGCGTGTCTCCCTTTCGATCTCTGTGAGCATCTATTGACATTTAGAAGCAACAAGGCTAGACACAACATAATTGTGGTTTAATCAAATAAAAAAAGAAGAGGACAATAACAACTAATAACTATTGCCCAACCCAACCTAGACGTAGTAAAGTTTGGTCCTTGAGAGCTGTAGTCCTGCAAGTTTTATAAATTTCTCTTTTCAATACACCTGATTCAAATGAATTAGTAACTAAACTTAACTTGATAAACTGCTGACTTATTTAATTAGAATCAATTGTATCCGAGCAGAGAAATATTGAAAACTTGCAGGACTGCCCTTGCTCTAAACCCATCTTGTTGGTCAGAGGTGTAAAATCTACATCTATATATCTGTCTCTTTAAGCTGCTCACATGAAGAGCAAATACTTGCTGGAGATAATACAGATAATACTGGTTGAGATGTGAGACAAAAGCATGTAAAGGTTTTTAGTTTATTACATTATAAAGCTAAACACAGCTCTAAATAGTGCTAAATTATTGTTGCTAAACTAATGTAAAAAAGAAAACAAATAAACAAAAAACAAAACAAACAACAACCACTCAAAGAGCAGATGTGGCTCAGGAAAAAGAGCAGCTTTCTTTCAACTAGAAGGTTGGGAGGTCAATTCCAGGCTTCTGCTGACTACATGTGGAAGTGCCCTTGGGTAAAACACTGAATCCTAAATTGGCCCCCAATGTGTCTGTTGGAGTGTGAATGTGTGAATCTACCATGTAGAAATGCTGTATATGTGCATGTCTATTTGCAAGGAAATACAACACAGATGAGAGAAGCTGTTGATTATCAAATGTCCATCAGCTGTGAGCTCTGATTAGCAGCAATGGTTGCTATGGTGATGCTGTGCCACACTATCTAACTCAAACTGAAAATTCAGTAAAACTTTGTTACGAGTCACCGATCATAAAAAAGACTTGTTAGCACATATGCACCACTCTGTACAACCTAAAAGTTGCTAATATTCCTGACAATTTAGCGGCTTCCAGCATTAGTGATATATAGACCTGGAAAATTACATGGAGACTTTTATAGAGATTTATTCTTACCAATATATTTATCTAAATTGCAAATTGGCACAGAAACAATAAATTATATGGCTAAGCAAAGTCCAGGCAATCTCTATGACAAATGTGTGGAATTAGAATGCCAAAGTTTGACTAAACTGGGTTTTTTTTTCATTGCAAAATACAAATCGGAAATATGTTTTACAGAAATCCAATCAATTTTTAAAAAATCCTGGTTGAGAGGAAGAGAGAACAAGCTGCACGATGTCGCATTTCATTATTCCAGTGTTATTTAAAACTGCAAATGAATTCTGTGGATGCAAGGGCTTTGAATGAAGTCCACAAATGAGTCAGAGTGGACTTTCCCAGCTGTGTTGAGGCTTTGGCATTGTGTGCTTCTGGTGCAGGAATATTTTAATTCTTTTGGAGAGTCCTTCCTGAACTGAACAAGGTCTAACCTTAACTGCTGCACAAAAGGATTAAAATTCTATCAGTTTCCTGTTCACCTTGTACTCCCTCTATTTATGACAAGCTCATCTTTCTCTCATCTAACCCCATTATGACTCTAACTCTGTATATTCCTCCCATTGTGACTCTCTTCATCTCCCGTTTCATCACATTTTACACCTCCTCCTCTCTGCCTTCCTGATGTTTTCACTTAAGTTTATTCCTGTATTACTTGAAATCCCCTGATGAGCCACATGTGGAGAACGCTGTGCAAATTTCACAAAGAAAACCCGATACTAACTTATCAGGTCAGAAAATGCTTCTTGGGTACAGCCAGCCTTTGGCCCTGGCAAGGCAATTTTGCATGTTTTGTAGCTAAATGAAAGGTAGGGACATTCTTAAAAAGACTGTCTCTTTGTCTTTCTCCTTCTGTAACGCAGATGTCTTCAGGCTAATACAGCATCTGTGCTTTGTTAAACATATTACTGTTACGCAAGAATCTGGGGCAAAGAACAACAACACTTGCTAAATATCTTGTTAAATACCTTGTTTATTGAAGTTAAATGCGCATTCATTTGTAGCCACAAATTTAGCTTCTGCTTTACTCTGATTAATTAGGAAAACAAAGAAAAGGTAAATAAACGCCAACCGCTAGTGCAGAAGTCTTTGTTGCGTTTACCTGACTAGGTTTGAACTTGGGCCAGAATCAGGCCACGAAAAGAAGGTTGTACATGGGGGGGGGGGGGCGCTGGGAATCTGCAAAGAGTCTGCACTGTGTGTGTTTTTATTCTAACGGTTTAGTCAGTCTCCCATTTACAAACATTTAAGGCCCCAGTGCTGCACTGTTTCATTTTTCATTTAGTTGCAGCCCAAGGCCATGTCCCAGATTGGAGACTGCTACACAGCACACTGCTGCAGTCTGCTCCACACCAAGCCGCTTCCCTCCTCATTGTCTGGTCTGGTCGGAGGAGATGAAGACCTGTCGGTGACCTCAAAGCCTGAAACACACACGTACACACACATACACATTCTTGCACATTTCTATACGCACACACACATTCAAACCTTCGCTGTAAGCAGACATACTTCTGTTTGTGCACACACACAAAAAAGAAGGAAAAGGAAATGCAGACAGAGCACACACACACACAACATGTGGAACAAGCCGTCTAATTCCACTAATACCAAAAAAATCTGTAAAGACAGACAGGTATAACACTGTAGCCATTACAAAGACAGGGAGAGACATTACACACACCCCAGTACATAGTTTTGTATTAGGTGAGGTTTAACTCCAACACATAAGCACACTGACATGCAGACTGTTCCACACACACACGCAAACGTGCACACACCTGATAACCACTGGCCACTTTTATGTTATACATACACATACTCTCCACTAACATTCATAAACACATAAAAATGCAAAAAGAGTGTTCTTAAAACTGCTCACATCAACACAGAAATACACAAACATACACAATACATTTACATATACTCACTAGACACTACTGTGTGTGCACAAACACACACCTGTGGTTTCAGGCCCGCGCACAGAGAACTCTTTAGTCTTTGAGCTGTCTGTCCCACTTAAAGTGAGCAGTGCTTGTGAAGAGGACCTGACAGACAGAGAAAACACACACAGTCACACATACACACTGTGATGAGTACGCTGTTGGACCAGAAGACCTGACTAAGCTGAATTTCCCCCTGCTCCCCTTTCCTATTTTCCATCTGCCTCAGCGTAGGAGAACCTGTCTAGGGAAAAATAATGCCCACCATACACACGCCACTTTTCACTTTCTCACTGTGACACTCTTTAAAACATATACTCCCATACCTGTGTGCACATGCAAACTTCTAACCCAGAATTTTAAAATGTCACTTTTCCTTTATCTTGTATTAACAGATTTATTTCCATTCATTTTCATTACAGATCAAGCTGTAGTTAATTTCCTTAACTCCAGCCTGTCTTGCACCCTATCTATTCCTTCTCTCCATCCCTTTATCGTTTATGTGGTGCAGTGTGGTTGACCAACATCCAGAGAGAGACAAGTGCAGAAGTCCTGGCCAAACTTGCCTGCCTTTCTTGCCCAAATTACATGGGACAGTCCCAATTACCCTGTGGCCAACCAAAGCATTTCCTGGGTTAGTACTGGTGACGCGTGCCCCCCTTTTGCTGTGGTTACAGGGGGTGTCATTAGACGCTTGTTTTACTGCAACCCCAAAAACGTGCCCGCCGGCCGCATCTACGCCACGGGAAGCACAACTGCAATGTTCCAATAACTTTGACAGGCCTGATGGATGACAAATGGGAGAACTGTTGGGGTAACACTGGGGCGAGTAGTAAATTCCTGCTGGCCAAGAGGGAGATAGAAAAAGAACATTGCAGAGAAAATAAGAAATATAAGACTGACTGCTGTGACTTCTGGGGAGAAAATAACTATGAACTATTTGTGGGATTGAAAACAATGAGATTAAATGTGATTTGTGGACAGGGTATGGTCTATTCTTTTGAGTATTTTGAGTATAAAAGTAGAGCAAAAATTGTTGTGAGAAGTATAGTTTTTACACTATACAGTAAGCTTGACATAGCAGTGAATAAAACAAAGTGACAACCTCCGTTGGAAGAAAGGGAAGAAAGTGAATTTAACGTGAATGTGAAAAAGTGCCAAAATGTAGTTCTCTCCTCATCCACTAGGGGGTCTAAAATTGTGATAGACTCTCATGTTGAAAAAAAACAACTTCACAGCAGAAATAAACATGTTTATACCCTAAAAGCATTTTAGGTTTAATAGGTAGAGTTTACATTCATGACAAATGTGAGTAGGTTGATTTTTTTAACTCACCTGTTAAGGTGCTATTTAATCTTGAAATTCTGCATGATTATGGGTGTGTCTGTTTGATTGACAGGTATCCAATATCCATAGTAAGAAGGGAAAATGAAGCAAATATGCATATTTTAGTTGGCAAATAGCTTTAGCCTGCCTACTTCCAGTCGGTTTGCTCCCTTTAGGGGCGGCTGTAGCTCAGGAGGAAGAGCAGTCGTCTTTCAACCGGAAAGTTGTGAGATCAATTCCAGGCTTCGCCTGACTACATCTCGAAGTGTCCTTGGGCAAGAGACTGAACCCTAAGCTGCCCCCGATGTGCCTATCAGGGTGTGAGTGTGTGTGTGAATGGGTGAATGTGTACTATGTAATGTAAAGCGCTTTGAGCGGTCAACATGACTGGAAAAGCGCTATATAAGTATAAGGCCATTTACCATTTACCATAGAAAAAGAGCGAAGCCTATGCCGAAGTGACAACAATTGCAGTTCCCCGCTCATCCACTAGGGGCTCCATAACAGAGCAAATTTTCATAGACCCCATGTTAAAAAGACCAACTTCACAGCAGAAACAAATATTTTCACAAATATGGTACAAAAAGTATTTTAGGTGAAATAGGTCAAGTTTACCTTCATGACAACTGTGTTATTTAGATGTTACTGCATCTTCAAATTCTTCATAGTTATGGGAGTTTGATGGATAAGTATGCAATATCCACGGCAAAAAGACAGAGTGTAGCACAACAACGGGTTTCAGTCAGCTGGCAGCTTGCCTTAGCTTTAGCCCATCTAACCTCTGTTAGATCTGAGTTAGCTCAGTTAGCTACAGGCAGCTCTGAGTTTGATAGATGTCAATCATCCAACCCAACACTCACAACCTCCCCTCTCAACTTCACGTCTTTGACCATTTTTGTATTTTCTCGGAGAGACTTTTGCTCCTGAGAAACATGCTGGGAGACTCCATCCATCTTTTGTATACAGTTTATGTTTGAAAGTCAGCTAACAGATCAGACTTTAAAGCTACTAGATTGCTAACCTGATTGTAACCTTGCTGAAAAAAAAGAAAATCTGGTGTACAAAAGGTCCACTTACATAGAATCCAATGCACTTTTTTGTGACTACAAACAAATGTTTTTGGGAATTAAATGTAATTTTTCTCTTTGAACAACATAAGCTAAATGTACCCTTATTTTTTTACAGGACAAGTAGAAGAAGTCATCTGGCATATCAGCTGGAGTTTGGAGGCCATTAAAATGACAAGGTTACCACCATTAATTGAAATTAAAAGACTCAATCTCAGTTCTTTGGAATTAGGCTCAAGTTTTGTCAAAGGTCTGAGCTTAAGTCCATCCTACACTGCAAATTGGGGTGGGGTCACGGGGGGCATTAGCCTAACCAGGGAGGCCCACACCTTCCCTTCTATTCATTGAGCTTCCCATGGGATTTTCAGAGTCCCCAGCCAGTTGAGATACAACCTCTAGTGTTCAGTTGATTCATGGGTTTTATCTAGAAAACGTCCTTGGGGAGGCGTCCATGAGGCGTCTGTAGATTAAAAATAAAGTGTCCTCATTTCTGTCATCAATGTGTAAGTCATGCCCAAGATTAGTCCAAAGTTTTAGATTCAAGCGAGGCTTAATGTGGTTTATAAAGAGCCCCAAATAAAAGTTTTAATTTTTTTTATTTATTTTTACTTTATTTTCTTTTCTACAATCAATTTAATCAATAATGTTCCTGTGCTAGCTTTTAAAAACGTGTGTAGCTTTTATCCAGTTTCTGCCAGTGTTGCTTTTATATCCATCAGCTTTCATTTGGTTCCTTTACTGAGCATTAAAATATGGAGATCAGTCATTTGATCACTGAAGCTCTGCGTTTCCAAGAGCTTTCCCACTGAATGCTGCAGTTCAGCCTCTGCTACAGGATTTCCACTGATAACAGCAGGACATCTCCAATGTTCTGTCCTGCCTCCCAGAAAGTGGCTGTAGTGGAGGGATGCTAATGCACAATGGTGTAATTATGCCTAAAATAATGTTGTATGGGTGGAGGGTTTAGTCTGTGGGGGTGGGGGGAGTATGATAGCATTTAGGATATTAGGGTGGGTGGGGTGTTCATTTTCATTAGGCTTTATGGGTTGGAAAACATTGTTGTGCATGCCAATTAGCATTGGAACAGATGGCTCAATATGGTCGTATGTTTTGTCACATGCACAAACGCAGGAGTGGAACAGTAACGACAGGAGGAAAAAGTTAAGGCTGACAGCTGTTCGGAGGGAAAGCAGTCTTCTGCTTCCTTTCTGAATTCCAGCTTCCTTTCCTTTCTGCCCTCCATCCCCGGTCAGCATCTCAAGGGCAAAATTAAACCTTGATCAGTCTGTTCAACACTCTCTCTGAGGAGGGAGCCATATGCTGACATATGCTGATGGAGTGGAGAAAGGGAGAGGGATCGCCTAATTATTCACATGTGTGTCTGTGTGTGTGTTCATGTAGAGCTTGGTGTCTATGCGACATCCCCGATGTGAAAAGGATTTGACTGATGTGATTTTCTGAGGCCAAATGTCAGTGCAGACATTGTTCTGAGCTGGCATTTTTTTTTGCAACGATATCCTCTATCTGCAAATCTGCTTTTGGTTTTAAGTCAGCATTTCTCTCAGAATGTATTCAACTCAGTGTTGAAATGCTTTTGAGAAGCAGCTCTGCTCTCAGCAGACACTTAGAGAATAATAATACTATTTCTGCAGAATAATTATTCTAATCAAGATAATAAAAAGACCTTCAATGCATATGAGTGCAGAATTCAAACATAATGCCCCATTAAATTAATTCAGCTTCCTTCTGCACAGTCAAAACAATAGTAACTAGAAAAAAATACGTTCAATCATTTTAGATAAGTCAATGACAAGTCAATATCCAGCATTTAAAATGAAATTACTCACAAGCTTCCACAAGTAGAGGGCAAAATCAAACAGATGCAGAGCTTTATCTGACTTTTAAGAGGGAAATTTCAAATAAATGTATCGTTTGCAGCTAACTAAAATGTTTAAAAATGCATTAATGTGTAAATAAATAAATAAATTCAGCTGAAAGAATTTGTAGGAAGAAACTTGAAATGAAAGAAAGGAAATAAAAGCCACGAGTCCATGAAGTAGACTGGGTTAATGATGCACAATCTCTGCTCATACGTCTGCACAACGCAAGCTTTGCCAATTTATAAGCTGATGTTCAATCGTCTTCAACTAACAGGACTTAAAAACATGCATTTATGTACCTATTATTTCAGGTAGTTGGTTTTACAAGTGACAAATGCATAACTTCAACAATTTCCCACTTGGTCCAATGTGCAATAGCAATAGCAATTCATAGCTATAAATTCTGGGGTTGCAACAAATCTTTAGGCTGTTGTGTGTTGATATTTTTTGTGTAGTTGCGTCTTCCATCATCCACTCCTTCCTCTCTAAGTGTTTACGGCCAAATAAACCCTCTTGAGATGGGAAAGAGCGCATCATCTTGTCGGAACAGGTTTGGGGAGGTAGGGCTTTTCATCATTTTGTGCTGTGAATCAATGGACACATTTCACACTCTGTCATGAAATCAGATCCCAGGGTATCCCAGGTAGCAGCCTGGAATCCCCATATCATGATCTGTAGACAGAAAATAACTCCAAAAAACACAAAACTAGACATTTCCCATTGCTTTTAAAAGGTTGGCGAAAAAAATACAAGAATATATTTACTTTTTATCTAAATATAACCAAACACAGACTTAATGAATTACACAAACTTCTATTAGATATGAGTTTAAATATTCACTCCTTTAAAGAAAGTCTTTGTGTAGCCGCTTCAGTCTCAGACAAGGCTGACAAATAAACCTGAAACCATCAATATGGCTGAATATCACCAGAAGCAAGTGAGAAAATATGTTTTCCTTTGTTGGGTGAATCAGTCCTTTAACACCCTCCCACTGGACTCACTCTGACACATCAAAGTCTCCTTTGTACAACTTCTCCTTTCTTGTCCGCAGTCGTCCTCTCTCTTCTCACTGGCTTTAGAGCTCAGCCTTACATCTGCACGAGCCGAGCGGGATACAGGTGCACCTCCCCGCTTCGGAGACTTCATACTTGCAAACACCCTGGCTGCGGCGTTAGCCACGGCTCAGTGGCTCTGAATGGGGACGCGCTAACTGGCTAGCGCTGCAGTCCCAGAGCCCATTGATCTGTGCTGCTCGCTATTAGCAGACAGTAGAGACTCCCTGGCTCTCCAGGGCCATTAGAATGCATGACTGGGAACCGGGCTAAATGGGACAATACACAGAGGTGTGTACAAGGGTAAATACACTACAGTTCATATGGTGAGGCAGATACACAGCTGGTAAGCTTGACTAACATTCTTTTGGCTAACCTTGGAATTGCATTATCCTGGGTGTTTGTCTTGACATGTGTATGTGTGAGTGGTGATAAAGGGCTTGTTCATAGTGTTATAGCAGGACTGAGGTTGCTATATTTAGGGTCGTGCTGAGTTTCTGAGTAGTGATTTAGACCTGTAGGGAAACGTGGGGTTTTCACTGTGACTTGGAACACACACACACACAATTAGACAAACTGTGTTTCAGTGGACAGGAATCTCCTATCTTCTGAACAGTAAGAGCAGAGAAATGGAGAGGCCTGTCTGCTCTCCATCCCTCTAAATGTTTAATGAACCATTTCTCTCACTGTCTCCCTCCCTTCCTCTCTCCCTCCCTCCCTCCCTCCCACCACTGACTCTCCAGCTCTCACCCATCATCTACTTTTCCCTCACTTTATCCTTGTTTGTCTATCTCACTGCTCCTGCAGGCTAACAGACACCACACCGTACTGGTTCAGGATGAGATATGAATGGTGACGAGGAAGAAGAAGAGGAAGGTGGATCACCTGAATCTCCTACCCCTCCCAAACTCTGTCAAATTGTGGCGTAAATCTGGACTCACCAATGCAATTGTTCTCTTCGCTTTTCACTTGACTTGTTTTGGGGAGGGGTTCCTCTGGCGGGACAGTCTGAAGTTGACGGTATCTTGCAGACTGAACCACACGAGGAAAGAGTGACGGTGCTGATTCAGCTTCTGTAATGCAACTGCCAAATTTTTGTTGGCACGAGGGAGGCATGAAAATGCTGCTGTGCTGTTTATGAACTTCATAGTCACAGCTGTTATTGTTTAGAAAACAGGATTTGGCTGTGCAGGATAAATGGTGCTCTGTTTTATTAGGCCTAATCTCCTGCACTCTTCTTTATCTCTTAATTCTCAAGATGCCGCCTTTATCTTTTTACCTGTTCTGAATAAGCTGCTTGTACATGTTAAACAGAGCTGGCAAAGCTTCTTTTTGCTGTTAATCATGCCATATTGTTTACAGATTGAACTTTTATCTCCACCTGCTGAAGGCTGAATGGGAAAATGTCACATGTACTGGGGAGAAAACTGGACTTGGACCTAATTAAATTGAATTAAAATGTTGCTTCAACTCACTAAAATGAAACTGGAAACTTTCTTTTGCAATTTCCTGTTGGGTTACGATAGTAACGCTGGATTCATCAGGAATCAACTAAGATTATTTTAGAAGTTGTGAAGTATCTTAAATTCTAAAATATGTTTAATTGGTTTGAATAGGTTTGGTGAAATTTGACCAAACATTTTTAATGAGATTATATTAAAGATTTTTTTCCAGGCAGCTTGTGTCTCAGTTTTACATTTCATTTTATCACACAGACAAACATACATGTGTATTTGTGTTTCATGAACTTAATCCCCTCAACTTTTCGTTCATTTATTTGGAGTCTCCAAGCATACAATTTGTCCTGCAATTCTTCTAATAATGAATGAAAAATACTTTGAATTTCCCTGAAAAGGGATAAATAAATTAGCTGTTTCCATTACTTCCCTCTTTATACAAATACGGGTAAAGAACTTTGTAGTATTATCGAAAGATGATACAGAGTAAGTAGCCTGACTTCCATGTAAATGCCACTGCAGTGCATGCCTCCAGCTTCTGTTTTAACATGATCTTGTCCTAAATCCCTAAATCCCTAAAACACAAAAACTACAACTTTCAGTTGTCCCTCTTATTAACTAAAAATTGTTTAATAAAAGTCAAAAGTTAAAGTCGGTTAGAAGCTAAACTGATTCTTTTTCTGATTCTTCAAGATTTTGTTCTGGTTGGTTCCTCGGAGGGACTTCTGAGATGCATAAAAGCCATCACTGCAGTGAAAACATACCAATAACCCCACAAGACAAATGATTCTGCACGCCTGCGCTCGCAAGTGTGTATTTCCACACTTTGTCTGCAAATGTGGGTGGAAGTGAACGAGCGTACTTCTACTCCCAGCCCCAGGACTTCAAATTATCCCGAGGCTCCTCCAAAACACACTTCAGAATTTTTGTCTGCTTTCCAAACTCATTACTTTAGTAGGGCAAATCAAACAGGGCGCATTAAATGGAACTCAGACGTGAAGAGAGTGGAGTGCAGGGGGAAGAAAAGTGTGTGTGCCAGACACAGAGCATGTCCATGTGTTAATTAGCAGCATCCTGCTCTAATTAATGGCCTATGAATAGCCATGCTGGGTAAGGAGTCAAGGTTAGACACCTGTGCTCCTATATATTGACATTAGAACAAACTTCTTCCCAAAGTGTATCAGATTACACACACAAAATGTAAATACAATATTGGCATCCTCATCTGCTGCTGAGCCAAGAGAGGAAGCACGAGTGTGTGTTAAAGAGATACTGTTAGTATCCAACATGGATGATGTCAGAGCAATTAGAGATCACATGAATCATCACCAGGGAGGTAATGACCTCCGAGCACCACAGAGGAGAGTCAATTACTCCATCATAACAGAACCTGGCAGCATTAAACATTATTTATTGCTCATTTCAGAAGTGATATTATGATTTTGCTGGGCTCCGTGGGAACATTAATTTCTTATAATCCTTGAATTATTTTTCCATTGAACCCTTTAAAGGTTTGTAAATTGAATTCTGTCAGCCGGCAGGTGGTTGTAGGTGGTTCAGACTGAAAAACTCTCAAATTCAATTATGGACTTTAGTTGCTGTAACTTCTTTTTTCAACAACATGATTAAACTACAGGATGGAAATTTGTCCAGCACGTTTGAAAAGGTGGAAAAGAAAACATGATCTCAGACAAGATGGAGGCAACGTCTTTAGAACCTGGCAGGTTTTCACCACGGCTGCTTTGGGATATTCAACATGTTAGTTTTAGTTTACATTTATGTTGTCCATCTGAAAATTATCCTCTCGAATAAAAACCATTGTGCAATTCTTTCTAAATAAATTTTCTTTACATTTTTAAATCAGGCAGAAAAAAGTATTTATTTTGAAATCATTTTTTATCAAAAAATTTCCAGATGATGATGCCCAGAAAAATGTGATGGAAAAAGTCTGTTTTTTTTTTTTTTTTTTTGCTCAATAAAAGATAAAATATCTGAAACAAAGAATCAACAGAAAAAAATACAACAGACAGAAACTTTTCCTTTTAAACCTAAAACCTAAGAATCTGCTCAGTCACAACAACAACAAGAACCAAGAGATCAACTGCTGTCAATCCTGGCTGCTTTAGTTGTCATGGTTACTAGCATGTATATGACTGCCTCCTCTTGACTTTGGAGAAAAGCTGAATCACAGTAGAGAGGGACTGGGCAAAGTGTGCTCTTTTTCAACCTGCTTTTGTTATTATTACCAGCACTGAGAATGTACATCGCTATAAGCTCCTCCACTGTTACCATGCCGCTACATTGCCACTGAAACTGCAGTGAGAACCCAGACGTGATCTATGAACTCTAAATTTCTTTTGAGTGGGTGTGTTAGGCGTTATCCGCATGCATGACAATGCTTGAAACAAACATGTGAGCATAAATGAGCCCAAAAGCTCTTTGCCTTTTTTTTCGGTCCAACTTTGCCTTAATCTACCAAAATGTTCATGTATGCAAACAAGAAAGACATGTTGAACAGACATCCATCTCCATTCCCTGCTCTGTTCAGGGTCACCGGGTGAAATTTTGCACTTCTTGAACCTTGCTGACTTTTCATTCACATGCAGAAAGCTGAACCTTCTGGGAGTGTTTGCTTTAAAGTTTGATACCAATTTCTTGCAGTTGCTCTGCCTCTAAATTCCACTGCAGCGGCTCTGAATCCAATCTGATGAGGGCAAGACAGAAACTTCTCAGAGCCACATGAGTTTTTCATCCTGAAAGGATTTTCAGCTGAATAAATAAATAAAAAATATGCTTGAATAAATCCTCATGTCACCATGAAAGGTTGCTAAATCTGCATAGAGGGTGATGGGGTCTGCCACGCTGGAAATGTAAGACATACGGTTTCCTGCTTCCTGAACAAATGGAAGAATTTCTCTTTTTTTCCTTGTGTGTGAACAAAGAGAGCATTCCCTCACCAACAAATCAATACTTTGGATCCATTCATGTTTGTTAAGAGTAATAGACATGGATTTGAAGAGTTGAGAGAGGAGGCTAACAGGCGCTGATTTAGCCAGGCTACACCGGACCCATTTACTTCTCAACTACAGCTAACAGGGTTTCTCCTGCCTCCAAAACACTTTGTTCTGCCATCACTGCGCTGTATACGACAGATGAAAAATTACCCCCATTATGTAATCTCTATAATGATTCCTATTGAGAAAGCAGAGGCTACAATGGCGGTACAGTAAATTATACTAAACACCATTACTCTTGACAGCTCCTTCTGGGTGCGTGTGCATATTCCTGTTTCTTTGCAAGTCGATTTGTGTGTGCGTGAACGTGTTAGGGGAAAGAACGATTGAGCGTGTGTGCACAAGTGTGTGAGCGGTGCTCTCACAGTGAAATTAAACTGGGGCTCAGGTGAGAAGCAGAGCAATGCTTCAGCACGATGCAAGGACGAGGAGAAGGAAGTGGCGGCGAGGAGTTAAACGCCCCGAGGAGTTTGCACACGATGCAGTGTAAGCCTGAGGAAAAAAATGGGCAGATAGAAAAAGAGAAGGGGAACAGAGAAAGCTGACAGGGAGACTGAGAGATGGAAAGATTGATGGCATGTAATGATGAAACGGATGGAGGACGAGACAAGAGAGACATGCACGTCAGAGGCCATTACTCATCTGCAGCACACACACACACACACACACACACAACGACTGAAAATGCAACCAAAGGGTGCCGGAGGAGCCGTCTACCACCCACCTCTCTATTTTTCTCACCTTCTTCTTCTTTCTTTTTCCATCTCTCTCTGTCGCCCTCATGTTCATCCTACTCTCCATCTGTGCCTCCGTCTTTTGCTTTTCTCCTCTAAGACCAGTCTGTTCCCTCCGGAGAATTAAAGCATTCGTACCAAATCACAAACTCGTTTTACTTCTCATGCTTCTGATGGAAAACAAATAGATATTCACTAACAAACTGCTTAATCAGGCTTTAAAAAATATGGACAGGTATGTTTAAAACATGTAGCTTTTTTTTGCATGTGTTGCTGCAACTAAGCAGCTATGGTCCGCCTGACTGCGCATCCTTATCTTTGCTGTCGTAGATCTTCCATTATGGCACACATGCCATGAAATATAGAGTAGAAAAACATATTCTAAAAAAAAAAAAACTCTGTGCATATGGACTTTCTCTAAACTTCTATACTATTAAGCTATGCATTACGTACTTACGAAGAATACATGGATGTCAATGACTGGAAGTAAGTTTATATTTCAATAACAAAAATGCATTTTGTGTTGAATAAACAAGATGACAAGATGTCTCATTTCTCAATCTTCCCTTGTCGTATTAGCAAACTAATTGCAATAAAACTGGAGGATACTGACAAAACTGCGCTTCCCAGATGATCACAACTTATTTTAGTGTCTGATCTTTTCAACATTTTCATTCAAAGCACTACTTCTCACCCCTTGTCTCCATCAGCATTAACTAGCATGACAAGTGTTACCTGTTGCACCGTGTTACGTTGCAAAATGGATCAAAAACAAAGTCAGACTGCACTATGCTGCTATAGTTGGGAATAAAATCCAGTGTTTCCTCTGCTATGACAGCATGTCATTTCTCCTCTGGTCTCTGCATGTTTGGTGTTCTGCCGTGATGCAGGAACACTGCCATCAGTGGCCAGACAGCATCAACCACCCCTCGTCAGACAGCAGCAATCTTTATGATGAAGTTTTGTGTACTTCGCATGCACATATATTAGATGCAATTATAGTTTTCACTGCTGTTTGAACAGCAAGGAAGTCTGCATGTCCTTCCAGATTCACTGACATATTAATAAAATGGAACAATTCTCATCTGTTCTGCTCTGACATGCACAGAAATGCCACCTCAGCAAAATCTGCCGGCCTACTTGTAGAGTTTCATCTATAAAGAGAAATATACTACTTACAACAGCTCTATTCAATTTTTCCAATCTGATCGTTTTTCTGTGATCTGCACTCAATGTAATACATTTGACTAATTTCATTATGCATCATTTAATGTTTCTTTGATAACATTTTACTGTCAGGCTGTGATAGCAACCTGATGGTCAACAACAGGACAAACATCAGACTTTTAACTTACCATTTATCTAAATGTACAAACTGAACTTTGCAAAAAAAAAAAAAAAAAAACTCAGTAATGAACAATAAAGACACATTTTGTGTCAGGAATTGCTTTACAAGAGGCTTGTGATGAAGACTGCAATCATTTATATTCTCCTGTGGCTTCTCTGCAAGACTTGATGGACTTCTGTGTAATTAGACAGCAGTTAGGGAACATTATGGCCCTCTAGGTACGTATAAATGAAAATGTATTTTATAAAGTGTGAATATCGCAGTGGAAGCTATAGATAAATAAGATTAATGAAAGCCTGTTTGATCTGTTCCCCCTCTCCTGAGTGTATTAAAGATCATGTTTGAACTCTTTACTCCACAATGTGGATAAAGTCTTGCATCCTGACCCTTTGACTTACCGCTGTCATCAGTTATGTGGCTTAACCAAGTGAGACAGAGAAAACCCCTTCTACGTCTGTTTTGTATGTGTGAGCAGGGTTTTGGCTCCTTTTGTAGCACACAGTTTCCCATAATGAGCACCCAGGGGACTTGTTGCATCGCACTCTTCACCAAGGTCTGAACAGACTTCTGCGATACCTCTGATTCTCCCCAGAGGCTCGCGACAGACTAAACACCCATTTCCATAACAGAATTCTCACAAGCAGCAATGATCAACTGTGTCCCGTGTGTTTCTATTAGATATGAAGGGTCTATGTGCTAAAAGAGAAGCTTTGAATTAATCTTAAAGGGTAAATGACATTTTCTTGTCAAAGATCTTTAATTGGATGAACGGCAGGCCACCACGTCCCAAGTGATAACATATGACTGCAGAGGGAGGATTGAAAAGAGACTTTTTTTTTTTATTCCAAGTAGGCAGCTGATATGAGAAAACACCTCCAGTTCCTTGGAAGCTGTGTGGTGTGTCCTTCAAAAAAAGCCAACCTAAGCTAGTCTGTAGCTAAAGCAAATATTTCACACATTATTGTGAGAATTTAAAGGCTCAATAAACTATTCAGAAATGTGCAGCACTTATTTTATTTCAGAACGTATACTTTGCCAGCAGAACTTATTCAGAATACTTACTGCCTAAGGTCAGCCTCATGCGCTCGACTTGGCTTAATTCAGTCTAAGTTCATCCATTAAATTCATGATAGCAGAGTTAGACTTGGAATGATTTTCAGTATAACGTGTGGATGTTGTCACGCAGCAAAGGCCGACTTGGCCCAAATGTTCTGGTCCTGTAACAAACTGCACCACTTTTGGACTGAAACTTCTAAACTCTGTCTGAAGCATTTAGCAAAGACATCAAACACTGCAGAAATATGCTTTCAGGAGAGAGAACACCAATGACAAATACATACAAATGCTTTTCCTTTTTATGGCCTCCGTGCCTGGTGAAGGATCCCGTTGAGTAGAAGTCTGTAAACCTGCCTAAAGCCTCATCTACGAGGTAGGATCCCACGCTGTTCGTTAACTTACAGATAAATATTGCATCAGACAGTAAATCCTCAAATTTTATGAAACATGGACACTTTTACTATCGGATCTGAAGCCCTCCCACAGAAATTAAAATGGAAACATTGTGATTTGTACATGTATAATTAAAATACAAAGCATGAACAAATTAAAAATCAAACCTCTACCTCAACATATCCAAAACCAATTCAAAATTAAGTCAAACTACAGCAAAACCTCACTGCGTCTCTGTTAAAGGAGTAAACAGGTGGAGCAACTGTCCTGACCATATAAACTCTGTTACACTTTAGTCAGTTTTAAGAGACTTAACAAAAGCATCATGTTGTGTTATCGTATAAAAAATGAAGTTACGTGATGTTGTGTTACTATCATGTTTGGATTCTGCATTTTTGTTTTGTTGCAATGGAAAAAAATGTAAAAAGAAAAGAAAAAAACAACTAAATTTGAGGTAAAAAAGCATCTGCTTAAGTTGACGGGAAACAAACCCATATGGCCAGTGATGATCCCACATCACACAAGGCCAACCACAGCACTGATTAATACTGAGTGAGCTGTTGCATTATGCACAAGTCATTCTGAAGAAGCAGGTTTGTGATTAAATACTTTAATACGAGGATTGTTTACCTACTTTGATGAGGGACAGCTTGCATGTTCAGACACTGACCTTACTTTTACGGCACTTTTAAAGCGGGTAAAATGAAAACAAAATGACAACAAGTCACTGCCGCCAGGCTTCAGAATAATTTCCAGAAGCAAAGAATATGTTAATGCTTTAGATTAATGACCATAATTACAAATGGGTTTTAAGTTCAGGTGTCCACATGCTTTGTTGCACAGTGCAGCACTGCAGCCAACAATTTACTGCCCTCATGGAGAAACTGTTTTTATTATTGCAGACAGATTTCCAATAAAACAGGTTGTACTCATTTGAAAACCACTGAACTGGTGAAATGTAATTCAAGTAGTTAAGTAAGACTGGCCCAACAAAAGCAAAGCCAAAGTGGACACAGTGCTACTGTGTGAATGTTTTTGTTTCCGCTGCTATCAAGTTGTGTATGCTGTTTAAAATGAGCCCATTCTCTGCAAAGCTGGGTTCACTAAACATCTGCTTAACATCCTACACACACACTGCTTAATACAATGAGCCGATATGCCGGAGAGTTTGGAGTGTGGAATGGAGTGTGTGCCATCCTCGCTCCCGGTGGAGGCTTCAAATGCATCACGACTAATCAGAAAGGGAGACTCGGCTCATAGTGCCTGCTAGTGCTGCATGCTAATCCTCCGCAGATGAAGACGCTAAGCTAAGAGCAGGCTGACAGCCGTGTGGTGGAATGAAAAAAAAAAGGCTAATGCTAACTGCGGTGCTTTCACCAGCCCTCCTCTCACAAAAACACACACTCCACACTTATTCCAAGCATTTTGGGTATACTTTTTAGTGGGGAATAAAACTGTGTGTGTAAGAAGACTAGCTGGCAATAATATAGTGTTATATTAAAACCTTTCAAACATCAGTTGTACTGTGTGAAATTTCATTTGGCTGTCAGTATGTGTGTGTGTGCAGGTTTATGCTTCTGTTTATGAAGGTATTAGACAATGATTCTAACAAACTCCGAAGCTATGAGGCCATAAACATAGTTAACAAAGTTCTTGTTTCTATTCAAACAGTTCAGTGAGTTCTGACTGCTGATGTTTACCAGCTGAGGTGAGTCATGGCCTTCTCATAAAATCCTATAGTACTTTTCTCAGTGTATGTTAGTATCTATCATCTGTTAGCATGCTCATGAGTGGTTTTGTCTTATTGTCTGATCAAATTTACTTGTGAGTAAGTTGTGAAAACATCTGTGTTTCTGCTTAAAGACTAAAAGAAGCATCTCAGTGGTGCCACACACACTTACAGACACACATAAACACGCTATCTGGCTATAGCTGCATGAAAGCACCCTTGAGAACCACAAACGGCTATAATGTCTGCCAGTCAGGAAAGCACTTACACAGAGCTGCCTGCCAATCTTAGCCAGTCACAGTCGCCACAGTGCCCACTGCTGTACCCACTCGCCGTCAATCACTTTTCACCACCACACCCACCGCCTGACAACCTGCAAAACGTCTTGTATCATCCAGCCAGCACCTCTAATTACAACCATTTCTGCAAACTGCATAATATCTCTCTACTGACCAACCACAACTCCAAACATTGCAAATGGTCCGGCTAGAGATCCAGGTCCAGCGAAATATACAAAAAATCCACCTCGTAATAGCTTCCCACCTCCCCTCTGACATGTTACATCCCATTAACGAGGTGTCACCGCTAATATTCAGGACGTTAATTTGTCCCGCTCCTGAAGCCACTGTGATCCAAACTGATTTTGACAACTTTAATGACTAAACAAAACAGAGGACAAACAAACGTAAAGACCTGCCGCTACATCATGGTGGGGTAGTCTGCAGGGAGAGGGCTTTGAAGTGAAGGGAAAACAACTAAAGGAAGCTTTTTATGTAGCTCCACCATCATTATGCCAGGCGAGGTGAGACAGGGGCCTAATTAGGGCCAGGATTGATTGAAGTGGTTCGTTTCACACTCACAAACGTGGAACAAAAGGAAAGATAAATGGGGATGAGGCTGATGCACAAGGAGGGTAAATTTAAGGTGCTGACAAGCTAAATGTGATGAAAGAAAATAAAACAAAACCTGCGCCGTTCGTTCAAAAGAGGAGTGTGACAGCTTGTTTAAAGGGAGCTCTTCATAATTTAGGACATTACAAGCATTTTCGATCAGCTGGGTTCAAACAAAACATACATCCTGACATCAGGTGTGAAATCACCTGTGGAGGAATTATGGGTAGTAAAGTTTAAATGGTTTCCAACAGTCCATCTTAGCTCTATTCTACATCTCCAAGGACACAACTAGCGTAATTTGAAGGTGATTATCCACAGAAGCTGTTGTATTTAGATTTGCACTTCAGAAGGGAAAAAACAAATGCACTTTTCTTTAAAAAGATCCCAAACATTTAAGGAATTTTTCCATTTTGATGGAGGATCTTCTTATCCTCTCACCATCACCTTCTTTCCCATCTATCAATTCTCAAGAACTAAGGCTTGTGTCAGCTCCCACTAGCTCTGGCCTCTAAATGACAGAGGTAACCCTCTTAGAGGAGCAACCACCGCTAAAAGCACGCCATTTTCACCTGCTAATGTCAAGTGGGAACAGAACCGAATAGCCAGGGGAGTTAATAACATCCCCGTGCTGCTCAGACTTTGCAGAACTCAAATCTCCTGTTTGACCCTCACTGTTGTGAATACCAGCTACTGACAATGAGGGACCTGCATTACATCATCTTCTAAAAAGCAATGAGTCATAATAAGCAGGATGAGATGGAGCTGGAGGACTGACATCTTCGCTTTGTAGAATTTGCCAAAGAAGTTAATGCTCCTCTATTCAAATACTGGTTGCATTTCTCCCCACATTTGATCCAAAGGTGTTGCATATCTACCCTAAAACCTGGAAATCCAGCATTCTGTCTTGTCCTGTAGATGTAGACCTAACCCACGTGCATGCATCTTCTTTCACAAAGCCTAGCATAACCCACTGAATGACTTACACTATCACACACCAGCAGGTTGTTGAACAACCTAGAAAAATAGTGTCTGCTTGATTGCTCTATTCAGAGAGGTTCTTTGCAATAACCGCTTCCATTACTGACACTATGTGTTTACTGGCAACAAAGTAAATGCTGCTTGGAAAGCTTTTCTTTTTGCAGGCTGTCACAAGGGAGCTTCTCCTGAAAGTCGCATTGGTGAAAATCAGAGGCAGAAACGGCAACACTGTTCTGGGTAATCTTCTAAGCTAAGATGTCGCACAACGCTGACCAACATTTGCTTTGAAGACTTGTTTATGCTCATTGATAAACATTAGCTCATAATCATCTGTCCATTCTCTCTGTTCACAATTTTATTTAGCTATTTTTCACAGTTTGCAGATGCTTAGCTAAAGTCTGAACTATCCCTTGAAATTTCATGAACATTGCTGCACAGTATAGCTCACATGAAACCAGAGTAACAAGCAAAGAAGAGGCTCCCAAAATGTACTTAATGGACACACAGACTGTTACTGTCAACTACATTTTTATATCTCTTTCTGAACTTTGCACTGCCTTCTCCTGGAATTATGGCCAAGCATAAAACACCTATAAAACCCCAAACATCACTGTCCTGCGATGTGAGACATTGCAATAGGTTTACCTATTTATGTACTTAAATAAAAATAAATAAGCCTTGAAGGACAGTACCAGAGAAAGAAAATATAAAACCTTTCAGTTTTTACAGAATAAAAAATCATGACAGGTCTAAAGTTTAAACTTTACAAAGTATAGGTTACATTTAGCATTTATTTTTATGCATCATGTTTATAAACTCTGTTCAGGCAGGAGTGTTAAGAGATACGAACACATTACAAATTAAAGTCTAATCTATTCTCAAGAATATCGTTTCAATTATGTTTAAGCTTAAGAAAATCTAATGTAAATGTTTAAACAATCTAAATGAGTCAAATATCCAAACCTGGACTGTCAAGAACTTTTTCAAATATTTAATTATGACTTATTAAATTATGGTCCCATGCAGACAAGTATAGGTCTGGACGTGATCATCCAGTAATGACATATTTAAAGTGATAAATCTGCAAATGCAACCATTTTGTTTCCATTTTTACACTCTATATGCATGTTTTCCTGAAACAATGTTGCCATAGTATCACCTCCCCCTTACTTACATGAACAAGCACCATCTTTGACTACTACAGTGTTAAGTTTGTGCTGCAGAAGTTACAGAGCTTCATATAGCTTTCATGATTATGCTCCATGTCAACTTACACTCCTGCCGCACTGTTTTCAATTGTTTTCTGTGGACACACACACACAGTGCGGCCACAAGCAAGCACATAGAAGTCAACTAATTGAGAGGAAAGTAGACTTTAAAACAAAGGTTAGGGACAGTTCTTCGAACACCTACTTTCAGGTACTTAAGATCTTTTTTGTCAGCAGTAAATCGGTCAGAGTTCTCGTGTCCTACAAGGAACAAAGGTAAGTGCAATCCACAATATAACTAGATCAAATTTATAGCTTGCAATGTACTGAGAGCAAACTGTTACATGAGTGGACTTTAAAGATTCAGTTACCACAGTTTGTACTGAATGATCTGTAGACTGAAGACATCCATCTGTAAAAGCTCTCTATTGAGAGTAAAATGGTTTGCACACTGCACTTTCAGATAGAATATTACAAGTTTCCAAGCAGTTATACAGGAAGAGTCAAACATTTGTATGTTTCACAGAGAAAGGATTTTTTTATGGAAAAAAACAAAAGAAATAAAAATCAGGAATAAACAAATATATAAATTGTGATGAAATGCAATCAAGGCCACGACCTGCATCCCGACGGGGGAAATAAATCCAGCTTCCTGAGTGAATTACTCAGATACCTCCGAAAGAGGCTGGCGTTGTTTCATCCATAAGCAACAGAAACAGCATCTTTCTGTATTCTACTCATACACCCTGTTCTCCACTGCAGAGGCTAGAGGTCCACACACTCTGTGGCTCCACTCATTACCTTGCTGCTGCGATGCCATACCCCCATTCACCCCGCTCACATGTACCAATGCATCTGCACACTTACACACACTCATGCAGACACTCACGCAGAGCAAGCCCTCTGATTAATCATTCCTCCTTAAACCCTCCCTCGGAAGAGCCTCACCCCTCTGCAGGATACAACGCAGTGTGTGAATGAAACGTGATCCTGATTCTGATTGGTACCTTCCAGAGGAGACTCTGTCTCACATTGTTTGACCCAGCCTTCCTGATTTACAGGGGAGTCGGAAAGTCAAGGCCTTCCTGACATCTCCAGGTGAGAAAAATTTTTTTGTGGTAAAACTTAATTCACAGAACATTGATGAGATAATTTAAAGTGACAATAAAAGACAATGTCAGCCACTCTCCTCTAATTACAGCAGTAAAATAACACAAGGTGACACCATTTCTCACTATTTCATCTGATTTAAGTAGGGCTGGAGGTTGAGGACATTTATTATTTTAGAAAACAAAACGCCATTTTTCAGCTGAAGATAAGAACAACAGGTCACAAAAAAAAATGCAGATTTACAATTTGTGGTTCTTCATATTGTTCACCTTAAAAGGTTCTGGATGATTCAGTTACTTCACTTCACTGGACGATGACAATAAACTCCTCCTTCCTCTTCTTCTTCAGCTGGCATGCAAACATGGTCAGAGGTCAAATAACGCAAAATGAAAATTCATTCCACATATTGCCTGAGTGCACCTTAACACATTATTTACACTGTGTTATTCCAGTGATTTGGAGTGTAAATTTAATAACTACAGCCACAGCTGATTGGCTCCCTAAGCTGTAAATCCGACCGTCAAGATCAGAATTAATGCGATGTGTGATGTGGGACTTTTTGGAGGCCATTTCTCTGATATTAAATTAGTGACTGAATACCTGAGCTCAAAGAGTTTTTGCTTCAGGTAACTCATCGAAATGAGTTTTACCTGACTGTAATGTCCAGCTGTGAATGAGGAAATGTCCTGAAATCCTGGTATAAACCCTGCAGCTGCTGTCAGAGTCCTGGTCTGCTGTCAGTTGTTCCTTTATTTACCATCTGCAGAGAAGCAGATCACCTCTGAACTCTGTCTCTGCCTTGTTTGGGTTGTGAAGAAATTTGTCTAAATACACATATAATATTAAAACTGAAAAATATTTCTTTTGCTAGGTACTCCTTTTAGAGAGTTCATTTATTTTACAAAGTCTTGCAGTATACCTTTATAGCTTTTTTTTTTTTTTGCATGTAAGTTCTTCAAAGCTACAAAGCCAGAAGTTCATCCTGAGTGACACAGAAAGCGCTCTTCCTGACCTGCTTTCATGGAGCGTGAACCAACATTTTCAAGTGAAAATATCTACCTGCAGTCTGTCTAGCAAAACAGAAAAATTCATGAAAAAAACCAATAAGAGTTACTGTGACGGCTATGATTAGAAGATTTTTCTTCAGCAAGAAGGCAATTTCCCTTTGTAGGAACATCCAAAGGGTGTTCGTAGAAAGTCAGAGGCTATTCTAACAGTTTTCTCTTACCTAACCCTGACCTCTAACTGCGTTTCTTTCATACAGACAAGAACACTTTCCTGGAGAGAGCATCCCACCGCAGAGGTGGCTTTGTAAGGAAGGGTGTTTAAAGCGCTAATTTCTTCTAGAAAAACATGTATGCTTTCTGAAGAACCATCCAAAATGATAAATCAGATACAGATTCAGACAAGAAGTTAATAATAATCATAATATCTGCGTAATGTTACCTAAAATGCAACATGAGTACAGATTTTCTGTGCTGTGCATTTATTCCAACAAATTGGAGTATTTATCTGATGGTTTGTTATTTTCCAGTCTATCCCAGGGTCGTTGCAGAGACAAACAACTATGCTTAATCAAATTCAACTTGGATGAACAACTACAATGGGTAAAATGCAGATTGTCCAGTTGGGATTAATATACAATATTATTGACTCCGAAACAAGAGTCACCAGGCAACACAACATACATGTTTCTGGAGCCACAGAGAACATGTAAACTACTTTAAAAAAGGCCCCAGCTTCAAGATTTTAACCAGAAGTTATTACAGCTGACCAAACATTTTTAACAGGAAGAGTTTTGTGCATCATCTCTGAAATGCAACATTAAACATTTTATAAGGTTAACTTTATTCAGGTAATTCAGTTCATCTTTAAAGCAATGCTAAAAGGTTCCAACCTCAAAACTCTACTTCTGACTATATTTGATGGCACAATGACTTCCAATATGCCAATTCCTGGAACCGCCATTACTCTGCAACACTCCAAGGCTGAGAAACGCAGCCTCAAGTATCATGGAACAGCTTTTGTGGCACCTGGTAAATGGTAAGACAAGTCAACATGTGAGTGACTTTTATTGGCTGCAGAGGGCTCAGAGAAGAAACAGGATGGAAGATGGATGCTGGTTCAGCCTTGATCAGGAGACGCAAATGTCCAAATTAAAAATTGTTTAGTGCTGCTTAAAAAGCAGCTTATTATTCTGACTTCAGCTCAATAAAGTTCTTCTCTGTTCGAAAATGCAATGAAATGAAGTGTTATCTTACACTAAAGTTTTGGGTTCGTCCTACACATTGACTCAGATTTTAAACTGTGATAGAAAGAAGTACTGCGATTTTACCCTGCACTCAAATACGAACATTAATGTTGATAAATCATTTAATTTCTTCATATCTGCAAGCCTCAATAAGAAAGTTTAGCTCAGGTTAAAAAGTAGCAATGGAAAAGCTGAGAAACTAAGCCCAGGTAAGTTGCCTTCTTGGCCTCCCTTTGCATCCACTCATTCTTCCACTCCCCTTTCTTCATCCTCGTCTGTTTCGCTGTGGCTCACTTTCCTCTCCTTCTTACTAAGACCATTAGGCTTAGCGGGGTGAGCCAGCCTGGGTTAAATACACATAACCTTATGCCACTCCAAAAGGGAAAAGCAGCAACCCAGAAACACTCACAAACACACACTTTTTCAAACACACACAATCAGTCGACCGCAGAGAGGTCCTCGCTGCTGCTTTAAGAGCTGTGATTGCTGTAATAGCCCTACAGAGGAGAGGGAAAAAAAAGACAACAGAGAGGAGCAAAGGATTGAGAGGGGAATGAGTTGATGGATGGGTCTGCCTTTCAGGTCACTTAGGAGGCTCCTCCTTTCCATGTCAGACTCCCAGGGTCACTATTACAGCACACACAAACACTCCAGCGTGCTGCTGAGCGCAAGAACACGGGCAGGTCCCACCACAATGGGCAACATTGATTTTACAATATAAACTAATGAAGCAGACCAAACCCATCACATAGCGCACACAAAAACACAAACACGGAAGAAGCATGACAACACACACACATATCTTGTAAACACATAGTACTTCTGTGCCATTGTTCATTTGCAATACACATACTGTAATTGCTGATGGGAAGATAAGTGTGTACATTACTGAAACACAAACCAATTATATTCATGCTGCAGCCATTCTCTGGCAGACAAACTTGGCTGCACACACAACTATGATAACCCTTCCTCACATGCACAAGCACACACACACACAACTATCAAGCCTTGTCTGAGAAAGAAAGCGTGTGTCCCCTTGAGGCAGCATCTTTCCTCTCTCCTCCTCCTCTCCCCATTTCCTTGGTGACAGCTGTCATCCTGTCAGGCCTATGGCAGCTATGGCAGATCTGGCAGCCTATTCTGCTCACTGACACACACCACACACACTCAGACATGCACACACACAAACCCTTACACTTAACAGCCCCTGCAGATCCAGTTCCGCATCCCCCCAAACCTCTCGTCAGCTCAACCACACCATCCCGGCAAACACTTGACTCAACCCTGAGCGCTAACTAGCAAAGTTTGCTCCTCTGCAGCTTTTCCTAAAGACACAGCTACATCTGGCAAAGGCTAAAATGATACTTTTGGGAAATCCAACCATTTGTAGCCCCAATGACACACACATACATACACATACGCTGACTAAGAATGAATGTGGAAACTTACAACTTTGTACACCAGATAAGCTATAAGCAAGCAACAGGGTTACTGAATCTTTTCTTATGTTCCATTAAATTGCTAAATATTATTCAAATTCTGAATCAGTTGTCTATATATGGTTAATATCCTTAACAGTTTAACAAACACTTGCCAAATACCCTAGCACACATTTAAATTTTAGGCTTTTTAGCTCTCTTTTGGTCTCCTGAAGCAAACATGGTTGCTTGGTTGCTTATTGCTTCATCAAGCTCAACGCTTTAGTGAACTATGAATAAAAATGGGTGAAATCAGATCAGTGAAACTGAAAGCAAAGCACTGAGATGAATGTTGCACCCCATTTCTTCCTGCCAGATCCTGGATGAAGACTTTGTCTCTTCCATAACTCGTCATCCATGCTGCTGAAAGTTCTTACAGGTTTTGTATTTATGAGGACAGCTACAAGCAGCTGTTGATATTCAACACTTTCTGCAGATGGATTTATGGATTTCCGCTGGCAAAAAAATCAGTGTTTAAGTGCTGGAAATAAATTCAACAGTAAACACCAACTATCTATCAGCCCATACTAACTCTGATAGCTTGTAATAGCTATTTAATCCCTATACTGTACAATAAGTCTCCCCAGAGGGAATCATAAGCATTAACATAAGCATCTAACAAATTAGACATGTTTTCATGTCATTGCCCAAAGTGAATCCAAATTATGAAGCCATGTTTTTATTTAAAATCCAACTATGTCAATGTTTTCCAATCTTACTAAAGTAGTTTTGATGCACAAACCCAATTAAACAGTTTGAGTCCAGGAAATTGTTTCCTAAACAAAAAAACACATGTCAACATAAACCTAACCCACAATGTTTCTGAAAACATTGTGTTGAGACACTGACAGCAAAGCAGACTGAAAAGTTGGATACTTTTGTGTTGACTGTTCGTTGGTTTGGATCATTTTAAGTGCCGTCCCGGTGAATCTCCACTTCCAAGGGATTCCTAAAACAATATGATGAAAATATAAAACGATGATCCACTGCATTTGATTCATGGTTATTTTATCTAAGTTGCCCAGTACAAATGTTTGCGCTGCTTTTTTTTCTGCAGCACTGAATCTTCTAATGTTCTTATTTCTTTTTAACATCTCTCATAGTGAAGATACCACCCAGGTCCAAGGAATGTATTTATATCCCAACATACATGCCAACAAAGTACATAGTAGGAGTCTAATTCAAAAAGATTGTAGGAAGAAAAGTTTGATCATGAATATGTTTTTTGGTTACAACCCAGTACTGAACCACAAGTGTGAAAAAAAAAAAACACCCTTGGAAATATCACAGGCTGGAAAACAGCAAAATTGGACAACATGACAATAAGAACAGGTTCTTTTTTTCAGCTCTTATTGCATAAGCGACTGTTTTCACAAATCACAACTTTGCAGGATTTAAAGATATTCAGAAACTAAGTTGATGTTTTTTCTATTTAAGTTTTGGTACTAAAACCTGTTTCTAAATGGACAGAGCTTAATCTGCTCAACTAAAACAATGTTCTTACAGCAACAGATTTTCAAGATGAGTCAGCGTTTTTTTTTTTTTTTTTTCCTGAAACAATGAAACATTTAAAAGAGGCAATGAACATGTTTATTGGCCATGTTGCTTTTTCTTATTCACTACTCCGATGAAGCCTCAACAACTCACATTTTGTTTCTGAACAAATATTCTACCAGCTGCAAGTACAAGCAATAAACATTTCAATCAGTTAGTTCTTGAAGTCTTTATGCTCCATTTTTTGTGCCACTCTTCATTAAGAACTCTGAAAATGCAATGACTTCTTCAAAATACAAGATTTAAACCATGAATTTTATTTGCTTTGCCATTACCGATGGAGAGTGTCAACATCACACCGCCTTCATAGTTTGCATGCCATTTCCTCTCTGTGGCAAGAACATGAAGTTAAAATACTGTCTATTGGCAGGTTCAAGCCAAAATTATCTGTGGTGGCCTTTAACAGCAGATATTGGAGAAACGTTAGTGCAAGTCTACACCAGCCTGACACGGACTTGCTGCTTGGACACATTCCAGTCATGTACGCACCTACTGCAGGATGCCAAACACATCACTGACTGCCCACAGTACACTGACCCAGCGCTGTATTACTGCATTTAAAATCTGACTTTTCAGCAGAGTTAACGCTGAAGGCTGCCTCACAAGAACATGGGCTGTTTGCAGCATTTGTAATCTTAAAATTTATGAGAAATTTTTCATTATTCTTCAAAAAACAAACAAACAAAAAAAAAACCCTGAATGTCATATCAAGTTTACATGCTGATTATCTGCAGAAGATCAAAGACTATCTGCATCTTAAAGGCTTCACAAATTTGCATATTTCCTAAGTAACACCAACTCTTTCCAATCACAGGGTTGCAAATAATGAAGCACAAACGACAATATAAGACTAAGAAGGACCGACACCGACTGAACAAACACAGATGCCCACAGAGGTAAACCGACCCATACACAACCAGCGACCGCTCTGCAAATGGCATCCGTTTGGAAAATGTAATTGCTTGAACTTTAGAGAAGCGACTGCAGCTTCTGAAATACCCATGGGGGCCATCACATAAACAGCGCGCTCACACACTTTTATATTACACGAGCACAAATGCAGGAACCTCCCTGTGAGCAAGTGCAGTACTTTGAGTAGTAATAACTACTTCGGCTGTTAGGGTGAAGAGAAACGGGAAGAGAGAAGAGAGTATTGAAAAGAAACAGGCACAGGAGAAAAGAGGTAGAAAAGGCAGCGCTTTAATCTCCATCAGTCTGCGTTTCATTCTTCAGAGAGCTGGGCACCACGACTTTGAGAAAATGGCTAGTGAATGTCGATAATTCAACAGCTACAGGAACACTTCACCCAAAAGTCTACAGTTAGAGTAGCAGATAATCGCCCTGTGTTTGGCTGTACGCAGTTTAAAGTGGCACTTCAGCAGTTTTACACGTCGGTTTTCGTTTACGCATCATGAGTAGTGTTACTCAGCCTGAGTAAATGCCTGTTTGTTTACTCCTGCGTCTCTGGAGGACAATTTTCAATCTGGGAAACAGCGGTTCATGTCACAGAGATGTTATTAGGATAACTGAAGCTAGGACATGCTTACTATTATTATTACAAGCATGGACTTAAACTGCATATGTAAGATGAATGTAGCCATGTGAAGTGCATCAGCGCTGGGAGCAGGCAGAAGCCGGCTCTTCAACAAGCCTTCACATATCATATTGGACAAATTATGATCACTTGTAGCTCCAGGCAAAAAAAAAGTGTCTTTCAATTTAAGACACATGCTAACAGGCTAATCCATTACCAAAATTGGCACAAAACTTAAGAAAATCTGTTTGGTTGATTATTTTACCACTTTAATGGGACGAATTGGTGTTGTTATACATAGTTATAAAGCCCCATTAGTCACATTTACACTCAATTATAACTTGTAATTATCATGTTTCAGTGGAATGAGCTAAACATGGGGGTAGCACCCTGTGCAACATGCTAATATTCCTGTTAAGGCTCATTTATGCTTGATGCAGAGGACAGATATGCAAACGAAACCACAGTTTTTTGAGTCAACTACATAATTTGGTGCAGTTTTATGGTCCTTGTAGATCCAATCCACTCGACACAGAAAACAGAGCAACACCACATAAATCCCGGGGGCAGCATAGGGTTGTATAGCCCACACGCTACCAGTGAAAGAAACAAACCAGAGAAGAAGAAGAACAGAAAGAAGCTGACAGAAATCACCCAATTAAAAACAGCAGTTTAAGACACAATAGAAACTGAGAACAACAAAAAAAAATTTTTTTTTTCCTTTTTCTGATGGGATTATTGTATGACTTAACTACAACCCATCAATTAAGTGAACTCCGAACTTCCCTCTGGTGGAGGAACACCATGGCAACGCAAGAGACGCATAGAAGTATGAGAAGGATGTCACCTGGAAACATTTGAAACAGATGTCTGCATTTAAAGGAGCATAGATGACCCATCTTCAGAATTTCTTGGTGGATTGCATGTTGCCATTCTTACACACCAATTAGGAAATATCATGTGGGTATCATGTGGGAGGTATATAGTTGGCACAACAGCTTAGTAAGTCCTCCTCATGCTGTGGGATGGCATCTTGTTTCCAACCAGAACAAGCATGGCGTCTCGAGCCAGTAGCTCCACAACATCATTTCAATATGTTTGTTTGTCAAATGGTCCTGATCATACATCTGTAGATTACACACACCTTGCCGCACCTGAAGCTCAACACATGGATAAATCCGCACAGGAGAACTTTTGAGGTGATTTTGGCACATTTTTGTCGCCACTACCTGCAAATGAAAATAGGTTTTGTGCTTAGTTTAGATGGAAAACTGAGGTTAAAAAAAGAAACAAAAAAAAAAACCAGCTATATTTTTTCACAGTTTCTATAAGTCCATCACTTTTAGGGAAAATAAGTGCTCTCCAATACAAAATCTTCCCTAACTTGAACAGATTTTGGGGAAACAATCCTCTGCTGTCTCAGATTTGCAGCTACACCAGCAATTTTTGGGTTGTTCTATTTGTGTACTTCAGCTTTGATTTGCTGGGGCATTATGGAACAAAAACTGGTTTCCTGCTGGGATGTTACAAACAGGAACAAACTTTCTGACTCAAACTAGGAAGTTGTTGATTACTCTCTTTGTTGGTCTTCCATTGACTTTACTCCGAGCTCAAAAACAAACCAACATGAAGCAATAAACTGCAAAAAAGGGAACATTGTATTACAATTCAAATGACACCTGCAAATGCATCAGTCTGCATTACTTTGTCGAAGCTTTGTATCTTTCTACATGATAAATGCTTTCTGATTTTGCTTACACCTGTAATTTATTGCATTATTCATTACTAAATCCCTTTTTAATAAAAGTATTGCAACAGAGCCATTTTTAAACTGAAGCTTTAGACCTGTTTGATGCTGGAATTGCAACTAACTCAAAGCCTTTATGGCAGTTCAGGAAGCACCTGAACCTGGGGAACCAAGATGATCATTTCAATAGTTTTTCTTTGTTACATATCTATTATTTGTTCTGTCTGGGCTGTTGGTTCCTCGCAGCCTCAGAGGAAGAAGAAGCATTAATGATCTATTTGTAAATCAGTTATTATTCTGGGAATATATGCGGAGCAAACAGTTCAACAGCACTTCTGCCGCAGGAGATATTTTTGGCCATGACTGGGTCAGTGGATGGAAAAATATGCAAAGAAAAAAAAAACAGCTCATCACACCTTTCTAAAGCCTGAAGGGGGTGGAAATGTTTTCAACTTTTTAGATACATTTACCTGTTTTTACTCCAGAAAAAACACAATTTAATGTCTTAAAACTAACAACACTACAAATCTGGCTACATAGCCCACGAAAACACACAGCAGCACACTCTCCTGGAGAGATTAGGCCCTGATCTACTCCGGAAGTCTTTCTAGGAACACGTTTGACTCCTGGGGATACAATTGTGTTTCCATGCTTGTAAGTGTTTAAGTGCAAGCATATGTGTGTGCGTGCAGGGGTGTTTGTGTGTGAGCCTAGGGCTGTCCCCTCAGCACTGCGTCTGCATCGACCTGCAGTGGAAAACAGGCCTGCGCTCGGCCATGTAGGCCAGTAAGTCGATAGGGACATCAGAATGAGGGCAGCTGTCCAAAACAGCATCACATTTTGTCCAGAGGCCGCACACCCCCTCACAAACACACAGTGTATATACAAAAGGCTGGCTATTTTTCAAGCAGCCTCAGAATTATGGTTTTTATAACCCCCCCCCCCCCCAACACACACACACACACAGTGATTTGTTTGTAATCTGTGTGTAATAGCTGCATTATAGATGTAATTTCAAACCTTATGGAGGGAAAATCAGAAGCTTAAGCCATCGGATTCTTATGTAATCATGCATATTTGCATTGAGTTGTTAAAGAGAGGCTGTTAAACAAAATGATTAAATGTTATGGTCAGTACAAAACAACACGTAAAAGCTTTGCAGAAAAACTTTCACAGAACCTTCCAGAACAGCCAGTTCAGACCTTTTCATCCAAAGTGGCTCAGGAGAATCAAACTCTCCACTCTGGTGACATTTAACACTTTGCTGCTGAAACCAGGCGATTAAGCACAAAGTTGCTGTCGGTATCAGTGATTCATCTGACAGACTACTCCATCAGAGCACCGCAGTAGCGAAAACAAAAATGATGCCTCCACATTTCGTTGAAAAATAGGTTTGGAGCTCTTATCAGGCAGAAGCTTTTACAATCCGGAGAAAGACAGAGGATAAGTTGGTTAAATCATGTTGGCTGGCAGAAAAAAATAAATATACAAGCTTTTTGTTCAACAATTTTGATATATTGGAGGCTATTTTTCTTGTGGCTACATTTGAAAAATATCTTTTCAGTGTCTCGTGTGATAAACTGAACATCTCTTAGTTTAACCACATTTTTGAGGCCATCTCTGAAATTTGATGAAGATCTCAAAAGACCAACAGACTTTCCGAGCATGAAAATTTACCCTAAAAATAGATTAAAAGCCAAACGCATATCTTCAGCTTGTAATCATCTATATTTAAACAAGTAAATAATTCATTTGAGGAGGCCAGCCTTTATAGCATCACAGCCCTGGCAGTGAGCTAGCTAAGGTGCTAACTCATGCATCGCTGCGCTGCATCTTAGCATCGCTGCAGTTTGCCCCATCTCTGAACTACTCATCAGATGGATGTTTTTCATTATACAAATTAGACTTACTTAAGGGAGGACTTGATCACACACATGCAAACATGCAGAGAGATCACACGATGAGCATCCCAAGCGGGAAATGGTCTGGGACACTGTAAAATAGATCTGTGTTGAGGGAAATGAGCCAAACAGAAGAGATTGCCATGATGCTGCATTAAGGTTCTTTCCCTGCTCATGTTAATGTCTCTCCGGTGGTGCTTTCATTCCCCACACCCCCCGCCCCCCTCTCCCCTCACTCAGCTAAAGCTATTCAGGCTGTTCGATAAGCAGAGGTTTGGAGGAGCAAAAACGCGTTAACTCCAGCATCGTCCCCTTCCTCCCTCCGTAACCTTCATAGGGATTGAGAGGCCTTCGGGCCAGTTTATTACAGAACACAGAAACACGCTGTTGGAAGTACATGCATGCATGGATGAGCAGCGCTGCTCATGGGTATGCTTACTGCACACATCCATGAACACACAAGTATTAGCACATCTATTAGAGTAAGGCTGATGTGCACCAGATGTTAGTGTCATAGCTACAAGAATGGCCTCTTTTTCCCCATATCTCTTCATCTTTTCTTTATTTCCGTGTCCCTCTTGCTGTTGAAAAGGTTTTAGGCCAACAGGAATCAATGGCTCAAACGATACCTCAGGTTTCAGCCTCTCAGTGGCAAATTGCCGGCCCCTCAGATAAGTGGCGGCGCTTGAAGGAGGAGAATCTGTGTTTTCTCACTTCTTTGAAAATGGACTTGGCTGTTCAGCAAACTGAGAAGCTTCCTGTCGATTTTAGTGCTGCTATTATCACGCGATGCTTCGACCTCACTCAAAGCGCTGCATTGTGCAAAACAGCTGATATGGCCACCGTTGCCGGTTCACAAGGGGCACACACACACACACACTTACACACAGAGGACACTGCTGAATCCTGCACACATCTTCACAAAGAGAAATAAAATTGCTGAACTCAATCCTCCAGCACAGTTTAGCCATGCCACTTCTGAAGAGAGAAGAATAAGAAAAAAGCAGTAAATAGAGGAGATGGTATAGGTTTCTGCATGCTTCATTGCTTTGTTACTGCTGTTTGTTTACGCAAACATTCATCTAAACATAGGAAACTAGTGATGCATGATATGAAAAACTTCAACTGATACCGATAACCAATAAGGTTATGTTTATTATGATCTGCAGTTTGTGCTGGATGCAGTGATTGAAAACTGATATTTAAGTAGATCCCGCGAAGCGGTAACACAAAACCAACAGTTTTGGTTCTTCAAATGTTTATTTCTTTCATGTTGTAGCACAAAAATGTGGTCATTTTAATAAATTGCATCCCTTGAAAATTCAGTAACAGATGTATGGCTTATCTACAAAGGTACCTGTGTTTAAGCATAAAATTATATGTAATGACATACTAAATAAATATCGGTTGATAATATCGGCCCAGTTTACTGTTATCGATATTTGAAAAATAGACAAATATCTGCCGATACCGATAATAACGCTCTATGATCTCCCCGAGGTGAATGCAAAGAAGGCGAGT
>JBAMHX010000026.1:4128094-4145077 GCA_037177515.1 Pseudomugil tenellus
ATGTTCAGGCCCACATTACAGTCATAAACACAAAGCAGCATCAAATCTTTACTTTGTCCCCGACTTCTGCGCCCTGAAAAGCTCCCTTTGGAGTCTGACATGCACAGCAAGTGTCAGCTCAGATGTGTCAAATGATGCAGCCTTCTGCTGGTGTGCAGCACTTAAAGGTCAGAATACGAAGCGGGAGATCAAAATTCCTTTCTATGAAGGCTGCGAGCACAAGCTGAAGTCTGGCTCCATCTCCCAGCTACCTTCCATCAAAACTGGCATCTGCAACTTGAATTTTCTTTCGCATGGCTCTAATGCAGACTAACCGATAAAAAATCTCCTCACATTTGTCTATAGTCTGGCATCAGTAAGATAAATGGGTGGCGAGGCGGGGTTAGGTTTCCATTGCAGGAAAATTGATGGTGCTCAAAGGTGATCTGACACTGAATATCACAGTAGCGCTTTTATGTACCTAAATCTAAGTTTTTGTTCATGATGAAACTGAGTTGAAAGCTGGCCAAGTACAGAGCCATTAGTTTGAGACCTCAAGTTTATGTTTTGATTGGTTTCCATGGTTCCCATGGAGAGATTAAAACCCAATGCTCCTGAAAGATCTGTGATGGGTCATGCACAACCTGCAGGAGCTTGATCCCAATGCAGCAATCTAATGTGAAGTGTAACCTAATCCTCGTCCTAATACAACACTGTCATATTCTCTTACTGTGATTATCATTAATAAGAAAAAAAAAGATCATTAATAAGAAAAAAAAAAACACAACATTGCTCGATGTTAGATGGAATGTGATCCAAACAGTCCTTAATTATCTAACAACTTTGCACAAAAATGTAATAAAGCTCTCGTTGGGTTGATTATTTCTCCTCTGATGTGGTATTAAAATTAATTAAAATTCTGCTTAGTGACTTTTATGACCAGGTAAAACTTGTAAATCTAATGCTTCTGTGGACTGAGCAATAGTTAAATATATAGGTAGCAGATTCTATGAAATGTGCTGCATTTCCCTCCATTTTCTCTGCTGGTTCTGACTTGTGAGAATCAAGTGCAGCCAGGCAGCTGTCAGTCACTTGCCATCGTCCCGTATTACAATAGGAGGGTGCAATCATCCCATCCTCCAAGAAGCTCTCAATGCTGTCAGCAGAGTATTGCAGGGTGTTTTAATGAACAGCTCCAACGTTTTCAACTGTTCAAGTTCAGTTACTTCAATTAAGAGCTAAAATTCTTATTAAAAATAGTTATATAATGACAAATGTTACACAGACTATGAATTAAGCTTATGCATAAGCAATAAGAGGACTGTTTCCTTCTCTCTTTGCTCATTCTCTAATGTATTGACTTTTTGTCCTGCTTCACTTTGTAACTTGCATTTTCCCACGCTGTTAAACTCATTCATAATTCCTCTCCCGACTTTTACCCAATCGTCTTCTTGCCTATGACTTTGAGGCAAATCAATGAGATCCCCATTCTGTAAAACCACCTTCTGTTCTAACAGTCCCCCTCCAGGCTTACTTTCATGCAACTGTCTTCCCAATACCAGTCAAGTATCGTCTGAAATAATGGCCACTTTATATCTGTGCTCATCCACCACTGGGGTCTACACTCCAGGGGTCCTATTCTAGTCACTGCTTTGGGCAGGTCTCTACTACATGGAGAGGTTGTAGTCTAATACTCTAACCCGCTTCAACTTTAACTCTTTTACTTCTTGTAATGTAATTTTGTCTCATTTTAGTTGCCACATTTTACAGGGAGGGGTTCCATTTGGATAGAAGACTGGGTGTCTCAGGGAGTCCTGGTCAGTTTAAAAACTGGTGGAAACTTATTAAAAAAAAAAATCATCTCAAAATCAACCTGGTACAAATTTTATCCTCAGGGCAGTATTTTCACAACTAAATCACTTGCTTCCTGTTGACCAGTAAAACAGAATTAGGGATGCACTATATATTGGTGCTAATGTTGGTATCGGTCTGATACGTGAAACTGGGCCAATATTTATTTAGGGATATATGTGTGTGGCAGGAGATGGAGGGGGTATGCTGATCATGTTACCCTCTAATTCTGTACAGAATTTAATAATGTTAAACTTTAGAAAAAAATCTGTATATATCGATTATCAAACATAACAATAATGTTAATATCAGCCAAAATGCTCATATCGGTGCATGTTTAGAAAGCAGATCTGAAGTAAAATAACCAGCTGAAAGAGTTTCTTGGGTCAGATATAGTTGATTATATTATCAGCTCCATCATTTATCTGTGCATAAAACAACTTAAATAAAACATGTAAACTTCATATTTTGATTTTAAATATTTAAATTGAATTGGATTTAAAAATTGATTTAATAAAAGTGACGTTCCCAGACGGCACTCTGTGCATATGTGGATGCATGTTCACAGAGTTAACAAGAGGCAAAAAATGCACAAATGTTTTAATTACATCTAAAATTGACCCTGTTCTGTATCCATATGGACACCTGCTGATACACAAACCTGCCACACACACATCCACGCAGAGACCTCAGCCTCACAGTCGAGATACATCACCACCTACACACCGTGGTGTCAACCATAGACAACTGCTCCTGAGCCCCAGCAGAGAAAAGACATTCATCATTATGACACCACACACAAACACACACAAACATGCACACAGAGGAAAAAAAAAAACAGCATAAAACAATGTTGCAGCAGGTGATGCGTGAAGACGACTCCATCACATCATATAGTACACACTGTATATGTTTCCCACGTATATAACATTATATACGAAAACATCAAAAAGATTGACGGAGGGCTTCGTCTTCTGTTGCTGATGCATTTGTCCTCATTTAAGTGTGAATCCTTCTCATGGTGGAGACAGAGGGGGCTTTTTCCTGCTCAGAGAGAATAAAACCCACCAACGCCACTACAGGCCTGCCTTTTTTCTTCTTATTTTCTCTTAATCTCCACACCAGATAAGTCACAATTCAAATCCAAGCAGATGTCTGTCCGGGGAGTTGTACGCTGTCAAGCAATCACTCCTCACTCCTCTACCTTCTTTCACGCCTTCCTCCCTCTACGTCTTGTCTCCCTGTCTGCCAATGTCAATTTTCGCTCTGTTCCCTCCCCTGATCTCTCTTCACTTCTTCTTTACTCCTAAGATTACTCTGCTGTATCGGTTTGATCATCTGTACCAGCCATGATTTACCAGAGGCTGTTATCTACTTTCTATATAATGATTAAAATGCAATTTTTGTTTGACTACATGTATAATCTGCAAATCGATCCATATTGAACGAGCAATCTGTGGAGCTTTTATGGATTTCAATCAAAGCCACCAGGATGTTGCAGAATTTCTTGCTCCCATTCCAGCTGCAATACCTGTTTGTTGTTATTCTGGATTATTTTAAAGACAAGAAAACTTTATTTTAATCAGGATTCTTTTGCAGAAGGCATACCAGAATTATCATTTTTGTGATTCTACTTAATTTTTTCAATGGAAGCAGGTAATCTGATTGTCAAAAATGACTCATTTCCATCTAAGGTCCTCTTTTTTCCAGATGAAACACTGCAGAGAATGCGTGATTTTTTATTTCTTGTGATCATCCAAATGCAATTTCCTTTTAAGTGATATTTGGATCAAGGTTTGCATAACAATGGTCACATTTAAATGGAATAAATTAAACAGCAGCATTAGCAGTGGTGACGGTTTTCCTGCAAGAATAGGCAAGCCGTCTTTTATTCCTCCATTCAAAACCCTTTCGTCCATTTATCCCACCTCCCTCAGCACACAGATGCAGACATTTCTCATGAGAACCCTATGTTGTCTGTCACAAGACCCTTTCAGCTGTTGGGTTCATGATTTGTGTCCTTTCATTCTTGCAAGGGGGTCAGGAAGGGGAATTAAAGGGATAAGTGGGCGGAATGGTTGTAAAGACAATCTGTGGTATGCTGTACATTTAGGTTGTCTGGGTAAATGCTGGGCTGTGTACACACTTGACAACCGTGTACTATCCTCAAATCTGATGGAGAATCTGCCTCCTTCTTCTAGTTACAGCTAGAAATCCTGTGTCCTTTTTTGCTTAGATATTACACAGATGTATAGTATTTCTGAAGGCTGAACCTCCTACAGCCTGGATGTGTGATAGACCTTGAGAAACCTTCCAGTTTTGTAAGAGAAGCAGATTCAACACACAGTCAAAGAAGGTGAAGGGGTCACATATTTCCCAGATGCAGACCCCCGTTAAGGCTTTGCGGTAGGGGTAAGAGTGGAAAGTCAAGGGCAGAGGTCATGCTCCATTTTTCCTGAAGCTCTCCTTTTACACTGTTTTTCCTGCTTCAAAGTCTGACAAGGCCCGATAGAGACTTAAGCTGTTAGTTCCACTTAGCACTCAGATTGAATGATCTGAGCTAATATTTGTCAAGTCTGATTGTTGTCAGGGGCTGTCAGCACCGGAGAGAGGAGTTTCTACAGGAACCAGTAACGCCAGGAAAGACAACGAAACCAGATCGAACCCTGAAACCAGTCAGAAGAAATCCGGGAAGGAAATAATATCCTAACTGTATCATGTTGGGTTGTGTTAAAGTGCTGACACGAATGCAAATTCCTACATCTGCCCCTCTGGAAAGCAGCGCCGTTAAGCACCATAAAATAAACACACAAGTCAAAAGATTACCATGAGCACCTCTCACCAGCTAAATAGCCACGCTCCAGAGGTGTGTTCACGTAAATGCAAAGTGTCATCTCTATAAGCGCTATCTGGTTTAACCTGTCCGCCTCTTCGCTGGCAGTGTAAGAGGGCACAGATAGGCCTGTCTAATTCCAGCGACACACATTCATAAATCCTTCACTCCGGGGCAGATGCAACCGCAACTAGTGATGCAAAAACACATCAGAGGAAGAGAGAAGTGGAAGTGCAATGGCTTACTCGTCCACCCCCGCAGGCCCACGCCGTGAGAACCGATGACACTGATTAATGAGAAAACCGTCTCGTCACAAGAGTATCTGGGTAATAGACTACAAGAAAAGTCAATGGAGGGAGACCGGGATGGGTAAAGTGCACTCCACGTACTTATTTCACTGAGTACTTTTGGAATTAATGTGACTTTATGATATGAAACTAATGACTCAATGCTGACAATTTTTCATCTCATGTCAAATGTTTAATACTTTTTTGCCAGATTTTGTCCAACAAAAGTTGTTTTTAGAAGCAATAATGTGTAAAAACAGCTTGAATTCAGCACTAAATATGAATTAAAATATTTCCATCAGTTGTGAACAACATTGAAAGTTGAGGCTCCTTTGTTGGTTCCATCGTAACAGAGCACGTGTGTAATATCTTTATACTTCAATAACACATATAGCTGCAATCTGTATCATTGTTTTTAGGGCTGTGAGGAAGCTTTAAGTTATTCTTCATATTTTACTTTAGTAGCATCCAGACTTTCTTGTGTTCAGCCAATGTTTTTTTCTGGGTTTATGATGGTCTCAAAAATTCTCATTTCAACATCGACTGGTTTTTATTATTCATATTCAGTCCAGTCATTGTTATCTGTTCCTTTTTACACAGGAATGTTTTATTTTTCATTGTGATCACTGACCTATAAATCAACCAAACAAAAAAAGCATATAACCAGTGTTGCATTAATACATTAAAGGACAACTTCAGGCAAACTTCCATTGAAACTGCCCCTTTAGGCATTTTGTTCATAGTTTTGCACCAACAATGTGAGTCATGAAGAGCTATTAGATATGAACACGACATATTTCAGCATGGTGTGCAGAATGTCCTTACGAAACGGACATCAAGCCTAAAAAACTATCTATTGCAGATTAACTGGATTTGAAAGTGATTTTGTCATTAAAAGGACGGACCTGAACCAGGAGCTGAGACACATCCACGCCTTCAGGTGATTCATTTATGGCTCGCCAGGCTCAATCAGAAATGCTTTGATGTAAAGGCTGCTGAAAAAAGTCAAACTCTGGTCCTACAGAACCAATCTCCTGCTGCTTTTAGATGCGTCAACATAACGATCCAACAACTTGTCAAGTTCTTTCGATTGAGTTGTTCATGTCAGTCTGGAGTTCTGAAGCAGGAAAACATCTTAAATCGGCAGGACAGACCTCAAGGACATGAGTCTGAAATCCCTGGACTGAGGTTTGCTAAAAGACAGAAGAACTGGACTGTAAATGGCTACAGTTCTGATAGAGGAAGGGATCCTTCCCATAGTCTGTACTTATGGGATTATCTGGACAGACAACTGAACAAAACACAGAAACCTTCAAAACCAAATATTGAAACTAATGAAGGGTTATAAGCAGATACCTTTGTTCATATCATGGATAATGTGTAAAAAAAAAAAAAACTGGACAGAGTTTTGCTTCTGACACTGAAAAGAACACAAAGCTGTTATTCACGGCTTACCAGACACAAACTCCTGAACAAGCAGATTATAACCAACGTTAACAATGGTTGCATGGACATTGCAACTAGGAATTATTGGTTGGCCTTTAGATACTTTCCTAGCTCTGCCAGTAACCAAAGAGCTTTAAAAATCCTTCAAGAAACCTGAAGAACTGTTCCTGAAGACACTATCAAGAAAGCTGGTTGAAGAGGGTTCAGATTGCTAAAGAGTAAAGCTCATATATTCCTTTGTATTTAGGTTTAAATAAATAAACTATTTACTGTTTTGCTGCTAACATAGATTAGATTTAACCTTTACATAACGCTGTGCATCATGTTGGCTCGGATTCACACATTCAAGCTACGATTCTACAGTACAGTTCAGTCATTCTACAGTTTAATGGTGAGTTTAAAGATTTTATTCTTTCCAGAATAAACTTATGTTTAACCCTCAAAGATTCAATAATTAGCAATATGACTTGGTGGGAAAATAAAAAGGAGAACTACAACACAGTCAAGGTTTTCACTGCTGGGTGGAAAAAAAGAACACGATTCATCAACAAACAGGAGCTGTGAGCTGAGGGGACATAAGTGGGCCATGCGCTGCATGTGGAACAAACACATGACCATGATGTGGAGATGAAAACCTCCCTTTGTCCCTGCTGTACACATTCCGAGTTTAACTGAATTACAGCAAATCCAATTGAAACGCACGGGATAGCAGTCATCCACGCATTCCTGCGTGTTGTTCATCAGCAACTGGTCACAGAATGTCTCTGCAAATGCTTTCACCCCATCCAAGTGTCTAAAGAGCGCAGAATAACACGCGGTGAGGGCGCAAACACGCCTCTAGTGGAGTTAAATCAGTCTCATGTGACTGAGCACTCCCCTGTTTCACCCTTTTTCTTCTCACAATGAGGAGGGAGAAGAGACAGATCGACCCTGTAGCGTTTCTGTGTCTCAGCGTGGTGCGCTCCCATGGCTGCACAGTTCCGAACGCACCGCTTTCCAGCTCAGACCCTCAGAAATATTCTTATAGGGCGGCAGCCGCAAACCAAAGCAACTTCCCCTCCTCTGCTTCCACAGAGAGAAATGGGAACCCGATGCTCGGGATGTTTTAAGAGTCGAGTGAACAACAATCTGACGACGTGCGGCAGATTATACAGCTTCATAAAGACGAGGTTTATTCACGGCGCTGGCATTAATTCCCCATAATGGCGTTCATTCATCCCCATCCTGTCTGTGGCTGATAACAGCCCCGGGCGCTCCCGCGAACCCCGCACAATTTATCGACGGATATTAATAACAACAAGCCATAACTAACACAATAACACTGAGATACAGTCATGTCGGCTCTTTGCGTTCATTCTCACCCGATTCTAGTCTCATATCAAGCAGCGGAGCAACATTTCTAAATCGGACAGCTTTTCAGGACAGTAAAATAAATAAATAAAAACAACATTAATAATAATGATAAAACCGCACATTCACATACAAAAGATAGAAAATAGACATAAGCAGCGAACAAGAAAAAAGATGTGGAAATAACTTACATTCTTTCTCCGGGAACGAGCAGGCGGCTCTCCACCATCATATCGGGTAGAAAATCCAGATTGTAGGATGAAGTCATGTTGCCTGCCTGCCTGCCCTGTTCAAGTGTGAGCCTACAGTACCGTGTGTGTGAGTGTGTGTGCGTCTCCGCCGCTGTGCGCCCTCCCTGGCAGAGAAAGCAGCGTCGCGCTCGCCCAAACTGCGCCTGGCCGCGGAGACGGAGAGGGACAGGTGCAAGAGCCGAGGCCTCCCTAAAGGCAGTGTAGCCAACCGCACACACTCTGTCCGCATCCAGCAGTTGTCACATTCTCCTCTCGCTCTCCCCCATTCGCCCCCTTTTTCTTCCTCGTTTTTGTGCTGCTTTTCTTCCGCCCGTCCTGTGTGAAAAGCCGCTCTGCAACAGCGCAACTGACGGACTGCTGGAGAAGCAGGTGTCGAGTCGGGGAGGCGTGGCGCTGCAGCTGATCTTTAACTATTAGGTCTCCTGAGCCAGAGCCCGTCCTAATCATCCCCAGCATGCCTGGAACATCATCTGTCATGATGAGCACCTTTGTGTATGTTCATCATGATAAAAGGTGGTTGTGTTTATTAATGTAGATTACCATCTACTGAAGCATCAAGACACCTTTTAACCCAGAAAGTAGTGGAAATACCGGATCTTTCATTATCAGCCAACCTTATATTCATGAAAAATTCCACTGAATTTTATTTATAACCAGTTTTGTTTGTAATAATCTTGCGGATTAAAGAAAAATGGCTTTTAATTATTGCTCTTAGACGTCCAACAGTTAGTTTGACTCAAAACATGATAGATTTTATATTTTAAAGCAAAATAAAGAGGCAAAAAGTTAGGAAAGGGTTGGTGCAAAACTGGGAATTATTGCTTACCTGTATTCCCTCATTAAGGGAAAACTAGGGGTCTTTTTGTGAGAGACTCGTACACCTTGCTCAGACAGCAACTTCATTAAGAGGATCAATATAACATTTGGGAAAAAATGATTTTAAGGGAAATAATCAGTTTCAATCCAGGGAGGAACAAGGTAAAATAAAACTTTCTGAGGCTAATCTTCGGACCTGCATATGCAGGCGATCAGATCATTAAATTCATTCACCATCTAAAAACATTTAACTGTCACTTATAAGAGTTTTATTCTTATCTGAGTTAGCATGTCTTAACTATTTAATATAACTTCACACTGGTTTGTGTAACTGCATCTGGTTAGGTTGAAGAATCGGAGAGGCATTGACTAAATCTCCTACATCTTACTTTATGTTCACCCCAATTTGCTAAATACACAAATATGCTGCAGGCATTGAACATATTTAATGAATCAGATAGTTTTATGATTTGGTCTACTTTGGTGGGTTAATTTCCATTTTCTAGCAACTATTGCTGTTGAATCCTGTTCTGTCTGCCAACAGGGGAATCGAGGCATCAACTAAACAATTCAAGCAATGTCCAAAGAATGACACAATGATCCTGGAAGATCCAAATTAAAAATATTCATTTCAGTGTGTCTGTGTGTTACACAAACACAAGGTAGGAAATTATACTAACTTGAGAAATTTGTTCTAGCTCGTTGCAGAAACTCAGATCTAATTAACATAGGGGGGAAAAAAATTAATGCACCTAGCACTGCAGGCAACACCTGTGCCCAAATACACTACGGCAGTTCGACTGCACTTATCTATGATGTCCTCTACTGTTTGATTCTGTGCTTGTGTTGTTCTTATTCTCAGATGTAAGTCGCTTTGGAGAAAGGCGTCTGCTAAATGACTGTAATGTAATGAAATGTAATGTAAAAATCTTACTTTAGTGATCTTATTTTGTGTTAATTCTATTATTCTGGAAAAGTAAAATACAGTTTATTCTTATTGTTAAAGACAAAACTACTTTATCAGTGAGAAAATTCCTGTTTATTTTCCCCTTTTCAATGTGATGCCTTCAGTACTTGCTTTAGCTGAGGGATTGCACTTTATGGCAACACTTGATCTTCGTGCACAGAACAATAATCTGTCAACAAATCAGCTGCTAGCTGAATGGATTCTTGCTCAGACAAAAAGCTAATTATAACTGTTGGGCTGATACTCGCGCACAATTACGACTCAGTGCATTCACACAATTCAAGCAGAATATCACACATGCTTCACTGTGGTGGCTTAATAAAAACACGGCCAGTTAGGTGATTTACTCTCAAATGAGAAGACCAAATCTGGAGAGGTGCAATTACGCATGGGGCTAGATTTGTAATAATGAACCTGCCCATAATTTACTGACTTGATTTTATGCTGTGTTAATTGTGTGGATCCAGCATGCCTCCCTGTGGAACCGGAGTGGGATTGAATGCACCTCTGTGCAGCATGACGACTGCACCAGGTTGCCCCATTTCCTGCCTGTTCTAGAAGAAAAAAATATGGGAGACACTCCAGTAAAATAATGAGCCTCTCTTATACTGAGAAAGACATCTCTCTGGGGGAAGAATACGAGTATCTGGGTCAATGGGAAAAAAAAAGTTCAGTATGTACACATACAGCTGGGTAAGTGTATGGCGTGGGTGGGACTTGGCTCGTAGCTTTGCTGTGAGGGGGTCAGCTAGCATGTTTACTTGTAGGGACCTGGGTCAGCGTGAGGACGGGAAAGGCTGATCCTACGTCAATGCCTCAAGGCTTGCATCGTCCCAGAAGGGGGGACCATGCTGCATGTTTCACTGCACTCGACCCTTTTCAGAACAAGGGCTGAATGGAACATTATATAATCAACTGCTGCATCGTAATCACAAGCTTTCATGTTCAGGGTTGAACTGAAGCTCATAAACATCATTTTAGATGACAAAAGCATCACAGAAGGTAAGAATATTTTTATATCTACTCCACTTCTTCTAAGTTTTTTCTTTTTGATTCAGAGATTTTTTGTGTTGCTCAAAGCAAATTACATTTAAACAACCATTAAACTGTCAACAAACATGTCTGTTTCACTGGATAATCCACAAATCTCATTGTCAACACATTTCAGTGAAATGACTCTCCAGTAAGACAACAATCCCCATAAAACTGTTGACAATGTGATCTGGAGGGAAATGACTTGAAACCCAGAGACACTAGATGTGTTGCTTTCTAAACACAAATCAGTCAGTTAAAGTAAACCTGTAGGGTGAAAATCTTTTTAGAGACGTGGATTTTAATGCAACTCAAGAGCAGATTCAATAAAGTTAAAAATATTTCTTAAACATTGATATTCTTGTTTCATTCTCAATTAAAATCAGTTATTTCAGTACATATAAACAGGACCTTCAAATAAAGTATGTATTTTTTTATTGATTTATTCATTACTTTGTGTTTGTTTTGCAGTGAATAACTGCAGATGTCTATAGTAAAACATGGCGTCGCGCAGGGCTCTGCTTCTGGACTGTTTTTATTTCATATTTCATGCTTTCTCTAGACACATGGGCTGTTTTTCGCCACGTCATACTAGTTAGGGTGCTACCATGTATCATGTGACTTAATACATTTTTCTTTTAACTTTTTTTAGCCGAAAAAATTAACTTAATCCTGTCATAGCTGTGTTTAAAATTAAAATCTGAAAAGATGTATATTTACGATACATTTGTTTATTTAGTTACCTGACAGAATGTTTAGTATCCAACCAATCAATGTCATGTATCATAATGTATGATTATTCTTCTTAAAATAAAAGTCTTCTATGATTAAATACATGCAGTGTACATATTTTCCATGCTGCATATTTTACTATTGTTTAAACATTGCATACAATAATTGGCCTAATTTTATAGAAAGCATTAGCATCAATAGCAGAAAAGCAGTTTCATTTCTCTTCTATGCTGATGACACTGAGCTGTATTTATCTGCTCAAGCCTCTGATGCTGTTTTACTGAAATAGTTCAAAGATTGTCTTCAGGAAGTTAAAAATGGGATGTTTCTGGTCTTTCTTCTACTCAGTTGAAGCTTAACTGAGTTAACTGTAATTGAGTAAATAAACAACTGATTGCTTATCATGCGAAAGTCTGGCTTTGGTTTGATTGGCTGTGATCGGGGTATTGAGCAGCATTTAAAAAAATGTGTTCTGTCATTTTTTTATTAGCATAGAGATATTTCCAAAACAGTCTATCTTTTAAAAACACAGATACTATTTCACATGCTTTTTTCCTCTTCACCACTCAACTACTACAACAGCGTTCTCACAAATCAAATGTATTCATTGACTCCAGATTTTCCAGAAATCAGCTGCCAGACGTTTACAGAGAACCAAGAAAAAAAAAAGTCTCCTTTTAGTCTTTGCACACCCCCCAGTATATTTTAGAATTGATTTTAAGTCTTTGCTATTGACTTTTTAAATCTCACGGTGGCCTTTCAACCTCTTATAGGATTTATCTGACCTTTTAGAGCCATAGGAGTCTGTATGAGGTCTGAGATCCTCTGGCAGAAAACTTTCCTTGTTCCAGAAACTCAGTTCGAGACACAGCATTTGCATGCAAAGCTCATTTTTACTTTTATCTGCTAACATGTGATGCACTTCCTTGGGTAGGTTTAGGATATTACCATCACTTTCAGCCGCGCTCAGATGTTGTGAAATTAACAGCCAGTCAATCAACGAATGCTGTAGTTACCTTGTTGCTATTAAGAGGACATCAAGGGGCAAGGCTAGCTGATGCAGTGTTAACATGATGCTAATGTTCTCCATTGATTTAGTAAAGAAACTGCAGGAAAAACTCACCATCAACTCCATATTTGAATGCAAGGCAGGGACCCCCAAACCTTGATGTCAGGGTTCACTATCCTGCAGTATTACATTTTTCCTGATGCAACACACCTAATTCAAATAAACTCGATCTCTGACAAGCTCTGCTCAAGTGTGAGCCATTAGTTTGAGACAAGTGTGTTGCAGCAGGGAAATAATGGAAAGCCTGTTGGACAGTGGGTCTTAAGGATTAGGGTTGGGAATCTTTCCTTTAAGGTGTTCAATCCAATGGCCTGTGTAGTTACAGATTTAATGTTGGAATAATATTCCAATCTCAACCGATTACTTTTTACCATTATTGTAAACTAACTGGAATCTCTGGTTGTTAAAATCTAATCGAAGAATCCCAAACTGCTATTAAACAATTCAAACAAAACCCTTGTTTTAGCAATTTAATCCCAACAAACTAAAATCTTCTCAATTTGAGGATTATAGGCAGTGCAGAATGAAACTGCACGTGTACATTTGTGTTTTACAAAGCCTCATGACCACCTGCATTCGCGGCATTTGAGCAGCAGAGAAAGAAACATGAGGTTTGAGGTGAGTAGACTGGAACGCACAACGCCATATGTGTCTGGTAAACAATCAGGGAATCAAATCTCCCCATTTGCTTCCAATTCTAAGCAAATCCTCTCCTCCTGTTCGGCAAACAAAAAAAAAAAAAAAAAAAACAACTTCCACCCATTAATAAAACATGATCATTCTCAATTTACCATGTACTCATGTGAAACTGCAGTTTCAGAGGACAGAAATGCAGTTTGTGTTGTAGCTATTAGATCTTGCATTCATGTGACGCACGTGTTTGTTAGTTTATCTAAATACAGCTAATGTAGGGTGTTCAAAAAACGCATTTCCTCACTGATAAATAGATAAGTGCTGAAGAATCATTAGAAATTAAATAAGCCACACAGTTCTGGAGATAAGAAGTGTAAAAAAAAAGATAACTCTCAGAGTGCTGACATCTTAAAAGCATCCGATGCTACGGAGGGCCGGTGTTAAGATTTGGTGAACATTTCTTACACAGCGCAGTCCCTTTATTTTCCCTGCTGTTCTCTTCTTCTCCTGCCTTAACCCTTCGCCTCTGCTATCACTCCATCTCCTCTTCCTGGGGCCCCTTGTTCTCCTCGATACCGCTCATGGCAAGGTCTGTCACTGCCATCGCTCTCTTTCTCGCCTCTTCCTTCTGTCTAGTTATTTCTATCTTCTCTCCCCTCATCGTCTGTCTCACCTCGGGCTGGGAGGGGGCTCAGCTGCCCGAACAGTACAGATCGATCACTTAGAAAGGAGGAGATGGGAGGAGGAGATGGGGTTAGGTGAGATAAAAAAGAAACAATGAGCCTGGAGCAAAAATAGCTGGTCTTACAAAGAAAATTACCAAAAAAAGAAAGAAAAAGGATAAAAATAGTTCCTGTGGTGTCCATCACAAACTGAAAAAAAGCTTTGCTTCCTCCTTGCATCTCAGAGGAGAGAATTGCGGGTAGCTGATGGCGGCAACGTTTCACACGTGAATATTTAATGAGGGGCTTATGAATAATTCAGAAAAGCAAGCAGCTGCGTTTGAGCGTAAGTGGACATGTGAGAAGTCCAAAGCAGACAGACTGTGACTGCTACCGTTCATCCCCACGGCTCAGGGATCAGTTACATCCTGCAATCTGCACGTGTGTGTTTGCAGATGAAACACTTCCTAAACGATAGGGTGAGAGAGGTGTCCTGATCTAGTTCATGTCTTTCCCATTCTGCACAACGGCGGACAGAAACCCAAATGAAAATAGAGACAGAGTGGATGGATTCTCCCTGACATCCCTTTTCCAACACTCTCTCCATCACTCCGCTGCCTATCACTGTTCAATCTTCACATCTCATTCCCATATTTTCTCCAGGCGCCTCCTGTCCTCCATTTTCATGCTTTCATCTGTCTCCTCCATCACTCAATATATCTCTCCATCAGTTTGTTATTGGCCCTGGCTGGACTCTGGTTAGGACACTGTGTTCCAGTTAACATGGATCCCTGCTCTACCTGTGGGGCTGCAGCCTCTACTATAAATGCTCGCTGACCTGTTTTGCACACGATCTGACACAACACACCAACCCAAACACACTCAACTGTCTGCTTTCTTACTTTTAAATAGACATGTTCTCTGAATCAAGGACAGAGTTGTGACTAACAATTCAGTAGCACATTTAATTGAAAAAACAGCATCATTTGCAGGCACAGACATGGCCTGTATTATTCAGGCTTGTCTTTGTGCATATTGTTTTGTTCAGGGTAAACAAGGCTACAGAGAAATGCCATCATGTGAACAGCAGCATGTACATAGAAAAAAATGCTATTTTAAAGATGTTCATCTCCATAATAAAGCCCGTCATGTGAGATTGAAATGAAAAATAGAGGAGAAAGGTGGTAATTCAAGATATATCTATGGAATACGAAGGTTGAAAGTCAACATTTGGTCTGAGCTTCTTTACTTTCCAACAGTCTGAACATTTTTACACAAGCGTTGTTTAAGTAGAAGTACTTTTCCAGACTAGAAGGACTTGTCCCTGCATTCTGTTTGTTTAAGGTGGCTTTGGCTTTATGCTAAAGGCTCTTCGGTTTTGTTTGTCTATGATTCATCAATAAATATATTGACCTTATAACCATCTCCTTGTCATCTTCTGGATTTGGGCTACTTCCTTCTTTACCTTGACCTGTCTGAGGAACTTAACAATGATATTACAATGTCTTGCAGCTTGGAAACAAATGAGGATTGGATCAACGACCTGGAAATGACAGGAAACATAACTAAGACTTTAAATACAAACAAAAAAATTGTTACTTCTTAGATTAGATAAAAGGTTTTAAATTAATAAATAATGAGGAATCTGCAGTTCAATTCATTAATCCAAGGTGTCCTTGGCTACTACAAGCTACTGACAAGACTTTAAAGACCTGATACTGATGCTAACTGATGCCTGAGCTGATGTTAGCATCATCTGAACAGTATCAGCTGAACTGAGAACAAAGATTCAGACACACTCAAACCTAAACACCCACCTACACATTGTGTATTACAGGACACTACCATCAAGTTCAACACTGTGCAACAAATACCTTTTGACCTGCTTGCTGACCCTCACGCACTGACACCTGCGCTGGTGGTCCCAACATGACATGTGCGTGGGTCACTCTGAGGCTCTCTTTGTGCACACACCCAAACGCTTTTGATGTCCTCTACCCCTGAAGAGGCCTCCCGGCTACACTGTGCTGCTGTCTGCTACTTTTAATCGTCCATGCAAGGCTGGACAGGACAGCACTCAGCGGCACTGATGTAGAAACCTCTCTCCTGACTCTCAACATACACTTTGTCCTTCTAGGTCTCTCGGTTCTTTTTTCCCATTTTAAAGGATCTTATCAAGTTGAGTTTTTCCAGTTTTGACAAATATGTAAAATTGTTTGAAATCTTTATAAAGTAATACTAAGGCTAGGCTAATATTTCCTGCTAAACTCTAAAAAGATTTGTGCAGATATCGCATTAAAGCACCTTAAACTTCTTTTAGGGTTTAAACCGTGTTGAGTTTTCACTATTTTTTATTTTTCATGAATAAAATGTAAGTACTCTTTAACTTATTAAAATGTATTAAGAGGCTAATGTAAAGTGTTTACGTGAATTATCTGCTGGTTTAACCTTAAGACCAGAGGTGTCCCAGTTGAGCATCTTAAGAACATTTTGCGCGAAACAGCAAGACCATCCCTGAACTGTCTGGACTAAAACTTTTCTACTTTTGTACTGCTTCACTTTACTTTAGTGGTCCTTAGCGGGTATAATATTCATATTTATATCCCCAAACGAAGATGTCGGGGATTTCATGGTTCCATCACGACCGCAACGTCTTTTATGTGAGCGTGATAACTCGAACAATTTTCACAAATAGATTTTAATACTTAGCATACCTGTTTAGGTCCTCAAGGGGACAACCTGGCTAGAATTTTACCATTTCAGTATTGATTATTTTCTCACTAGGTGGCGCTTTATGCACAAAAGAAATCTAATCTTTGGCTATATCTCTGGAACTATTTGTCTCATTGACCTCAAATCAAGTGCAAATAAAAGTTCATGATCTCAGGATGCATCTTCTACCGTCTTACCGGGCTGGTTCAAAGTTTCAACACCAGGTGGAGCTTTGTGACTTGTCACTTCCAACGGTATAGACCTTGTTTTACACACATATACATACATACACACACACACACACACACACACACACACACACACACACACACATATATATATATATATATATATATATATATA
>JBAMHX010000026.1:4145177-4165444 GCA_037177515.1 Pseudomugil tenellus
ACACACACACACACACACACACACACACACACACACACATATATATATATATATATATATATATATATATATATATCCCTCTTACAAATGTCCTAAAACATAGGTACATACTTAAAAGGTAAAGTCTTTTACACCTGATCTGGTGCTGACAGCATAAAATGCCACTTTTTACCCCATCCTTGTTCTTAAGAGGCTTAATGGTGAAAAGGGCTCAAATTCACACTCAAATAAAGCTGTGCTGACTAAACATAATATGAAAACAACTGTAGATTTGAACTAGTTTTACTGAGCAAACAGCCAGTGACTGATAAGGAAGCCCAAATGGACGTCTCTTAGGGAGAAAAACCCTGCAGATATGGACTTATTGCAGCACTTAGACATGACAAAGGCCAAGCAAACCTCTAGGAGGTGGAAAAGGATCCCGGCTCGGTACTGATAACACCCTTTTATTAAAAAAGGCACCATCAGCTTTTTTTGTTGTTCAGTGGTGATTAGTTAATTAGAAGCTGGGACGGGCAGAGAGAGAAAGGCTTCATACTCAGAGCACCTGGTTGACAGATAACATCTGTTTAATGGGCTGATAACATTTGAATCAGACACTTCAGCTTTTGATGATATTGAAATGTGTTTGAGGGTGTTAGCTTAAAAAAAAGAAAAATATGTTTCATTACTTTTCTCTTGAGAGGCTTTAAAAAGCTGCAGAAGTAAAATAAAAATCCTTAATGGAGCATATAATCCACAAAGGTGGAAGGTTTTAGCCAGGCAGGATAAAAAATAGACTTGTTTAGCTCAGTCCGGACCTGCAAAGGTGTGTGACATTAAATGTCCTATTGAATTACACAGAAAAGCTCTTAAAGCTGCTCCAGGTTGTGCACCGTGCAGCGATTTCTCCTCTCAATGCAAATGGAGGATAGAGGGATATTCTCCCACCACTCAAAACACAGTACGCTCCACCTGCAGTGCATCAAATGTGCTCCACCTGTAATTGGCCATTGCATTGGTGACAGAGAGCGACCGTCCATTCATCAAAACCACCCCTCACCACCACCCCCCCTCTTTCCCATTCGTCTCTCTCGGCCCAATCGTTGCCAACTTGGACCGATCTCTCCCCCTCTCTCCAATTTTTCCCCCACCCTCTTCCACCTCTGTCCTCCTCCTCCTCGCTCCCTCCCCCCTTCTGCTCCTTTTCCTCATTAAAGTGGGACCCAGGCAGTAGCGGTCACTGCCTCTCATTTATTTTCATTTGAAACTGGTGCAGCTCCACTGATCCTCTGGGGCTGCAGGAGGCAGAGGAGGATGGTGTCATTCTGATAACACACACACACACCGATGTACAACGTGTGCACCCCCCCACCCCATGCAGTTACACACACACACTCAGAAAAATGGATGAATATAGCACATCTGCTGCACACAGTAGGGATACACTCACATGCACACAAACACACACACTCAAAATTACAAAGGCATGTGAATGTGCATCTGCCTGCAAGTAGATGCACTTTCACACCCATTTCAATTCATTTCACGCACATATTCACACATTTCATGTACCTGCAAGCTCACACTCTGTCCCCTCCCTTTTCTTTCACATATGCACCACGTGCCCCCAATATGCCCACCCCCCTCTAGAATTCTTCCCTTGATTGTGTGATTTTGAGAAGGTGTTGATAGCAGGGTATGAACCAGAGGCCAATAAACTTGTGCCTATTGTCACCTGTATGATTGAGAGTATTGATCTCAGTATTTTGGGGTGCACGCAAACGCACACGCGCAAAGCTATTTGCGCCCTGGCACGTCCACACTTCCTGTACGTGTCTGTCCATGCATTGTATTATAGCAGTGTGGTGAGCGGCCCTGCCTGACACCCTCTGATTGAAAAGGTGCTCGGCAGATTAAACCGTTGTAGCGGAGACGAGGTGCACTGTCTTCGCAGAGGCTTCGACGGCTGGTTTAGCAGATTCAAGAAGGCTATGTGGAGGGGGGAGGAAGTGGAGGGGATGGGTGGAGGAGTTTTAACACCCACTGCCATGACCCATCTGGGGGAAACAGGCGTGTGAGGCTTTGATTCCAAACCACATGCCGTATCTCTAATAGGGAACCAATGTCCTCCACACCATTAGTTAGGCACTTGCTGTGGGGGTGAAATAGAGATGGGACATTTGATTTAACCACCAGCACAGCCAGTGGAACGGAAGAAGAGCAAAGAATGGGGGGGTGGAGAAAAAGTAGGCTAATATCAGCTTACAAAAGTAAAGTCTCACAGGAATATCACAAGTTGATTCCTGAGCTTTAAACAGACTCCAGTTATCCTGCAGCAATGCTGGGATGGAGTTTTTTCTTTGACAAAAAGAGTCCAAATATTATGAAGTTACAAGAGTCATGAGGGGTGGATTTAAATGAAGTGACAAAAATCAACTATGATGTGGCCAAGAAAGCTTCAGGGCCTCTTCAGCCAAGTCCCGTCTTGTTCAGCATTCTACAGCTCTGCCTCCTGTAGCTGAACAACACCAAGCCAAAGCAAAAAAAACTGGAAGACTATTGTGAAATGTTTAAAAGACTTTAAAGAGTTTTTTGCACAGCAACAAAAGCATCGCAGCTGTTTCTGCTGGATGTGGAACCGGCGAATACCTGAAACTAACTGTGATGGGAAAACCCATTGAACTTCAATTTTTGAGTTTATTTACCAAAACAAAGTAAAATGTAAAAAAAATATGATCTTCTCAAGCAATTTATCCAAAAGTTTAACAAATGCTTAGAGTGGGGAAGAATATTCACTGGTTACATAGCGAGGCACTTTTATATAATTTACTTTAAATCACAAGTTATAAATTAGACTAAATGCAGATCATGTAATGAATTTGTTTGGATTCAATGAGACTGTATCTGTGAAATTGCTTTCAGATAACTTTGCTGTGAATTGTTGCAATACAAATAAAGCTGTATTGGAATCGAATAAGCATATGTAGTAGTCAGTCTGGGATAACAGCTTATCACTTTATTATTTCATCATTTTAATCTAACAATAAGACTGAAAACAGTTTAAATTAAGTTAAAAAAAAAGGAGGTAACCAAAAGTTACTGGCCTAAAAGACTAAAGGATTATTTTAAAGGACCTCACAGGATGACGTTACTCCGCATAATATGAAACTGTTGGATGAGCAACACTGAACTTCATATAGGATAGAAGTGAAATGCCATAACTTATTTAGTCTTGTATCATTTTAACTGGATTTGATTTCCTTGGAGGACATTTCTGTAAAAAATGTGACCTTGAATGTTAGTTTACCTCCTTGTCTGGCAGTTGTTGTACAACGGGAAGAACTTTCCGTTCAAATAAACGGTCAAAGTGCTGAACAAAAGCTGTAAAAGTTATTAAAACATACACTTCTGCCTCAGACACTCATGCATTCTAAATGCATTTGCCCCTCTGATGTGTTCCCTATCTCAGCCTGCCACCTTACATACTGTACATCCTTGCACACAGGCTAAACCTCAGGAAGAATTTACCCTCTTGCCTCTTGCTCGGAGAAAGTGCCTGATGCATAGTCACATTTTTCATCAGGAATATTGCAAATGAACTGCATGCCTTGGAAGCATTTTCATTTGTCACCCAATGAAGCATTCACTGATTCAGTCAGTAAATTATGGTGCAATAAATTACTACCTGCAAACATCAATGAAATATGTTGACTCGTTGCAAAACAAGTCAACCTCAGCATGACTGTTTTTTCATGATCAGGTGCACAGCAGAAGCTCGTTTCTAATCTTTTATGCAACAGGAGGGGAGTTCACACAAAGTGTGACTGCTGAGGTTTCACCATTAAATTTATTGGTAAAGGAAAGTTTAAAAGTTAGATTCGGTAAAAAGGATGGATGCAATCCGGATGGAGAGAACAGCTGGGTATCTCTGTTTGGCGGCCTTATTTCCAAAGCAGGGACGCCTCTTTTCCTCCCCTCTCAGCTGCTGCCACCGTTCCTCATCACCCCCCTGCTACTGCTCCTTCTCCCATTTCTGTTCACCCCCCCGTCGGAGCTGTTACACATGCTGAAAAAGAGCATACATTTATCCATCACCTCCTGCTTAGCCATCATCCCCCCATTTGTGCTTAATACATGCACGAAATTGCACAGACTTGAATAAATAACTGGAATAAATAACAAAGACAAATTCAAGCTCTGCTAGATGGCTCGGAAAATGTCACATCCTGCTTCGCCTGAGTGGATGCCTTTGGTCTTCATACCGAGACCCTCCCATCAATCTGTATTCCATCTCTTTTCCTGCTTTACGGCTACACCAGCTCACAAATATGCTTTGCAAAGACCTCCTTGGCGATAAATCCTCCGACTGTGAAGGTTCCATTAAGTTATTGCTGCAAATTTCATTGTAGGAACTTTAAAACTTTACAGTGTTGCAACTTTATTAGTTGAAACTTAAGAATCATCGTTGGAGTGAAAATACGCTCCAGGTTTTAAAACATTACGGGAAAAAAAGTAAGAAAATAATTAATGCATATTCATGCATATGTGGGTGGAATAATAACAAAATGTAAATTAGGTAAAAGGCAAACACAGCAACTGTATGATAAATACTGTATATAAACAAAAACAACTGAAATGAGAATCAAGTCAAAGGTGAATGACTCTGAACAGCCAGATATTGAATTTGAAAGCAGAGAAAAGCTGTTAACGGCTCTGCGTGGCAGACTTCCTGTTTCTCTAATAATTCAGCTTTAACTGCTTGTCTCAGGCACAATGCAGCTAACGCAGCAGGAGGAAGGAGGAAGACAGAGATAAAAAATAAATAAGTAAAAAGAGGGAAGTAAAAGCAGTGGATGTTATGCTTGACTGGGCTAACTGCTCCAGGAGTGTGGGGAGAAAACTCCTGCCAGAAATACTAGTTAGGAGTGTTCAGGTAGGAGGTGTTACATCAAACCAAACATCTATTAAAACGTCACATCTCTGAAAACGAAGAAAGAAGCCAAAACCTGTAGTTTGTTTATATTCTCCTCCCATCAAACATGCAAACAGAAAGACACTCACACATGGCTGATGCCAAAGTAAGCGTGCAACAGCACCTCACTTAGCTGGAGATGCATGGAGGAAACATCTGGGTCAGAAAAATGGGTCCTCATGTGTGTTGTGGTACATGCACTACAAAGTGTGTGTTTGCATGTGTGTACCTCAAGAGTATTTCCTCGGTTCTTATGGATCCTTCGCTGGCTGTTGCAGGAGGGGGGTAGCACGCGGCATCCACACACAGTCTCCCCGTAAAACCCAGCTCGGATGAGTGCTCCAACATTATAAATGCACCTTATCAGGCTACAAGCTGTCCTCGTTCCCTCTGCAGGTCGTTCAACAAGCTGCTTCTTTTTGCTTCTCTGTCTCCCGCCTTGTTCCTCTGCCGTTGTTCCCTTTTTCTCTCATGCAAAAACAAGAGTTACCCCCCCTCTCCTTTCTCCCCTCCCTCTCCATCTCCCTCGCTCCACACCCCTCCGCTCTCTCTGTTAGAGCAGCAGAGCAGTGGAGACCCTGCTGGCTTGCCTAGCTGAAGTAATCCCCTGTGACAGCTCAGCTCATGTTGTTATGTTGTGGGCCTATTTGAGTCTAATACTACAGCTCTGGAACAACCTAGCTCCGGTCCAGCTCTGGACTGCCTGCATGGCTACTGGGCACGTTCCAGTCCGGACATGCCAACAATGCCCACTATTCACATCTATTGAACATTATGTCTGTATTTTTGGCACTACCAGATCTGACTTCACACATGCAGACAGAGATACAAACTGACCAGGTCTCGGCTGGTGAAGTTGTTCTAGACCGATGGAATGAGGCCAAAATACCAAGTTAATTACGCATCGCATTATTATAGCTCAGTGCAAAGGAGGGTAGAAAGCTTCAATATAAGATTTCAAATAAAAAGAAATCAATCTCTTCAGAATGAGGATCAGCTGCATATTTCTCTTTTCTGCAGGTCTTATTTTTCCTTTTTTACAGGTCTTATGTCTCATTTCTTCCTTTTTGCAGGTCTTACTTCTTATTTTCCTTAATCTGAAAGTCCTCCTGGATAGCAGCTGCAATGTATATTAATCTGTCTTTCCTGTCCTCTCCAACCTCAGTAAGTCAAGGTAGATGGCTGCCTTACCTGAGCCTGGTTTTGCTGGAGGTTTTGCCTTCCTGTTAAAAGGGAGTTTTCCTTCCCACTGTCGCCTCATGCTGTCTCAGGATGGGACATTGGATCGAAGTCATGATTCATGCTATCTTGCTGGTTCCCTATACAAGGCTATTTTTTTTAATTGGCCGATCTATGTGAAGCGCCTTGAGACAACATTGTTGTGAAATGGCGCTATACAAATAAAGTTGAATCGAATTGAATGCATCTGCATTGGAAACTGTTCAGGTTTTGGCTAACTTAACTTTCAGCTTAACAAATTACTGGGCAGTTCAAATGTGACTTCTTTGCTTTGCTTTCTGCAGATATCAAGGAACAGCTGCAGCCAGATCTGCCAGGAAAACATAATGGTATAAAAGTCTTGTGCATAAATTACTGGTCTCTTGTAAACACCTCATTTTATCTCCTGGGTACAGCAAAGAGCAATAATACATTAGATATTATCATCAGCTAGTTTAATTTTTTTTAACTAAAAATAGGACATCTTTGTTCAAAACCAAGGAAAAATATTAAAAGGGAACATTATTATCTCTAGAAATCCACCCACCCCAACTCTTTTTTTCCGATCTTTCCAGAAATGTAGGACAGCAGACTGGGTCAGAGCTGCTTTATTCACCAGAGAAAAACCTCTCACAGGAGAAAGCTTACAGTAAATGATGCTTTCTGGAAAATATGGGTCCTGCCTTAAAGTATTTGGCAAACATGTGAAACATAGAAATTAAATAATAAATGAAATAAAAAAATTGACCATTTTAGAAAAAAAGTTCTAAATGTGTACAATACAAATTTATAACCAGCTCTTCCTCTAGTGGCCTGTTGCAACGGGACCTCCTGCAGGTACAGACAGAAAGTTTTAACTGGGCTGCTGATCTTCAAAGAAATGGCCTGGTCCAGACCAAGAGGCATCCCAGACAGGTACGCTTCAGTGAGCAGCCCTCCTGAAGGAGGCGCTGCCAGATCCAGCTCCATATACCTGGCACATCACAGCTTTCCCTCCCAACAGGAGACTGGGGTTGAAGACACAGGCAGGAGCTGCTGATTAAAAATTCATCTCTGTTTATTATGATTTATGCATGTTTCACTGAGCCAGGAACGGAAAAGAGAGGAGTGGAGAACAGCTTCATTAGTGCACATTGTGTGTACGTGTGTGAGTACCATGTCTATGCCTCTCTGTGTTTGTGTGCTTGGCTGGCAGGTGGAGGATAGTTAAAATTATGGATTGTATGTGAGTTTCATTAGAATATTTGGCATACAAGGCGAAATCGTCTGTCTTCACAAACACCTGCATTTCAGCGAAAACAACAATTGAAATCCTAAATTATCTGAAGTGCACGGGCCATCGACATTAAAATGCACGCAAGACCCCCTTTCGCTAAGTTCTAACTTAATTATCCATTTCTGTTTATCATTTAAAAATCTGATTTGTCTCTCAGTACACTTTTTCTCAGCCAAAGCTGATGGCTGGTGAGCTGGGATGACAAATACACACACGTGCTGCATGCAACAACAGGAAAAGTTGTGAATGAGAGTAAATAAAAGGCCACAGAACTTCCCAAGATGCTGCAGTAACTAATCACATATTGCTCGCTGAATACAGAGAACATAACGGGAAACAGGCCTGATGCATTCACATGCAATGCAGACATACTGACAACACTGATTTACTCTGCGTCTGCTTTTCCCACTCTGTTAAAGTGGAAACAATTACAACCTCATTATTTATTTAGTCTGTACAGGATGTCCAGTGTTTCACCTGACATGATGCTAAATAACATGTACTGAGTGTTTCACAGCTTTTGTTTTATTCTTCATCACTCTTTGGTATCAGATATTCTAGTAAACGGTAGACATGATAAAACTTGCTCATCTGCATTGTTCTGTGCCTTCTCCCTCATTTTCTCCAAAAACATGATCTAGAACTTGGGTCACCCAAAACTTTCTTTTCATTTTTGAATTCTAAAAATTGGAGATGTAAGTGCAAATGACTGAAGTGATCTAAGTACCAATAGACTTACACTGCAGGTAACCAACAAAATGAACGGAAAGATTGTCACAGAGAGAGGAAATCTGCCCTCTTTTAACAGGGAGTGATTTTCAAATAGGAATCTTACTAAAAAGCCTGTGACATAACATCAGTTGTCAAGCAACAATGAAAAGGGAAAAAAAACAAAGTGATGTCTCTCACCAACCATTAGTCATCTGGATGAAGGTTTTGAGGACTAGAGTTGCATTCACACCTCACAGTCTGCTAGACTAGGTTCAATAAGTGGCTGCAATATTCTTGTGGTCCAAGGTTGTTGTCTCTGCAGCTGAGCCACACAAACCAAATCTTTTGAATAATGTATTTCCATCCTCACTAGACGAGCTACAACAAGAAGTTCCAAAGGCCAAGACAAGAAGGAAGAATGCCAAAAAACTGGGTCTACTTTCTGTATTTGGTTTACTTGAAGCAAACCTTTGCTGTTAGGTGGAGCCCAAGTTTGAGCATTCATACCTTCCCAAGCAAACCAAGCCTTCGGAGTATTCAGAGGTTTCGATTCAGAAAGGCTAGTGTGAATCAGCTGAGATCATGATGTGATCAGTGCTTTATTTGTCAGAAAAAGCTAGTGAAGGAACACCAAGTGTGTTTAAATGTAATGCTCAAGGACCCGGAGCCAAGTGTCCGTAAGCAGTGAATTATTGTTACTTGGTGTGTTATGCCAAAGGCTGTTCAGTTTGAACAAGGACGAACCAGCTTGTTCAGTTTAATGAAAACCTCTCTAAAGGCCTGGTTTGTAAGTTTATGCTGCTGGAAAACATGTAACATATGGCAGAGTTCGGGACAGACAGACGCTTGGGTTTGCTGGAAGGGTCCAGAAGCGCCCATCTAACAAAATGCCAAATTCAGCCTTTAAAACCTTGTTTTTACATTCTTAGTACTTTTTGAGCCGTCTGCCTCCCCACTGAGCCGTGACAACATGGTGTCTGAAGATGAGCATCTTGTTTTTGTCATTCAAAGTAAACACACACTCTGGCATTGACACTGCCGTAACTTGAGGCCACAGCTCAAACCGAGCAGCCTCCATCTCTTTTAAATTGTGTTTACAATTTAATGACCTATTTGTGTTTGTTGTTTCTGCCGAGCGCCTCCTCCATTCTCCCTCTCTCCTCTCCCGTCTCTCTCCTGCACTTTGTGTCTCCTGCTACCTAACACGCTCTGACAGCAAAAGGTCAATGCCCATTGGCTACATGGGGGGCACTGAATGATGTAGAAGGGGGGGGGGGGGGTTGTCATGGTAACGTGCAGGGTCTGGTAACGACGAGGACGCAGGATGCATTTGGTACCAAAGAACAACAAGCCCGGGACCGTAGCAGGATGAAAAAGACTCGAGAGCTGCGTTTGTTGGGTGGAGGTGCGCCGGACCGGGTCCAGAATCAACGAAGTTTTAATTGGCTGGTGATTTACTGCCTGGCAAATGGGAAGGGTGGGACTTGGCCAGTCATGCCAGGGAAGCAGATCTGCATGGAAGAGACAGACAGTGAGGCCTGAACGCAGTCAGTGGTGAGCAGCTCTGTTATGTCTGTGAGCCTGCATTCTGCTGAGCTTGGCTTCACATTAATAAAAGAGGGATTACCAAAGTCTACAGGCTCCTCTTAGACCCCCTCACCAGCCAAAAGCCGAGAGAGGGTTCACTCCCTCCACCCCTTTCCTTCCTAACATCCTTTGCTCCATTTTCTTACTCGTTTCTGTATGCTGCTCACGTTTATCTCATTCACAAAAAAAAGAAAAAAAAAACTACTCATATGCCTTTTCTCTTGTCTGTCTCCATTCCATTTCTCTCCACTCTCCCTCTAAGTGCAGGCAGGAGGGAAATGCACCAAAACACAGATAAATTATTTAGATTTTTTCCCCAAAGAGAGAAAGAACAAATTCTTGACTCTGCAGTTTGAAAGAAGAAGGAGAAAAGAAAGAAAAAAGAGTGAGAAATAAAAATTACATTAGATACAAGATTCCGCAATCAGCCACACGATATGAAGAATTAATCTTATCTTACACCGGCACACACGGCCAAGCAGGAGAGTGCCTCCAAAGACTTGGCGATGACAACGGGACAAATTCGCTTTTCCATTACGCTGCCATTCATCCATTGTGACTGCAGACACCTTGCGATAAGCGGACGCATTGTTGCCATTGACAATGTCATTATGAAACAGTAAACAAGCGAATCAGTGGAGGGTCTGGATGAACTGGGCGGGGCCAGAAGGTCACCAAGACAATCTGAAATGAAAGGATGGAAGACCCCATGGGGAAGATAAAACTCCTCTTCTTCTGCTTCTTTTTCATCTATCTCTTTTCTCTGCCTCACCAAAGCCAAGGACGGGCATATGCTTAGAACAAAGCCCTGCCGCTGCCGCGTAATCAACTCTTCTGTACTCCGGCAGCAGCAACACAATCTTCCCTGGAGGTCATCCACGGGAAGAGGCTTAGGAGGCACAACGGCTGCAGGATCATGGGCTATTAAGATGGGAAAATAGGATGACATTCACCCAGCTTTTCACCCCGTTTTATTCTGAGAAACATTATGTGCATTGACAAACATGAACAGAGACTGCAGCCACACAGGTGCAGAAGCAGCCCTACATGGTTTCCATGCTCTTTTTTATTTTTTTAATGGCAGCTGTGTGTAAACACTGTTTCACTTTAACTGTGTTTTTTAAATAATCCTACATAAGCACAATTTAAGTCTTTACATAAACTTATTATTTATATTTTCATAGTTAAATCATTTAAATGTTCACTGCTAACCCAAAATTATACATTTTCCCATCAAGACTGGTCAGAAAATACAACTATTTTGTCTCAATAATTCTATTAAATCACTGAATGAATATAAAATGTCAAAGCACAGCGGAGAGGGATACAGATGTTACACTAGTTTAGAAAGTTTGGTTTTGACACCGTCAAATAATAGATTGTCTTGTTTTTAGTTCTACTCTGCTTATGTTTAGTTTCAGATCATAGATCATCACTTTGCATAACAAACATGTAACTATGGCTACATGTTTGCATCTAATTCATACTTGGATGTTAAATTTCATCCATGTTCTTTTATTGGTAAAAAAAAAAAAAAAAAATGAAAACCATATGGCGAAAGTTAAGCTACAGGCTTTGATCCTGTTACTGCAGCCTAAAACGGCACCTGCAAATAAAATAATGTAACGAATGAAAATGCACAGCACAGTTTGGTCTTTTGAAATGATGATAGCTAATGAAGAACCCTCTCAGTAAAAATAACTGGATGGGATGCAATATAGTTGGAAAACATACTGAAAGCAAACATGTAAAACATTAAAGTTTTTATCTTTCTTGCTCTCTTCTAGAAAGAGATGAAGAATCTTTCTAATAAAACACTTGAGGGGATTATTTTTTTTACCTTTCATATACAGTATATTTGTTTCAGTTTGTACATTAAACCAACTTTTGTCAATTTACTCTCCAGTCTCCATGGCAGCTGTTGCCATTAACAATTGTTGTTTACTATTTATAGTCCCTGCATAGCTCATTTTAAAGTAACTTGAACTTTTAAAGAAAACCGACATGTTATGCAGTTCATCTGACAGTTCATCTAGGTCATCTGTTGACCGCATCGTATTTCAGTAATGTATTTATGGTTTGCATTGCATTTGTCATTTTCACTCAACATTGCATAGTTTATCTGTGTGTATGTAATGCTTTTATTCCCCTGTTCCTGTCTACTAACACCAACCCAAACCAGTACTTCTGCAAACGCCACAAACCTGAACATGTTGAAAAATCTTCATCAGATTAATCTCAAAAACCACTTACAGATTTGTTGAAAAGCCTCTAATATCTTGAATCTGCATCATTTAGTCCTAAATTTCTTTCGGAATCTCAGGAGAACATGATTTAGAATATCTGTCAAATCAAACAAGCTGCTTTGTATCACAACTGTCAAAACTATGTATTCTCAACAACCTGCACCATACATCAAATGCACTCACTCCCCGCAGGTTGAGCGAGCATGGAAGTGACAGGAGTGTTCCTGTTCCATTTGCAGACATTAGCACAGGGAGATTAATTTGTCCTCTTCCATTACGTGGGAAAGCAACCATCATGGCTGCTCAATTATCCTTTAACAAAAAGAAAAATACTCAAATGCATAGGAGCCATCAAATAAGTAGTACATTGCAAGTGTGCTGTGCATCTCGTGCATGCATATCTGTGTATGCACATGATGAACACATAGGTAGAGGAGGAGAGTGTAGGGTCAGGTGTGACTGTTTTCCACTGCATTTGACAGTTAATTAACAACAAACTGAGTTTTCTATGCCGTTATTCAGCTATTCAGCTCTAAATGACAGCACAGTAGATGACATGAGAGGGAAAAGAGGGATGGGAAGGAGGGATAAAGAAGGAAAGCGAGATAAAGCTTGTTGTTGTGTTTTGACTTGCTGTCTTCCAGCCGCTCTCTCCTCTTTTGTGAAGATTTTGACTTCATTAGAATTATAATGAACATCAGGCGAGGCTTGCTGAAATATTTTTGGCTCCTTGAAAATAAATGAATACACAAGCAAATCAATTCAAATCTGCCCATTATACCCATTTTCTGGGTCGTATAAAACATGCATAATGGGCCACACGATAGGCACACAGTGCTGTACGTTGCAGGCCGACATAATGAGCTAAAATTAGACGATCGTTTGTCATCATTCTCAACATAGTTGCAGATTGTAAAATCAATTTTATCACCTCAACGACATCAACAAGCTCATGACAGCCTATTGACGGACTGAAAGACATCACAACACTATACTGGTGGTGTTAACACCACAGCACTCATGACGAATGTTGTGTGTGTTTGTGTGTGTTTGGCTGTCGTGCTCCACCAGTGTGATGCTGTTGCTGTGTGGTGAGACTTGCTAATTGGCTCACCTGTCTCTCAGCCATCTGGAGCCCCTCAAAAAAAAAAAAAAAAAAACAGATATAAAAAAAAAAGAGAAACGTCACACCGAGTTCCCCCAACTTCACACAAACATACACACACACACATACATGTGTGCCTGAGCAAGGGAAATGTGGAAAATATGTGCATAAGCTGATGCAACTGGAAAAAGAACAAATCTGGAGAATTTTCCACACTTCCCGATCTTTTTTAATGAATGATTATTTTGCTTGGAGAAGTGATTTAACAAACAAAAACAAGCCGAGTGTTTCTTCGTACCGGGTGCAATGCTAATCACAGAAAACGGCTCAAAATTAACGTGATAATGATTCATTACAGCAGCAGTAACATTGCTGTTTGGGTAGAAATTGCAATCAGGACTTCATGAACAACAATAACAAATACTACGTGATTAATACATAATATTTTAGGAAATCACTACAAAGCAGAAAGGACACACCCATCTTTTCTGCGTCTGCCTACCTCAGAGAGCACCAGCTGGAAGAAGAAAGAAGAAAAAAAACACTTCACTATCCCAGAAAACCCTGGGGCACACAGCACTGACTGTGTGGGCCTGGGTGTAGTGATGATGGTTGGGGATGAATCAGCTCTCATGGTAGCTGGTGGGAAGACAACGTGTGTATATGTGTTTGTGTGTGTTGGTGGATTGATTTATAGCCGATGTCAGCAGAACAAAAAGGGGTCAGATGTGTGTAGTTTGTAACTGGCGTTGCAATTTAATATTCCAGTTATGTGATTTTTGTTTTTTTCCTACTCTGATCAGCATTTTTACAAATACGATTATTCAGAAATTTACTGTATTTGACTGAAATGTAGTGGATTTGACCTGAAATATGGAAACCTAATCCAGCTGAAATAAACCGGACCCAACTGGACTTTACTTAAACTCTCGCTGTAAAGGGCTCTGAGATTACTGTTGAACATGTCAGATGAAATCAGCTAAATCAACAAAAAATTATACATCTTTAAAGGAAAGTCACCACCAAAATAAAAATCTGTGCTCTAACATTTGATTGGATCGCCTTTATCTTTGATTATGGCAGAATTACAGTGTTGTTTTGATAAGTTTCTGGAAGATTTAATTCCAATCAGTGCTGAATTAGTCCACCAAAATCTTGTACTGATGGTGGGAGAGTCAGACCAGTAGTCCAAAGCCTTCTCCCGCACATCCCAATGATTCTTCATCTGTTTCAGCTTTGGATTCTGTGGTGACCAATCCATGTCTCCCGTTCCCTGAACGGTTCCCGTTCTCCTCATTCACAGACTCAGCTCCATAAATCCTGGTATTCACATATAACTGTGTCATCACAAAGATGGATTAAACTGCTCATTAAAAATGTTGAGGTAGTCAGTTGACAACATTTTTTGGACACATAATGTTGCTGAACTTAGACCTGATCAACTGCAGCAACACCAGATTATAGACTGCCCCCACAGGCTTGTACAGTAGGCACCAAGCACGGTGGTAGTCCCGTCACCCTCCTCTCTTCTTACCATGATGTTCCCATCAATCTGAGACAACGTAAATGTGGACTCAGACCACTTGACTGAACTGGAGCCTTTTTCTCTAACAAGTGTTTTCTAATGGCTATAAAGTTGTTCAGTTCCAATCCCCAGACTTCCCTTCACATTGTTCATGTGGAAATGTTACTTTCACTATCAGCGGTAGCCCATCCATGCAGTAGCTGAACGGCTTCGTCCAAACGAACCAGCAATGTTCTCGCTCTGAGGGTGGAGCGCTAACACCTAGTGCAGTCAGTAGTTGTAATGTTTTTCTTTCGTTTGATTTCACCAAACACTTAAAGGATCACTCATGACCATCGGTCAAGATTTTTTTCTGACCACTATTGTTCCAGCTTTTAATGCTGCCTTGGGAAGTTCTTAACCCAGTTTTAGTAGTTTCGGATCTCCTTAAATTCCATGATATGACTCTTCTTAAACTTTTGCACAACCACAGGACGTTTCTTTTCACATGGATGTCTAAAAAAATGAAAAGCTACTCATTGCATTAACTGAGGTAAAAGATTATCACCTATACAGTAGTGATCCTATATGTTCTTGTTGGCTTTAATAATCCTGGGGGTGAATTTTTTTCTGATTTTTAACCAGGGAGTATATGAATCAAGGGTTGAATAATCAAATTATAGCAACCATATGTGATGAAATGACATTAAAAACACAATATCACAATTAATGCTAAAGTTCTTATGAACTCTGCATTGCTTCTTTCTCAAGATTCCCAAATCACTGGGAAATGACACAAATTGCAGTTGACCTGCAAGACGCAGACATGAAATTAGTAGATGAGAGAAGGTACCTGTACATGATCACTTATTGAAACACTGCTTATACACTCTGTTAGATATTCTATTTTTGGATTAAATATCTTCAGCTAAACCGAACCGCGCTGGATCTTCAACTATCCACATGTTTGAATAGAAATTATGGAGTCAAGAAGCTTTTTATTACTGCTTGACTTGATACTGATCTGTTAATGTCACATTTTTTGTTGTACTCTATTCAGAAATGTATGTCTTTCCTTTTTCTTTTAACTCTTTCTCCCGATCCGTATTAAATCTTAGTCTGTTGATCTATTATACATTGTCAGAGTGGGTGTGTGTGGGGGGACTTTAAAAAGAATAAAACATGAATTTCTTTTGTTTAAAATGTTATTAAAAATCACATCACAATTCAATAAAATGAAATAAATGAATAACTAAATTAAATAAAAATACAAACAAATAAATGATAAATACATTCAACAAATAAAATAAATGACACAATCAACAAAAAGATTTCATTTTAAAATTAAATACATATAAAAAAATATAAAATAAATAAATAAATATATATATATATATAAATTCTAAGCACTCTAAGCACTAAAAGAAATAAAAATAAACACCACAGTGAGTCCAAATGAAAGGAAAAAAAAGTAATAAGCTTCAATCGACAGCATTAGAAAAACTATTATGGTTTTTATTATTGCTTTTATGGAAAGAGCAGCGATAATAAAGTGTGTGATTGTAAGTGTGTGTGCTTTTAATTCTCTCAGTACCCAATGTGTTCCAGGTCAGCGGTCTGGATCGCACGTACAGAGGTAAGCCCCTCCTGGGCCCCTCCTGTCTGCTCACCCAGCATGTGCATGTGTGTGTGTGTGAGTGTGTGTCACTCACAAGGAGGAGAGAGAAGCTATCTCTCCTGAGAGAGAAGACAGATTCAGAGAGAGTGAAGCCAGAAAAGAGATATGTAAAAGTCCACTCAGCTCTGTCACAGAGACACTCCTTCATCCTGTCGTTTGCAGCTCTTCATAATTCATGGGGTTTTGATGCAAAATGAATGAACAGTGAGCGTGACACCACAATTAAAAACCCAATGAGAATTTCTATTCCCACTTGGCCCGCCATGACATTGTCAGGTTTCTGATGCTCTGATTGTGTCCCAGTCGCACAATCAAGAAACACAATGGGGTGAAAACTTTCCCAACCTGTTTCTACCCCACTCTCCAAAACACAATTACAATCCCCTGATCAACGTTCCACACAAGCACGAGCCAGAATCAAAAAGAAATTCCAAGTTTTAGAGAGCTGATCCAAGTAAATTAAGTACTATCTGCAAGGCGGAATACTACAGGATAAATGTGATGAAATCCATGCATGTCTGAAGTTGCATTCAGCAGCGTTCCACGCTGTCGACGTGCTGCACTGCAGGCAGAAGGTCCAGCCCTATGTGCTGCCATACAACGCGCAGAACTGTCTAGATTTCTGTGAAGAAATCTGCATTCTTATTCTAATTGCTAAAAACACACGGGGTCTTTTTGCTTCAGTTTTTGTATAAATCCTAGTGCCAAAAGACAGTGGCTCTGCTTGGACATTTACTCGCTGGGGAATAAATTAAAGCTCAGGAAGGAGCCTTTAACACTGATAACTGTCACTGCTGATGAGAGAGAATACTCCAGCTCTAGTCTTCTGACTGCAATGAGCCAGTTCCTGTCTCATAAATATTCAGAAGTGGGAATACTGAGGGGAGGCGGGGCAAGAAGCGGCAGTCAGGCAGTCGCTGTGGCAAGGGACCGCCGTTGTCATGTGGCAACCAGAGAGGCAATAACGGACGCAGCGTACCGGGACGCCGCATTGTGTGAATCCCTGTAATTACAGTCTCTACAGTCTGTGTGGGTCTGCGTCTGTAAACAGGAAGTGTGCGAGCGCTTCTGCATCTTGCATGCACACCTGCAGCCCTCGTGCTAGAGAGGAACTTGATTTTATGCTGTTTTTGCTTTAATCAGTGCTTGTTTACCACTGTTTTGTGTTTTGCTGTGTGCGCACGGCATGCGTGTGCACGTGGCATCCTCAGCTCAGGAGGTCGTGTCAAAGCCAATAGCAGGTTTGTGGCTCATAATGACCGATGTGGAAAGGCATCCGAGGAGCTACGCTTGGTAATTATCAGCTGTGCGCCTTCAAAGAACATTATCAGGACAAAGACCTGCAATTAGACACACTCACCCACACACTCCCTTCACACCCTTTATCATCCCTGTTTCCGGCATCAGCTCTTCCTCCTCCCAAACTGTCTCCCTCGCCTCTCTCTTTTCTCCACCATCTTTCATTTGCTCCCTATGACTGCCATGACCCCCTTTTCCTCCATCTCTACTCCGATTCCTTCATTTCCTGCCAGTCTTTTATCTATCTCTATCCTCCCAGTTCCTCTTCTCCACTTTTCCTTTCCCCTTCTACCCATCAGGCCCTTTCCCCCTCATCTTCCCAGCTCCTCCTGGGCCAAAACAGACACTTAAATAACGAGCCGGGTGTCAGTCAAACCACCAGAGAGCTTCATTAGAGTAGGAGAGCACACAGGATCAAATTATACGCCCAGTTCTCTTTTGTGTGATTGTGTGTGCGTGTTTGTGTGTTTGCAGGGGATTGTGGGGGGTCGGCGGTGGTGGTGATGGGGGTGAAGGCAGAGAGGAAGCAAACACGCGTTTCAGAATGACGCAGCTGTGTGTCGGATTAGCGTGTAACACACAGTGTTCGTTTGTGTGTTTGTGTGTCTGTTTGTGAACTGATGCGACAGTCGCAGCCTCGCCTATTTTCTCCAATCAGAGAGGAAGAAAAAAAAAGCAAACTATGTTGCTTAATTATTCACAGCAACAGTCTGTGTCTCATGCTTTTCCTCATGTGGTTTTTCTTCTTCACTGGATCTGGGTTTTGCCCTTCACCTGCTACGTTTACCTGTGAAAACCATTCCATGTGTCTTCATAAGTTAATATCATCCAGATCTGCTGTGAGACCTCTAGTTCTTTTTACCTGTATCTGTATATATATATATATATATATATAGGAGTATCACAATTCTTCAAATCCTCGATTCGATTTTAGGTTGACGATTCAATTCGATTTTCGATTTTTAAAAAATCATGACACATGTTGTTAAGGCAACAGACTGCATTGCTCAACCCCCCAAAACATCTTCATATTTGGAAGGCAACACTTTAGTCGTAAGATGTGACCTGCTGAGCATACTGTGGCTCAAGTACGCTAATATGATGTTTAGATCCAGCATTTTCCACCGTTCAATGAGGCTGTAGGTTTGCTGCTATAAGCTCTACAGCGTTAGTTATAGCTTTCGCGCGGGCACAAGTCTGATGAAATAGTTGACTGGACCAGCACTAGGACCAGTCCTAGTACTGAAAAATCCCCCAAAAGGGAGCAATCCAACTATCAGCCAATAACCTGCCTCTTCACAACATTGAAGCTCCTGTCAGGCATCATAACGGCTAAGCTAAATGGGCACATGAATCAATACATGGCAGACACACAGAAAGGCATTGGCAAGGGAACCAGAGGAGCACCAGCTGCGGGTTGACAGAATTATCACCAGAGACTGCAAAACCAGACAGACAAACCTGTGCACTGTCTGGATTGACTACCAGAAAGCCTATGACTCATTGCCACACACAAGAATCCTGGAATGTCTGAGGCTGTACAAGATCAACATCAGTCTTTGTTGCAAACTCAATCAGGCTGTGGCAGACCACCCTGGAGGCCAACTTCAGGCCGATTGCACAAGTCTCCATCAAATGTGGCATAGACCAAGGTGATGCCTTGTCCCCGCTGCTGTTCTGTATAGCCCTGAACCCCTCAGCCAACTAATCAATTAGACTGGCTATGGATACCGACTCAAGAATGGGGTTACCATTAGCCACCTCCTGTACATGGATGACATCAAGCTGTATGCTAAGAGTGAGCGGGACATTGACTGACTAATCCTCACCACCAGGATCTACAGCAGGGACATCGGAATGTCATTCGGAGTGGAGAAATGCAGGGGAACGGTAACAAAGCGAGGAAAGGCAATCCATACAGAAGACATTGTACTCCCAGAAGGCCGGATAGCAGATGTGGAAGAGACCAACAAGTACCTGGGCATACCACAGGTGAATGGGAACCTTGAGGACGCCACAAGGAAAGCCGCCACAGCTAAATACCTACAACGAGTGAGGCGAGTACTGAGGAGTCTCAATGGCAAGAACAAGATCTGGGCAATTGACAGCTACGCCCTACCAGTAATCAGATACCCTGCTGGGATAATAACCTGGCCAAAGGAGGAAGTACAGGCCAAAGAAGTCAAAACACGGAAGCTGCTCACCATGCACGGCGGGTTCCACCTCAAGTCCAGTGTCCAGCGACTATACACTAAGTGCAAAGAAGAAGGCAGAGGATTAGTGAGCATTAAGACCACTATCCAAGATGAAACATCCAAGCTCCACCAATACATCCAGAAGAGGGCACCAAGGGATGAAACACTTAGTGAATGTCTCAGACAATGGAGCCTTCAGGAACACGAGATGGGAGAAGAACCATCATGAACCATACAAGCCCCTGCATGGGATGTACCACCGGCAGATCACCAAAGTGGCTGATATAGACAAGTCCTACTAATGGCTGGAGAAGGCTGGATTAAAGGACAGGACAGAGGCACTAATCATGGCAGCACAGGAGCAACCCCTGAGCACCAGAGCGATCGAAGCTCAAATCTACCATACCAGGCAAGATACCAGGTGCAGACTATGCAAAGGTGCCCCTGAAACAATTCAGCACCTCACAGCAGGGTGTAAGATACTGGCAGGTAAA
>JBAMHX010000026.1:4165544-4179263 GCA_037177515.1 Pseudomugil tenellus
TCTGTCCAGAAAAGTGCAGTCCTAGGAACAGCTAAGATACTGCGTAGGACCCTCAAGCTCCCAGGACTCTGGTAGAGGACCCGAGCTTGAGATGAACAACCACTCTACCTAAGGGAATTGAAAGGGTGGGTGAGGGAGGAGTTTTAGATAAATAAATGCAGTACACTTCCAAAGCACAAAACACATTTATGGAGCTCAAATTGATGAAAATAAAATGTTTCTAAACAAAAGATTTCAGAGCTGCTGAGCAACTTAAAGAGCACATCAGTATGTACGATTCAGCCCATTAAAACAGCATATTCTTTACATTACTGTTCAGTATTTTTCAAATAAACCACAAGTTTTTAAATGCATTTCTCACTTTTACGGAAGCCATTTGACTCAGTTCATTTCACTGCAGAGTAAAAAAATCTGCTCACAGATTTAAAACTCACTCAAGATCGGCAATCCATCACCAGAAACCTTTCATCACCCCTTTTTTGTTTTCCCATCATTCTATAGTAGGAAAAAGCAACTTTGAGGGAGCAAAACTCCCATTTCATCCACCCAACATTCATCCTTTGTGTTTTCTCTACTTAATGTATTTTTTCTTAGCTTTCCTCATAAATGTAGAGCCTCTGGGCAAAGTTTGGACTATCCCTCAATGCAGTGATGACCATACTTACAGCTACACCTGCCTCTGTACGTTCCATCCTATTAATATCACAGGCTTACCATTTTCAGTTCTTTGTGGAATACACAGTCATTAGTAAATGTAATGTATTTACTGCTTCATGTTGCTGCAGCAGTAAGCATTGTGTAAACTCTGAGTTAGAATCAAATTAACAGCACATTGTTCTGTCATGTGAATCCCCTCACATCCCTCGGATGACTTCCAGGACAAGACAACCATCCTTTTCCTGTTAACTCCGTCTGAGATGAGAAATAGGTAGTGCTATTTTAAGATTGGCTCTCATTTAAACTGAACCCCCCCTCCCTTCGCTTGATCTGTCGTTCTGTCGCCAAAGGCTTTGGTTTAATGACCCTCTGTGGCCATAGATCTGAAGCACGTCACATCTTTTCTTCCCAATTTCCCCCTTTTCTTCCTTTGTTTCTTTCTCTCCATTTAGTTCTCTGTTTCGCTAACCTCGGCCTTGTCTCAGCCTCCTCCTGTCCTTCTACAGATCTTCAATCCCTCTCCTACAATCCTCCACACCACACCAGTGCTGATGTGTTTGGCCTGAGGCCTTGAGGTGGGATGCTTCATTGAGTCCAAAGGGAAGATAGAGAGTGAAACCTAAAGACTAAAAGATTACTTTAAATACCTTTGTATCGGTCCAGAGAGATCACTGGCGTCCTGCCTGCAAGACAAAAAAAAAGACATTTTGAATACCAATGAATGTTAAGGGGAAAAAGGTTATTCGCTTTTAAAGCTACAAATACAAAACAAACATATTTATGTATGAAGAAGGATTTTTACATGTGAAGTAGAAAGAATTCCTCGCTTATTCAGGGCCTGTGCAGTAAAGACACATCTACGCTTTGGGTGTGCCAACTGTACGTGAACATGTGATGTCGTCAGAACAATGCGGGAGGATGTGTGCCAGATATAGGCATTTTCTGTTCTCTGCAATGACTGTGTCTCTGGCATTCAGCTTTTTTTCTCCTTCACAGCCAATTAACAAATGACCTGGGGTTGGGGAGGCCCCCTTTTTTATATGGGATGCTCAAGTCGGAACAACACCGTCTGAATTGCGCAAACTCTGCGTGCCAATGCGAGAAGTGGGTAAACTATGCGCAACCTATGCGTGAACTCATTGTGCCAGTTCGTGTCAGTGCGAACAATGATGGGAACTGTGAGTGATCTAGACGTGAACAGTGCTGGAGCCTCCCGGTTTGTGCCCCAAAATGCCACGATAAAAATGTGCCCAAAAGTCATGCAAGTGTCAGCCTACCCTAACTTTTATGCCTGGCAACTTGTGGTACTATCTCTGAAGCCAGTTACTTTTTGGATGACTAGATGGTCCATATGGTTTGTCAAAAGTACAAACACTGATGGATTCTGTATACAAACAGTCCCTATAAGTGGCACCCATTTCAAAACCTAAACCATCTCCAATGTCATGCACATGCATCAGGTTTACTGTTGCTTGGTTTTCTGCATTAAAACAGTCTTTTTTAAACCTTTAAGATAGACTGATATTGCATGCTGTCAGGTGTGCCAGCGATCCAAGTTAAACTGCAAAGGGCTGTGGTTTTTTACATAAAGTTAGGGGGCAACATTTAAAAAACATTATAGATGAACAGTGTATTCAGTCAGCTTTCACGCCCAAAAAAAAAAAAAAAAACTATCTAATGATGCTATTTGGCAGGCAGCTCTTGGAAAACATGTGAGTGAAAAGAGTCATCTGGGTATAAACGGAAAGAAATTCAGTAACAAAGGCTCCTTAATGGCCTTGCGCTTCAACGGAAACCATGACTACAGCGATATCTGCATTTGGATCTGAGGGCAGGACATCAAGGACTTTAAGAAAACTTATACATTTAGCACACATTGAGACTAATGCTTATGTATTGATGAAAGAGCTGAAGTGCATTTGCCATTATATGAATGCTGTGATTCATTAGTTGAGGCCTCTACAGTCACTAAATGTTAAGAAAAATGAAAATTTACTTTAAACTAATGACCAGACTTTTCTAAAAAAAAGTGTCAAAATTAAAAATGAAGGAACTTTAAGAGGTTGACTTGTGTGAATTTTTTTAGCGGCTCCAAAGAGAACTTACAGAGCTCAGTATTTTTCATTTATTTGTCATCCATATCTATAAATCCAGTTAAACACTGTTGTTTCAGATGGAAGATCACTAACATGAACAACCTCATCAATGGTGGTCCTACTTCGCACTGTTATAGAAGCTGAAAATGGCAGCTTCATTGATATAGTGATCAAGGATAGCCTGCTGTTTTGTCTTATGAATTAACTCACTGAGAATTACGCAAGTGAAGCATTTTACATATTTTAACATCTTAAACATATGTTAAATATATAAAAACAGAATGATTTAGTGTCTAGAAAGGAAGGAAATTAACCTGAGTTCTCTCAACAGAAGCTCCGCCTGTGTCATGGATCCTCTAGCTATTAGCATGACCATAAGCATGATGTAGCATAGAGGAGAACAGTGGAGAAACTGCAGGAGACTTTTATTTAACGATGCTTCAAAACACTGCAAGCTACGCTAACAGAACAAATTCTAAGTGTGTGAGGTTAAAATATTGTAAATAATGTTAGGATATTTAATGGGACGCCATTTCAAAACTCATGACTACATGCATTCATAGTGTGATTGTTTTAGAAGTAATCCCCAATATCCTGTACATACAGCTTTTTCTTTTTCTATGAGGTGTTTGTGTTGCCAGATTTTGCTTCGTTGAAGCTGAGTTCTCAATAAACCTCAAAAAGTTTAATTTGACAATTGATGAACTGTTTGTCTACGTAACATGAATACAGTTAAATCCCTGAGCCATGCAGTCTTCCAACAACCTGCTGTATTTAGCTTATATTCTACATAGATTAAACATACTACATACAGGTTAATATGTGTGACACTGCAGATTGAGGCACTACCAAAATTAGTTTGCCGATATCTACAGGTGCCTTTAGTGTTCTGCAGATGTCCATGGAGTAGCATGATGTATATACAACACTGTTGACAGTTCCCTGTTTCTAAGATAGAGATTTTTACTTTTAACTTCAAGCTTTTTATGCAACTTTAAAAAGTAAAAGAGTTGGTCACACATGAAGGTGTTTTTTTCTGGAAATAACTTAAGATACTGGCAAACAAAAACACACACACGCACACATTGAGTCATCTAAATAGTAAATTAGTCCTGTCCGTCCTTGGGAACAGGAGAGAAACTTGTTTGTTCTACTGGGTTTTCTCTATAATTCCCCGTTGTTTCCTCGTTCCCTCTCCTTTCCTTTTTGTTTCATCCCATCTACCAGTTCTCTGTTCGTCTTCCACTGCATGTAAATAAATTGGTCCCCAGGCCCCACTACTAGACGGGGTGTGTGTGTGTGAGCCAGTAATGCACAAACACACACACATCCCAACTAAGCTCAGAGCTGCACCAAATTAGCAAGGGTTTATGTCAGAGGTAAATAAAATAATAAATGAATGAGTAGAGGAGAGTGTGTGTGTTGGGAGGTGAGAGGCAGAAGACGTGTGTGGGGGGGGAAAAGGGGGGTGCAAGTGTGTATTATGATGAAACATGGCGAAAAAACTCCTAGCTCCTCCTCAACACATTGGCCAATCACTGCTATCACCACTCTTTGCATTTCAAAGACACACTCTTGTCTGTTTCATCTCCAAAAAACCAGAGAATGATCGTCCTGTTATCCGGCTGCACACACACAAACACACACACACACACACACACACACACACACACACACACACACACACACACGATAGCCACCTCCGCTTCAGTCCATTTTCCCAATGCCATGAATTATGAAAAAGGGTAAATGGAACATCAAACATACTGAGCTTGCACTTAGAGGTTTACACATTGTACACACATCCGAATAACACTGTGTTGCACTACAACACACCAAATCTCATGTTTTCACATCTACATACACAGCACATTGAAAACGTTTACACTTACTCACTAACCCATATATTCTATGAATGTTAAAAAACACCCTTTGCAGCTCCAGGATCACAGAGAAAAGTCAAACTATCAGAACTTTAATGAAACTGCATTGCAGTGACTCAGATCGCTGCATGATGACACAAACGCACAGCTGAGCAACTAAAGGCTCTTCTTATTTCAGAGATATTCAGCCAAGAATCAAGAGAACGGAGCAGACGACACATTGTGGGTTCATCTACACTGGGTAACAGCATGATTACATATCTTTGTATATATTTAAATTGCTTCTTTTTGGGTCGCGATAAAGTAACTCCACTGTTTCACTTCTTTGAAGAAGAAAATAGGTGCAAATGGTGCCTTTTATATTTCAACCCAACATTCAAGATGTGTTTTTGAAAGTTAGAGTCCTCTGTGTGTTTGCTACACAGTGCTCATTAGTGGGGTTTGTTTTGCATTGCTGTTCCCAGGGTTGACCTGTCAGTCAAACTGTGTTGCCTCTGCAGTTTCACTGGGAATTTGGAGACACGGTCGAGAATCTCAGCGACAAAACTATTCAGGAGCAATATTAATTATGGCTCTTATTTGTCAGGAGAGGAAGGAGGAAGTTATTGTCGAGCGGTAATGTTTGCAGAGAGGAATATGGACGAATGATGGCCTGTTGGGTCGACTAAATAAGAGACTTCAGCACAGAACTGGTGCTGAAATTCCTTTGAGCGATGTCAGCAGCTGAGGTCAGTTTTGTTTGTGTAAAAGGTCAAACACCTTTGACTGTTTGCACATACAGCTTCAGTTTTGATTCTTAATCTCTGTATGTATTCTAATTCTTCATGATGCTCTGCACTCATATTTTTACTAATACTTGAACAGAGGAGAAGCAGACCAAGCTAATCTACAGCTCATAATGGAAGCGATCACTAGTAGAGAAGTCATCTTCTACAGCTTCTCACAGCGTGGGTTAGAATGATCTACTCTATAAAGACTACATGTCAGAAAAGACATCGTTAGCTACTAAATCAACATACTTACTATTCAAGCACATCTCAGGGGTCAAGATTCCCATCATGTCATGTGAACACTTCTTAATCAGCACAGGCTCTTATTTCCATTTCATCACTTGCAGCAATAGATTGTGGCACAACTACTTTTCAGACAAGTTGACCTGTTACGGGGCTTCTTTTGAGTCTGGGCTGATACAGGACACTGAACTGGGAAAGCTGCTTGGGAGAGGTTTTTTTTTTTTAAAAAAAAAAAGAGCTTCAGATTCCTTTACTAGAGACATTTTTTGCCTAAAATGGCAAAGCATTCTTGTTTTTCCAAATGAAGATCGTATAAGGTGCAAAGGACCCGGAGATTTCAGATTTAAAGATGGCTGTGTCCAGTAACCCACCAGCAATAAATTTCTTTCTAATTTGCTTTGCACCCTCTGGGGTTGTAGTGTAAACAGCAAGGAGATGTTGTTATTTATAATTACATCGCCTAGCTTGTTCATGAAATGTCTAAAAAGAGCCATCCATGCAGTTTGGATGTCTCCATTATGTAAATGTGTGTCAAAAGTCTAAGTTTGTATTAACTAAGATCCTGACAGACTTAGCTGGTTGCAATTAATGGTCTGAAAAACATTTAAATATTCTTAAAACTACATTTTGTATCTGATTATTTGACAGGGAACTTGTTTTTTTCTTCTTTTCTTATTTCAAACTCAGGAGTTCTGCATTAAGTTGAGTGTTCGAGGCAGAATGCGATAAGAGGTGCTGCTGTAACAAGCAGAAAAAGAGAAATTCATGCTTCATCAGCATTAAAATGTCTCAAATTGTATCTTGTAGTCACCCAATATAAAAATCCCAAGAATGTTCTGGACTCTTTGCAATTGAAGCAACCTGTTTAGAGTTGAACATTTTCTCTTTTTAATCATGGATGTGTCAAATTATTCCTTAAAAGCCTTTTAAGCTTCTCCATTTCAACAGGAGCTTTATGCTCATACAAGCGACCATTTTATCACTGCAGAGTTTTACCCTTTCAACATTCCCCATTATGCTGACTGAATCAGACCAAAATCTTTCAAACTGCTCCACTACAGAGCTACTTATAAAATAAATATGTCTTTAGAGGGCTGGTGAGGACTTTGCTGAAACATGAAAAGCTTTTAGGTCGGATTTGTGGAGTAACACCATCCACTCTAGATGTGCTGCAAAAAGTTGAGACAAGATTTAAGGTCAAAATTGATCACTAGGATGGGAACAGATGGGAAAACAGCGTCCAGGTGGACAAGAGCCAGATTTATGCTTAGTGACAGACAGCTTCTTGGCTGTGTGCATGAACCCACACAAACTCCTGCAGGCCTCTTGCCACTGCAGGTCTGGTGGAGATGTAAAACGAAGCTGAAACGTGAGGGACTCTTGGGTGGCCGTGCCAGGGCAGGCGCAAAGACAGAGCAGGTGGCAGGACCCTGCAAGTACCCGGGGCATATTTTAGACATTGTGATTAATAGAAGATTTGACACAAGCACACACACATCCACACACACTGCATTGGAAAAGGGACACACTCCAAGCAAGCTGTTATTACACTGCTGAACAACACTGAGCACTCCCACGTCAGAGCGTGGAAAAAGATTTCTTCCTCTGCCGCCATCTTATTCATAAGCAAAGACGCACAAAGGAATATTGGAAGTGACATGGATGCTTTAGTCACAGCCTCACACACAAATTGTCATGTTCAACCCTTATGGGACTGCTGTTAATCCATTTTCTATAGCTCATGAAATCAGGTTGCAGGAGAAATGAGGTTACAGATGGAAATCAGGGTGAGTTCAAACATTCCCAACCAGTGTTTTACAAGCAGAATGCCAGTTATGTGATTTATGTAATGTCTGACTCTTTTACAGGCTCAGTTTCTATTTTAATTGACTTTAAAAACATGTTCTAATTTTTTCTCGCACCTAACGTTGAATTTCATAAGGAATGGTAACATGTCCATACCAAAACTGAAGTTAAAAGAGAAATAAAACATTGAGTCCATTATCTCGCTGCTGGGTATCACTTTTACATCACCACTGACCCGCAGGTAAGCAAGGAGTATTAATAATCATATTAAGGCTTAATGAGTAAATAAGGACCAGGTGCAAACATGGTGTAATGCAGGTATAGGGGTGCACAATTTCACATCGTTCGCAGAAATAACAGTACTTTTTTTTTTTTTTTTTTTTTTTACACTTGTGGAAAATATAATACCGTGATATAACAATGACATAATTTAACTGCATCTTAACCCAAAACTGTGACGCTCCATTGATTGCGTGAGGAAACAGAACTGAGTGCAACCGTCAAAATACACACAACATTCATTTAAGCATCAAATAATAAAACTAATCAATTATGTTTTCCCAAAGATAGCACACTGCTGTGGCATCCGGGGTTGAATCAGGACAAATACTAAAAGATACGCAGCCATCGCTCTCCGAAGCTACGCCGTCTCTAGTTTAGCGTGTAGTCATACCCCCTTATAGCAACTCTTTCTAAACAGGAGTTGCAACAGATCCATCAACTTCCTGAAGTCTATTTGGACATTTCTGGAGACAGACCTGAAATAATATTCTTCTCAAAGAGAAGCTGCGTTGCATTAGTTCCCTCCCACGTCCCAGAGTAATATGTTTTCTGCCACTTGCCAAATCTGGTCATAAAGAATAAAAATCATCTGACTACAGAAAGACTGATGAGACCGAACAGACTGCTTTACAGCCAGAAAGCTCACTACTACAGGGCTGCTCAGCTATGTTTTAAAAACAGTCAAAGTCACTGAAACAATAAAGTTTAACATTGAAGTTGTAAATGTCATCATTATTTACATGTTTAATCATGTGTGTCAGGATGTAGGTATTATGTATTAAATTAAAATATATAAACTAGTATAAGTTAATAATTCTCTGCTTGTACAGAAGCAATGTGCGGTTATAAAAGAATCTGAAGATGCAACACAAGTGATGCGTCGTGAAAGTGCCATATCAGGAAAACAGCACAGCAGTTTTGAGCGAGGCAGGGAATTCTTGTGAGGCCTAAGGCATTGATATTGTCTGTGATATATTAGTGAGATATTTTAGGAAAATGCAGAGACATAATATTTTGGCAAATTGCCTACCCCAATTTCCACTAAATAAAATAGAAAAGCAGACTCACGGGAATATAAATGAAATAATACTAACAAATCTTTAAGATTTTTAGACCGATATGAAGAATGGAGCCAAAAAAAAAAAGCTGAACCGCGGAAAGCTTTGCAGGAAGCTGAAGAACAGACTGAGGAAATAACGCAGCTCTAAAAGAACCAGGAATGTAAAATCTAACAGACCTCATCAGGCATAATATCGATCAAATTTAACAGTTCAGATGTTTGTGGTGTTTCGCTTTATGTTGTGCAAATTATGTCTGTTTACAGTTGTCATGTTGGGAGTTGTGTTTCCTTGTACTTCTGACACTGAACTGATTGGTCAGAATTCACTTCCTGTTATTCTGTTGATCGCATAATCATTTCATTCCCTCACCGGTGGTGCCACACTTCCAGGAAACAGCAGCGACAAGCCAATATGAATATTCAGAGAAAGAGGCAGAAGCCAGAGGTCAGAGTGCAGGATTGAATGTGTGTGTGTGTGTGTTTATGTGTGACAGAGATTATAACCAGGTGTGTGTTTATGCCACTGTTGCATCATATAAATGACTTACTGAAGATTTGTTTTAAATGTGGCAAAACAATTTTTATGTACTTTGTGCTATTTTGATAAATAAAAGTGCTCTATTTACTAAAATACAGTCTGCTTTAGTAAATGGGGTTAATTTTACAATTTCAGACTCATCACAAATAAAATTTGTGCTTTGTAAAAAACAAACAAACAACATTGTTGAGACTGACATGCACACGCAACGAGCAACACAATGGGCTTCCTCAGGAGAGCAGCATCTTGAAAAACCTGCTTTATTTGCAAGGGAATTTAATAAATCTGGTCTTTTTAGAAAGCAAATGAAAGGTTACTTCAATGCATGGAAAAAATGGATGTTTATGCTTTAAAAAAAAACAGTAATGCTGAGAATGAAAAGAATTCTTAGGACTAATTTACAAAAGTAAAATCAGTGTTACAAGCCATTTTCAGCATGTTTATGCAGTCTGACAACCAGTCTATAAGCATTCTGCTCACAGGGAAAAAATGCAAATCAATACATTTAAGAGAACTTATGACGATCAGACTGATTAATAATTCTGTTCTCACATTAGTTGTGATTCATTTGTACTAATTTAATGTTTAATCGTTGCAGGACTAAATGAGTGTACTGGTAGGTAAAAATCCAGCTAACATTCTTGTTTCTGCTCCTCATCCTCCTCTCAGCAGCCCATCTGTGATGTTTTAACACATCTTGTTTTTAACACTTTTCTTCTTCTCACCTGCCTCTGTGTATTTCACATACTTACAACCCACTTCACGAACTGTACCCACAATCCCCAGCCAATCAACGCTCTTCTAACACACATCTTTAAACACTGATAAATACATCCCCACACTTGCCTTTCACACATTTTTAAGGCTTCCTTCTTCAGTTTAATCTTATCTACATCGCAGGTGTGTGAGCACAAGTGTCGCTGTATGTGTGAGACATTCTGTGCCATTTTGGCAAGCCGGGCTGGGTCGTAAGATGACGTCAGATGCAGGCTGCTGGCCTGCCTCCAGATGAATCTGAAGACAACTCATTGCAGTGAGAGTTGGGAGCTGCCAAAGTGCTGTAGAGGAAAGAGGACTGGAAGATGTCGAGATCTAAGTGACACCAGCAAGCTGCCATTTCATTAATCATCTCATATTGCTGCATTCAGGTGGATGTGTTGACATTAACTGAGTCACCAAACAGTTCATGAAGACACAGACTCGCATCTGGTTGTGCATATAAAACCGAGATCACTCCAAACTGGAACCTCTGACCATGTATTCTGGCCATCTGCTCCCTACGGCGAGTTCCAGATGAACTGATATTTTTTACTAAACAAACTGCTTTACTAAAACATCCACCGTAGTTTGTATTTGTGTCGGCTCAGCTGCAAAAGGGACTGAAACTGCTTCTTATATTTAATTATAGTGATGCACAATATAAAAAAATTCAACCGATACCGATAACCGATATTTTTCTGCCTGTCATGACCGATAAATTACCGATATTTTCATGTTTACTATAATCTGCAGTGTGTGCTGGATGCATTGATCGAAAACTGATAGTTAAGAAGCTCTAGAATATCTGTAAGACCAATCCAACAGATTTGGTTCTTAAAATATTCATTCGTTCACGTCCTAGCACAAAATGTGGTCATTCGAATAAAGTGAATACCTTGAAAATTGAGTAACAGATGTACGGCTTATCTACAAAGGTATTTTTGTTTGAGTATTAAATTATAAGTACTGACATACTAAATATATATCTGTTGGTAATATTGGCCCAGTTTATCAATACTGATATTTAAAAAAATAGACAAATATCTGCAGATAACAATAATAACACCGATATATTGTGCATCCCTATTTAATTACAATATTTAAACATTTAGTAGTTCATACTGAAATCATCAATTGGAACTGACTCCAGACATCTTTATCAGGATACAAATGTGCAGATATAACTAGTTTGGTAATCAACCAAAATATCAACCCTGGTTTGAAATAACTAAGTATTTATTTTCATGGTCCAAGATACATCATTTAGAAACCAACAAAAAAAGTAATGTTTCATGTTTTTATATTTGTTTCACTTTTCCATGATGGTTTTTTTTTTAAATGGAGCATTCTGAGCTAGAAAGGGCTTTTAAACTGACAGGTCAAATATGTATATGAGGAAGTTTTTCCTTATATAGCAACTGTTTCTACGCATGATGGGTTGGTTTCATGGCATGGATCTGTGCCACTCCAGCTCAAAGTGTTAAGCAGCCTGGAGATATCTCTATGTTAGAAAATCCAAATCAGATAGTGGTTTATTCAGTGGAGGAGAGCCTGGATGTTCGCCCCTACTCTTCACTGCATGGTTAAAACTCTCATGTATGAGCTGCTGGACTGGATGATGGTCTGCTGGAGCAAAGAACATAAAAAGAGACAGTCTATTTTTAGCTGAACACATTGGTATGGTTAGAAAAGGGGCTAATTTTGACCCTAAGTTAACTATTTAGCTTCCAACTGTTAAATACACGTATGTTCTAATAAATTAAAGGTTTTAAAAATAGTTATATTACTTTGGAGATATGAGGCTTCCATGGATTTGCTGTATGTGTATAAAAGGACCTTCAGGTGAATATTATTGCTGAATCTGACAGCAGCAGTGAAGTGCAGATTAGAATACTAATCATCATCTACACAGTACCATTAAAGTTCTTTGAAAAAAAAAAACAGTAATTGGACGCTGTAACCATGTTCGCTGAGTCACAAGCACAAAAAGACCAGATTTCTGCGACATTATGAGCTTTGTCTCTTTTCTCCAAGGCAGACAGTAAACGAGTCAAAGTTAAGCAAGACCCTGATCTGGTTACAGTATTTGGCAAATTCTGGTGACTCAAACATTGCTGTAATTTCCGTGACAAGTCCAACATTTTCTGCCACACTGTCTGTCACATCAGCAGGGGTAATATCACGGGTGCTAAAAGAAGATTCCGCTCATGTTGTATAATTAGCACGGTTTATTCACTCTTCCTAATAAGTGCGGATTTTGCCAAACGCCTTTAGGGTGCAACACCACCACAGTTTAGTGTTGAATTGTACATATACAGACGTTATCATTACTTATTTTTCCTCTGGCTGAAAATGGGTCAATTTAGTAAAAAGGGGAGGACATGGTAAGAAGAAATTCTGAAACCACAATTTATTCATCAGTGTTTTTTAAACAGTGAATTTAACTTATTTTTAACTTTATTTCTTTATTCACATTCAAACCATATATTTACACTTTTATCACATTTCGTATAGGGTTCAGCCATGGACCATGTGTGAATCTAAAGCTCCAAGGAAGCTTTAACAATCTTTTAGAATGAAATCTAAGTGAAGAATGACAGAGTAAGCCTAACTGTATTAGATGCGAAGAAGAAGAAGAGCATGATATTTTCATACATACCAAATATACATAAAAGTAACATAGATTTAGACACTCAAATTTTCAATTTTTGCAACACAGTTAACATATATATGAGCTGAGGAGATTTTTCTTTAACATTTTTTTTAAAATAGGAGATAGATATCAACACTTTCAATTTTTCATCAAGCCCATTCCAGATCTGTGGGCCCCTACATGCAATGCAACCAGGACAAGTCAGATGTTTTTTTTTTACAATTAATAAGAAATTGGTTTCTAGTATTATAAGCATGTAAGCATTAATTTTATTAACAATATGATACATCATTCATACATTATAAAATGTATTCAACTCAGTAAGTCTAAGAAGACCAAAACATAAACTTTTTTTTCATAATGTAAAATGCGGTGTGTTTTAAATTTTACTGCATTGACAATAAATATGTTTATAACAGTATAATTATGAGCAGTATAAATTACTGTTGAAGCTCACATGGAAAGGTTAGCAGGAAGAAAGCCTTTCTGTGTGGAGTTTGCCTGTTTGCATGAGTTCACTCCAGGTGCTCAGGCTTCCTCACACAGTCCAAAAACAGGCAGGTTCAGGTGACAAGTACTTTTAAGTTAAACCCCCCAACCCTGCATTGAAATACGCAAGCCGAGTCAATGGACGGATAGATGGATGGACGATAACAGATATGTTAAGCATTTGGTTATGAGGAAAACTGCACCATGATTGTGAGGTATTTTGAATATACTGTAGATGTGATACCCTAACATTCAAATGTAGGATGTCAGCATAAAAAAGGACTTCACATCTACTCTTCACTTTTCCATAAAGCAGTTTTGCAATTTTCCAAGGCAACTGTAATATAAGGGTTATGTTGAAGTTATTCATTTAGTTTCAATAAGCACGACAGGATATACATCCTACACACTGGACCTTAGAAGACAAATCATTTCAAGGATAGCTTAAGTCAGACTGCATTAACGCGTTGTTGCATTTACTAT
>JBAMHX010000026.1:4179472-4191453 GCA_037177515.1 Pseudomugil tenellus
ATATGGTAAAAGGTGGTGAGTTTGAGTGTAAGCGTGCAAACCAAATGGACAGACTGGAATTTTGCATGTGTTTTTGTAATTCGGCTTGCAGGACTGTTGATTTTAGCTTGGAAATTATACAACATAACTGCAGAAAGAAACACTCTGCAGTCGAGACATTCAGCACTTCAAACAGAAAACCTGTGTAGCGGGATGCAGGAATTGTTTTAAAATGGCCATTACATTGTAATATAAAGCAGTAAAACTGTGCATGTGTGCGCTATTAGAAAAGGTCTGAAACAAGTGCCCCGGTGGACTTCATTTACTGTGGCTGTGTGTGTGTGTGCATAAGCAAGTGTGTGTCTAGAAGAGATGCATGTGCTCATGCATGCACGTGTGACATATTGAGGGCATTTAAATGCAGTGAGAGTAACGACCTGAGAGGTAAAGGGTGAACAAAGGGAGAAGTGGCAGTGGTGTGTTAGGCCTCATTTACCTTGTGATACTCTAAGGGTACACAGGGTATGCACATGTAGCACAGACATGCATGTGTACAAGGTGCTTCTCTTAGGCCGCTACAAATAGTATAATAACCTCAAGTGAATCACACATCATGCTTTCGGTGGAGCAGACCTCCCCATTTTTGCTTCTACCTCTTCCTATTTAATAATACCCCCCTCAGCCTCCTCTCTTCTTTCGCCCCATTTAATAACTGCACATGAGATCAGCTCCATTAGCCCAGACCTCCTCACACATGCAAATGAAGCCAGCGTTTTGGAGGCATGCGTCACGCATTACAGATGCAATCCTCTCCGACCCGTCACGGCTCACAACAGAATAAACTCTGCATGTGTGTGTGTGTGTATGTATCTGAGAGAGGGAGGACAGAAAAGACAGAGGGAGGGGTGCATGTGTGTTATAACAGTGGTTAAATTGAGATGCATTAGGGTTTTGATTGGAGCGACGGATATGGCGCCAGTGCGCGAGGAGTCAAGAGCGAGGCCATTACCGGGTGGACGGATAATAAGACGGTGCAAAGAGAACATGGAAGGAGGACAAAGGTTCCAGGAGTAGAGGAAAGAAGGGGAAATGAGATGAGAGAAGAATGGCTAGATGAACAGTAAGCAATCAATGTTTCTGTTTTCAGTGCTATAAAAGATTTAACGCACCTTCAGTTCTGTAAGCGTCCCTGTGGCACAAAGACACATTTACACTTTGATAAAGTAGGTGTTACAAGTAATCCAGAACATCATGTGCATTTCATCACCTCAAAAGTTGTAGAAACAAGACTAAACTTGCTGTACGACTCGCAGATGAGGTCAGAACTGAAAGAAGGTGCTATCTCCTGCCAACAATAGGCTGTTATTTTACATTTAAAGAAGTCTGTCTGTCTGTCTTTTACAATAGGAAAGTCCTTTTTGTGCAGGAAATCTTACCTTCAGTGGTGACATGTCTGCACTACAAAAGTATGCAATGAAACTCTTAAAGATGGTTTGATACTGGATAAGAGATGAAGGTAAAGAAACATCCTGCTTTTACATTAGTGTCAATCAGAAATTAAACTTTGACAATTACAGAAATTAATTTAACTTTGAACGTGTGTTTTTCTGTTTTATTTATGATACTTTCAGTCAAGCTTTGGTTTAATTATTATGAGACAAAGAAGCCATGTCTCAGCAGTGAACTGTGGAACACATATAAATTACATTTCTGCTTGCCCTTTAGTCTCAGAATTATAAAATGTACTGGTTTCCAGCCACTCGTGATGTTGAGCATGATGAAACCAGGACAGTGAATGGGAAGATGCACCTGCAACCAGGTTTCCATGCTCTGGTACTGCTGGGTACTAGTTTAGATTACTGCTATTAATTGGTACCTTTGATCGTCACCTTTTGTCTTCAAATATGACAAATGACTTCCTGGAAGTTATTGGACTTTTCTTCTTGCGTTTGGATTAAAAACCCAAACAAGCCCACAGCAACATTCTGTTGTTTGGATTTGCAATTAACCACAGACATTTATGTAGATAAACATTCATTAAAATGTAATTGTCATATACCAGAAGTGATTGTCCTGATTCCTCAAACAGCCTGCGCTTGTTCTCCTTTGAGCAGTGGAATGCTATATTTACTTTATTAAATAAGTACCTTCATAAAAATGTGTTTAATAAATCCTGAACTAGATCACCAGAGCAAAAGTAAACATAAATGAAATGATGTAATCATCGAACCCTAAATAAAAAGCAACTGGACTTCTATTTCTTGGTTCTTTCAAGACGTATAGAGCTGAAGCAATCATTGCAAAGTGATGGCCAACCACAGGGGATGCCATGCAACCGCACAGCCTTTCACAGAACAATAGCAAATCTTGACATCTGACATCAAGCAGTAAAGGTTTCTTGATGAACTCTGGCCATATTGCACCTCATTCATCACTGGTCTGCTGGTTCCAGCTGCCTCAGTCTGTGTAAGTCTTCTGCACCTCCCAGTAAAGCTGCAGAAATGCTCTTGGCTGCCAGACCACCAGAGTAGGCCTTTTCTTTTGTTTGGACACTCCAAGGCCTTACTTTTTAAATTTTATCAGCACCTCCAAGACTTAAAATTCAGATGTGGAACCCATTATCTATCGTAACATCAGAATTCTGCCACATTTGTGCCTTTGACTATCCATTGGACATTCCAGTGTCCAGTCCTGCAGCTGGATCATCCAATTTCACCCACAGCTAACTGAATTGCGTTGGGTTAGTGTTGCTGAATGTGGTCTATAAAACAACAGGATGCATTCATTGAATGTAGGGGAAGCTGGACGGTCCAACCTTGAGATTGCTCCTCCTGCTCTAAAGGAAGTGAGTGGGGTGAGAGGTACATTTTACTGGGAGAGGTTTACCGTATCATACTGGAACAAGATACCTTGTGCTCATATGTTTATACCTGGATAAGCTGTTTTTTTTTTACTTTAAAGTCAGTTAATTCATTCAGTTTTGTTGAGACTTTTCTAAATATTAAAACAAAGCTGGTGGTAAGTGCAGAGTTAACCCATATTTAGGTGTTTAATTTATCTTAAGACGTCAGACATCAATGGTTTTGCACTATTTCAGATAGTATTTGTAACTCTTCTGATGGTCTTTGAATATGCCTGCAGAGATTCTTTGTTTAGCATTTCCTTGATTAGATGTATGAGTGGAATTATCAATGGAGGGATGTAGAGGTTTAAGAATAATTGGTTAAGGGGTGTTAATAAAAGAGAAAATGAATATAAAATGTATGAATGGAAAAGTATTTAAGAAATGCTCTACTGATTGCAGCTCTGTGGCACTCTCTTCAAAAATCTGTTGACAGAGAGACTAATAGGGAACCACAATCACGTCCTGCTGCCTTGTTAGCCTTGACGGTGCAACATAGCTGAGCTGAAATGATGGTTTGTCATAATTGGAAATAATTATGGCTCTTTTGTAGCAAGGCTGTTTCATCTGAGGCTTTCATGATTAAGTTCAATACCAAGACCTTGCTTTTGTCCACTTGAGAAGGAAAATCAGCCGTGTCATAATCCACCTTATTATTGTGGCTCTTTCAAAACCCCAGATTTGATGAATAAACTTTGCTTCCCTAAACAACCATATATGGTAGTATGTCAACTGGGACGCCAAGGCCGCAGTGACAAGGTGTCTCATAAAAGGCCATCATATTGGACCTTTAGCTGTGGACCAATAAATGAAGCTAGGGAATAAATCAATATCCTGAATGTCCATTCATCAGATTGGGAAGGCAGCTCATGTGGTGAAATGTCAAACTCTAATCTCTTTAATAGTCTGATATTACACTTTAATCCCAGTCTGATTCCTTCACTCTTTTGTTAATGCTGTGTGTTGGTATCTGTCATTGACTGAAGGAAGACAGTAAATAGAGAGAGGTATCCAAATAGAGTGTTAATTAAGTAGAAGGGAAGAGTGGTGAAAAAGAGGAGTCGGAACAGTAGTGGAAGATGAGGAATGGTTGGTTTATGGAGCGTTGTGGCACGCTGCCATTTCAGGTCTGAATTTACAGTGCAAGGTTGATGGACTGTGAGAGACGGAGAGGCAATAATGTCGATGAGAACCGAGGACAAATTGATATGATCACAACATGTCACATTAAAGACAGGCCTGCCATCCATCAACATGATAAAAGGCCTCCTTCATTGTAACACTAACCCCGCTGCCATTGATCTCAATGCTTCACTTAGCCAGCCACTAACCATTTATGATAACTATCATTACGCAGTTATGAGATGGTGACGATCTATTGTTGCCGTGCCGTCCAGAATGAAAAGATAACCCTCACTAATTTGTTGCACTGACAAGCTCAAATCATGGAGGGAAATTAGGTAGAATAGTGAATAATTTCACTCAATTTCTTTCAATTATGTCATGAAATAATGTGAAGCTGATAAAAATAGTGGGTGGAGATAATTATGAAGTGAGATTTAAAGAAATAGCTTTTTCTAGTAATAATCTTTTTCTTTCTTTCTGGTACCAGGAGGATTGAGGACTGATGCTTTCTGAGGGAGTTAAAGCAGCATTGACAATAACACCAAACATGCTTTTAAATCAGCTTTGAGCAAATCAGTAAATCAATATCAATTAGGCAGCAAAAGAGACCAAATGGACAACTGGCTTTGTTTTAACTAATGAAGTCTGTGGAGAATCCAATCAGCCCCCCACCCCTTACACAAACATACACACAAACTTCCCTGTCAATCCCAGTTCTCATTACTGCTATGACAGCATGAACAAACCTACAGTCAGATACACAATACTCTGGCTCACTTATTGATCTTTATTCACAAGTATAATTTGTCAAGATTATCTTTAAAAATCCCACATTGGCCCACCACTATAATTGATTTTCCATGTGAGTATTAAGCAGTTTGATTAACTATTGATCTGCACAAAGTGTGCATGAAGTTTAACAAGCTATCCGTGTTCATTCCATTGCTTTGTTCAAAACATCTATAAAGTTGTCATCACTTAAAGTAAAAAAAAAAAACCTCATTGTTTATATCGTTTTATATTTGAGTAGGAAAAACCCAAAGTTTATCATCAGGGTCATTTTCCTCAGAAGTCACTGTTTAGACAGAAGAAGAAACTGCAGAGCACATGATTTGCCAGTTGCTGACCACTGCTGCAGAGTGATTTTAAGAGTGATTGGAAAAAAAATTATTTTGGTGCTGAATACAAACGTATTTGTGCAACTATTTTAAGAAATGAACACATTATCTAACGAAGCTGATGACACCAGAATGAGTAGCTTAACTGACCGAGGTTGTGTTTAATAAGTAAAAAGTTTTACTGCATTATCAATACTTTTGATATCAGCCGTCTTTTACATAGCAGGCTAAAAACTGGATTTAGTGGCTGATAACCTCACAGAGTTTTACTCAAAGGCGAATACAGAACTTTAGCCATTTTCTCAGTGATGAGCACCTTATCGATGGCTAATCCATCGTCCATCCTGCCTGTACAGTGAGATGTCTGCACGCCAGTATAAGAAGTGGCGAGAAGTGTGTTTCTGTGCTGAATCAGCCTCAGTGCATGTTCCAAACGGCTAGTGTGTTGATAACGTTGCATCCCATTAAATTCATGGTTAAAGAATTATTCATTCTTTAACCAAGAAAATCCCACTGAGATATTTCTCTTCCAAGGGAGTCCTGGCCAGAAGGGCTAAATCACAACATATCAAACACAATTAAAACAGTAAAAAAAAAAAAGAGTATAAAAGATTAAAATCAACAAAAGGTTACAGACTTCATTTCCAGGTCCTTTAGAATAGCATTAAACTAAGAGTTGTAAAATGTTGAAGTTCAATTGTCCTTTGCAGAGGATTCTGCTCAATACTGAAAAGCCATCATTCCTTTTCATTTCCCTACAAGATAAATTTGTAACCGTTTTTAAGCCTCAGGACGCTGCTGGCAACGACGGCTCCAAAAATGCACGTAAAAGATATTACTTTGCCAAAATGTAGTTTCAAGTTCAGAAGATTTTGTTAATCTTTAATAGAACAAAACTACAAAGTGCGTCCTGTCCACCAATGCTGGCTGCAAAACGAAACCAACAGACTAAAGACTGACTGTGGAAAATAGATCCTAAAAAGCTCAGTGCGAAAGAGATGCATCATCAAAACTTAATTTTACACCACATTTCTTTAAAATTTAAGGATCTCCCGATTCTTTTAAACTTTTTTTTATAGTATAATAAATTATCAGATGTTTTTGGACTTTGGAGAATGAGGTGGATACAACTAAACATCTGCATGAGGAGAAGTTGTCATCGATGTCTTCCAAATGTTGATTAAATTCATTCTAATAACTACTTAATCATACAATGAAAGGAACTGGGAACTGGCAGTACATTGAAGACTTTTCCCAGTCTTGAAGGAACAGAAACAGTTTTGCAAAGTGTCCAAACAGATGTGAGCAGTCTATGAGGCAGACTTGGAAAGAGTTTGGCTGAATCATCTGAATTTGCAACACTGCTTGGAAGATGATAAGATGAGCTGATTATGAAGGAGTTATTTAGCTGTTCTAAAATCTGCTATGTCCTTTTACTCTGACTCAGTGTTAAGCAAACATTTAGATTAAGTTGGAGTTGTAAATTCAAGAATTATCGTGTTATCGGAACAGAATAATTTCTTCCATAGAAGATAGTATCTTTAACCAGTCTGAAAAGTCCTGTTTACTAAGCAGGCTTTTCTTCCGATAAATAATCACATCATCATGCGAATCACACATAATGAAGGAGCAGCTTGCTCTTATTATGTTTTCTCTAAACATTTCTTAAAGAGAAAGAATCTGAAAGAGGATTTCAGGAAGAAGATGGGAGAGTAACATCCTTCTACATTCATTCATCCAACTTCTACACTGCTTAATCCTCATGTTGCAGGGAAGCAGGAGTCTATCCTATCGATTAGCAGGGAGAGGCAGAAATACCCTGGACAGGATGCCAGTCCATCACATCTATATGCAAAATAAGAGGAAAAAAAGTGTTTTTCTAAAGAAAAAAAAAAACACTTAAGAATCATACTGCGATCAGCAATGCCCAAGTCATGAATTAGTAACAAGTACAGTTGGGACTCTTTGAATTTTGTGTAATTTTATGAAAGTCTTGACTCATTTAAAAAAATTATTATAAAAAAAAAGTTATTATAAGAGCCTGAGAATGAAGCGAAACAGTTAGGAAATAAGCTCTGAAGCCAAACAAAGAACTACAACTTCTAATAAAGTCATAAATGTAAAAAATAAATTCCAGAGCTGCAAAATTCCATTTTCCTGCAATTTAAACTCATATTAATAATTAAAAAAATCTTCGAATGTAAATTAAGTGTAACTAAAGGAGCAAAAGTTGTACACAGCTTTGCACAACTACCACATTCCTGAATGCGCCGTGGCAGGAAGGAAGCATGCAGCAGCGCTCCTCAGGGCTGCCATATCATTTTAAACATCCATCAGCTCAGTAGAGATATCATATTAGCTTCTCATCTGCATACGGCACAGACAGAATGACAAATGAGGGAGAGAAAGAGAGAGAGAGCACTCTCCTCTCTTTCCTCATTGCATCTCCTACATGGCTGTCTTCCACCCCTCTCCTCCCTTTTTTCCTTCCTCTATCTCTTTATCCCTCCCTTCTAACCTCTTAAATTGGATCACCACTGCCAGCAGAGCGTGTGTAAAACTGTGTGCACGTATTGTTGGGGTGTAATCACATCTTTTAAATCGAAAAAGGGGATGAATCTCAGGAGGAACAATGACCACTGGACCCATATCTAACTCACATGTCCCCCCACTGGCTGTCTATGCATTTTAGTGTATTCCATCACACAAATAATCTGCAAAATGTTTTACCTTACAAACCCACAAATTTGATAACTAAACTCTTTGTCCAAACTGTTTGAACAATACTCATATTTACAAAACTCAGCTGGAGCTTTACCTAAATGAACTTTCTGAACATTACGACTTTTCAGGAACACAGTAATTTATAACTCACGTCCTGTAAATTTATCTCCAGTTATTCCATTTATATGGGGCGATGTCTTCCCCCAAACTTGCTTTGTAGCTTGAGTGTAAAATTTCTAATATGTGCAAGTGTAATGTAATTTCCTTTCAAAGAATTGAATGCTGCAATCTCCTGAAGAACTTTAAATCTTTAATGGTGATTACTTCCTAGACTACTTGGTGTAAACCTAATTTAAAACCAATAAAACCATCACAAATTAAGTAATCACAACCTCGTCTAGTTCTACCAAACATAGTATCCTCTCTCTCTTTAGCTCATACTTTATTGGTTTACTGTTCAGCATCATTGCTCACTAGTTGTATTTCTTGCCCCAAAATCTAGTTTTAACAGAAATTACCAGCACTGAGAAAGTTAATGGGCCATTTCCTGTTGTCTTTACAGGCTATTTTTACTTACTGAGCTCATGCCAGTTGTAAATGACCCATGTGTCATCAATGCTATGCTTACTTCCTAAAACAGGCTAAAAAAGCGATTCAAATGCATCACTCAAAGGCTACCAATGGCCCAAATTGCTGCTTAGAGTGCATTATTTTCCCAAAATGCTGTGTTTTTTGGCAGTAGGAGTCATAGCTAATGCTTGTTTATCATAAATAGTTTGTTTTTAAGATACATAGAAAGGACTGAACATCATGGGAAATAGTCCTGTAGTGAAATGGAATAGGAACGGACTTTTGTTGTGATGATGCTATAACTACACAGTCTGTTTGAACACATTAAATGGTGCCGAACAGATGGAAAATATTCACTTCACTTGATTCTGTTTGTGAAAATGTTTTGCCTTTTCCAATGCATCACAAAGTGACCTCTTTACCTTCACTTTCTGACAGAAATGGAACAGCTTTACAACACCACTCTCCCAGTTACCCTCTGGTCCACATTCATGCGTTCTCTTCTGTTTGGTTTAAATTGTGTTGATGCTTTGGCTCGAATGAGTGAGACAGATGCGAAATGGTTTATTAATTGGTTAAAGTTGAGAAGCAGTATTTTACACCCCAAAACCATCTATTTCGAGGTCTTCCCACGTAGACTTAATCCCTAAGCCACAGGCAACAAGCTCTACTGGCTGGTCATCATATCAGAACTTTCTTGTTTCCATCTTCATTGTTTTTTTTTTTGTTTGTTTTTTTTTTAGCTATTAGCCCTAAATGTCAATTAATGCTTCTATGCTCTGGTAAGGAGACTGCGAAGGCTTTGGAAATACAGCAGTGGTGGAACCACTTCCCAATGTGGAAGTGTGTGATACAGAAGGATTGGGCCATGTAGCTGGCATAGGGGAGGAACTGGAACTCATGTGGAGCTAAGAGTAAGGAAGGATAAAAAAAATATGTTTCTCTTTGCTCCACTCCATGTCAAAGACATCAGAAAACACTTGAGAGAGGAAAGGCAATATCACAGAAAACTAGAACAACACTCAGAAACACACTGGTACAGAAAACCATGACAATGGCTCAAAATGGTGCAACACAACAGAGAGAAGGGAGGGCAGAGTTTGAGAAAGAGAGAGGGATGAATGCAGTAGTATCCTCAGATCTGAAGGCAAATCCCCCTTGGTGTTCGTTCTGCTCGAGCGGCTGGCACTGACACATGAATATTTCATACTGTTGATGTTTAAATCCCATCATTTGCGATGTGGCGTGTGAGCGTGCGTGGAGATTTATTGAAATGAGGAAGAGGAAGAATGTGTGTGTGTACGTGTGTGCACACAAGAGATGTAGAGAGTGCGTTGATCTATAATGCATAGTTTCAGTAAGTTCACTTGTGTTCTGGTCTATTGCATCTGTATTTCAGTACTGTAAAAGAAGTGGACATGCTTGTGTGTGTTCAAGTGCTTGTGTGCCTTGAAGTGCAGATTACCACGTGTTGGCTCATCCATATGCGACTCAGGCTAGGAGACACAACACTGTATGTTCTTGTGCAACTCGCAGGCTCCATACATTGAGTCAGCTGCACTTTAACACTCCACATATACTAACAGCAGTTGTATTTTTATGCTGCAATAGCAAAAACATCCACTAGGGGGCGTATTAGAGGACTCAGACTGGATAAAGTTTCCAAATATGTGGGGGTGTAAATATTGTGATAAACAGGGGTGGTTAGCATTTGGTAGATATTGATCCATATATTAGTCTATCATACATTGTACAGATAACAGCAAGTTTTAGACGGGGGCGTTAGCTCCTTTCTGCCATTTTTCCCATGTAAACCCATATTTTCAGTCAAATTAGACCCTACGTGTATCTGGCTACTTGGATTTTGCAGTTTGCATATGCAAAATGTCCATTTCTGACAACATGCACAACAACGCTAGAAATAAAGAAATGTTGATTGTTCTGCTATCCCCCAAGTGTTTGGGTATCGCTGCAATTCCAGGCTGATCTAAACGAAAACTGTAAAATACATTCAATGCAATACAATATTTTGTGCATTGTGGTGTCATGCAACAAGACTCGCGGTCAATGAGCGTAAAACTGCATAGTCTGTATCTTCCGATAAGGTGTTAATTAAAAAAAGGACCTGCTGGACATTCAATGCAACCTGAACACCAAAAACTTATGAGCATCTAGTTTTGACTGTTGCACTTCTCCCATCCATACAGAGATTCCTCTAGAATCCTATATGTCATTATGTTATACAGATGGCAAAATATTCAGTCTTCAAATGGAAAGTTGTGAAACATTTTCTGTGAAAAAATTCCACAGATACTTCATAATACATTGTTTAACCTCCGTCTCAGCACTGTGCAGTTTATACCCAATCACGTTACTGACCTGTTGCCAATATACCGAATTACTTGTCAAATGTTACTACAGCTGGTTTTGATTTGTGCCAATTACTTTTCCCACCTATTGATGCATTTGTTCCAGCTGTTTTTAAAGATGCGTTGCTGCCATTGAATTCAAAATGAGCTCATATTTTCCATGAAAACCTGATATGTTGTTTATGTTTTACCGGGAATAAAATATGACTTACTGAGATTTTAAAATCACTAAATTCTGTTTTTATTTATATATTAAGACACCCCAGTTTTTTTGAACTGCGGTTGTAATGTTATTTGCTTTGCAGCTTTCTTTTCCTGCCACCTACACCTGGCTGAAATCAGTCATCTCTTACTCCGTACATACACTCACTCCACTTTAAGTAGTTCTGTCAGGTCGTTTTGGCTTCTTTGTGAGTACTTTTCCAGCTGTTTATCCTCTTTCCTTACTGTGTTTTAGAAGTTAGCATGACACAGCTCTTTGTTGCCTTTTACCAGTGTAGTTTGTTCCAACACAAATCCCTCTGTATTTGCATCCTTACTGTTTTTTTGTTTGTTTTATTTATTTATTTTTGTGCTTTATTGTGAGAGAAGGTGCAAGAAATACAGGCTACACACATCAACAATGAAGAAACAAAAAACTAGACGTGCAGTTACATGTTTGGAATAAAGCATTATGCATGTAAATGCAGTTTTGTGTTATTCAGTGTAGAAAGGATATAAAAATAGTAAACAAGAAGGGCTGGTAAGGGTTCTGGTTGGACGCAGTGCAGATATCACACACTTGTGTCTACTGGAAATAAACAAACTCCACTTACTTGCTTCTCGTCTCTTGGAAAATGAAGTACCGGGAAGCAAAATACCACGTGGAATATATGCTTCATAAGGAAGGGACAAGGTAACAAGCATGTGCAGAACAACTGGAATTAACATTTAGTGGAATGAATTTTTAGATGTTAAAAGAATGATTTAGTTTGAATTTTAATGGGAATAAATCAGCCACTTATTTTGTAATTAAGCTTAATTCATTTGGAATTACTTGTTTACATGGTCCTTTTTCATCAGTTTAAAGCAAAATTGATTTAATTTAAAATGAAAGAGGAATTAAAACGTATGTACATGTAGGCTTTCCACCGATCGGATCGGCTTGATCGGATCGGCCGATATTTCAACATTTTTTCCTATTTTTTTGATCGG
>JBAMHX010000026.1:4200191-4239704 GCA_037177515.1 Pseudomugil tenellus
TGTAGCTGGGATTGGCTCCAGCCCCCCCGCGACCCCGTTCGGGAATAAGCGGTAGAAAATGGATGGATGGATGGGTGTTTCTATATACATTTGCACTAAACTTCTACATCTGAATGTATGAAAAACACGAGAGCATAAAAACACTTTAGTAATATTAGAGATTTTTCTAAATGTGCACATTTCCTTTACCAGTTTTTACTGCAATATTTAGGTTTCTGCCATTCTAGGTGTAATAGAAACCTAGCTACAGATAGAGAATCAGAGCAAATATCTGTGCATATGGAACAAACCTGTCAGGAAAAACTGTATGCTCATGATCTTTATGTAATCAGACAGACATTATTCACAACTGGAACTCACTGCATGGCCTCAGGAACACTTCCAGAAAACAAGATGCCTATGTGAATGTGAAGAAGAAAGGCTGCCATCTTTTCTGAGATGAAGTTTATTGTGGGAAGTGGGAGCATCAAACTTGCATTTAAGCGGCTTTGCAGAAGAAAAGTCCAGCAGGTGCTGAACTGGCCTGCCTGCAGCCTAGACCTCTAAAAAGGAAAACCATTTGGAGGACCATATAATGAAAAATCTGTCCAGAAGGACAGGACTGTCAAGTAGCTAGAATCCAGCATCAGACCAGAATGGGACAGTATACCTGTCCTAAACCTCCAGCAACTGGTTTCCTCATTCCCAGATGCAACCGTAACCGTCAAGTCATAAAAATAAGAGGGGATGCAACCATAAACCATCCAAGTGGTCCCACATTGTTTAAACGTGAAGCTGAAATCAAGTTAAAAATGAACTCATGCTTTTTGTGAAATGATAAAATATTCCCATTTTATTATCTGACATCTGCTTATGTTCTGCTGGGAATAAAATACGGGTTGATGAGAAGAATAAATCATTGCATTCTGTTCTTAATAACATTTTACACAGTGTCAAAGTTTATTTTGGAATAAGTCTTGAAGCCACTGTCAGCATGTCTAGAGCTGGTTAAAGCCAAAAGATTAATAGTTACATAAGTAAAGACTGGTAACTAAAGCCAGATCTCCTTCAGCCTTTACATGAACATGGAACTAACTGTATAGGTGTAAGCAGCTCGTGCTCCCTTATAGTGTCAGACAGCATTTGCATGAAACCATCTATCCACAGAGTTGTGTCAGAGTTATGACTAATTCATTAAGAAATCCTGAATTTTCTCAGCCTATCTTATTGAAATTCTTAACTTCTCATCTGGAAGTTCAGTGAATGCTTCCGCTCGGAAGGAATTTGCTCATCTTTTCTCTCTCCGTGGAGGCATTTGTTCCTCTTGAGGGTAGGAGTAGACTATCACACTCTCAGAAAGGGAACACAATCTGCCCTGCTGCGGCCTGTGACTTCAGATTATGGCCTGTCAGGGTTCTGGGGTTGCTACGGATACAGCCCAGATGCTGCGGCTATGCAGCAGCATGTCGCTGTGGAAACGGGAAGTGTTGACTGCTGAGAGATAAAGGGCTTGATTCTTTCCCCCCTCTGAACACATCCCAGAAAGGCAAGAACATGAGACGACTGAAGAAGAAAAACATGCTCAGAAATATCCATGTGGGCAAAAAAAAAAAGACCTACCCCCACTTTGCATTTTTTCTCTCTTTCTGCCGTCACTCTATTGCTCCTTAATCATTATTATCACAGCTCTGACCCTGGCCAATGAGCATGAGGGAGGGATTTGCATAATTAGCCCCACTTGGTGGACAAGTCCCACTCCAGACCTTATGAGAGTGTCTCTAGTGGGCATGCTCGATTTAACATATAGGACACTGTGTACAGTTAGATAACAGCAGCTTAGAGGAGGGCACAGTTGCCAAGTTTTGCTTATTATAAGCAACTTTGGACTTGTTTGACTCTAAAGTTTCTTTCAAGTATGATTATTCAGCAGCTAGTCTTGTATTTTAATAGTCTTCCTCCCCGTGTGATACCTGTCTCTCTTCACTATATCTGCTTAAGTAAGTACAAATTTCATAGCTTTGCATTTTGTCATAGCTCTGCCTTCACCATTCCTTTCCTTCCTGATATACCCAAGTAAAAACTGGAGCCTGTGGCTACTTTGTTAACAATTCCCAAAAACTTATGGATTAAAAGACAGGATTAAACCTAAAATGGAGATGCTGTGCAGGCAGTGTGAATATTCTCATACTGTTTACCTGCTAATGCAGAATGTTCTTTTTATTGCCTCATATTTTGGGAAAATTTTGTACACCACTACACTTCAAACTGAGTTTGGTTTTTATAGAATTGCCATAAAATACATCTAATAAAGTTGATTATATTATAAAGCAGCCTACCCAGAAGTATATAAAATGAAGAAGTATATGTTAAAATTAGCTTACACATCACAAAGTAATGCATCAATTGTGAAACATAATCTTAAAAATTGGCAGTTCACTCAAATAATTTTCTTTTATATTAACTATAATGTATTTTACCTGTTATAAGTCTTACAATAACTTAAGTAAGACATGGACTTCTGTGTTTACTATTTTTGTCTTACTTGAATCTTGCTGTTTCCAGTACCAGTAACCTCGTTTTGGTCTTCATGGCTTGATCTTGAACATTTGCTTGGTTCTTTCATGTCATTGAAGTTTCTTTTATTATTTTCATTTACAATAACTTACTACATTAAAACAACTCTGTTTTTTTTCTGTCTGTTTCCTTCATTTGTTGCTTTTTTAGTTAACATTTTTACAATACCACTTGTTAGCATTTAGCTCTTTAATTCTACAAATTAAATCTAAAAAGCAGAAAAATATAACCTGTGATATTTAGAATTAGTTTTACAGTACAGCACACTCTGTAACCCAAAGTCACATAATTGGGGAACAATATTCACTACAGGATTAAATGAGTGCTTAATCCAATTTAAATCTAATTAAAGGACAGAGAACAAATAGGACACGTACAGAAGAGCAGGTTAGACATTTGAGAGGAGATGTCCTTGGAAGAAATTAGTCTTGAAGCGATTCTTGAAAGAGTCGGACACCCCTGTTTTGACAGCACTTGGTAGTTAGTTCAATAAGAACAGTTTGGATTGAGAGGACGGATAGCGTTACCTTCTTGAAAGGAACAGAGTGGAGAAGAGACTCAAGATTTGGATCAGAACTTGATATTACGGTATGCTGCATTATCGAATTGGACTAAATCCATGTAGCTATGTGAACACCCATGGAGAAAGCAAGTAATGGAGTGGCCTGTCCAGTTAGTTACATGAGATGAAACTTTTTCCATGTTTTGGACCATTATTGGGGTTCCAACTGGGAGACCTGCCAGAAGATTACTGTGGTAGAAGATGGGAGAGGTAAATAGTAATCGGTTTGAGTCAGATACTGTCTGATTTTTCTTATATGGAGAAGTTCACAGCAACATAACAGAAAAAAAGCCCGTTTTCCACCATTATCTTGTATTTTGGAGACGAAAGGACATCTTCATGTTGATGGTGTACTTGGATAGCTGATGTCAATGACCAGAATCAAGGAGATAGACTGCTTCTTTCCACTGTATAGACTAAGAACTGATGGGACAAGAGAGGTTTGTCCTTACAATGACAGTTTTAAAGCACACAAGTATGTCATGTCTCAGTTTTTTACAGATTAAGTAGGAAATGCCAGTATTGCCACATAAAAAACTGCAAATACAGCAAGCAAGACATCCATGGTGAAATCCAACTGCAATATAGGATGAAATGTAGTTGCCAAAGCTCAAAAGGTATCTCACCATCCTTATGAAAGTAAAATTTTAACTGGGACATCAACCCCTAGTGGCCTATTCACATGACTGCCATCAAATGATGGAAGGTAGTAACTAGTATAAGCTTTCGAAAAGAAAATTAAAGTTGGTGGAACAAATCTAATCATCTGTTTTTGACATTACATGTAATTCAGTGTATGAAAATGTTTTCTAGATGGTGGGAAACTTAGTGACAGAAATGCAAGTTAAATTCGAAAAGGTTAGAAATTACACAAGGCTGTTGATAAGTCAAAGTGAAGAAAATATGAAGGATGCATCACAAGACATATGTTGTGCATCTAACAGCATCAAGTATGCAAGGTGCAAAAAGAGAGAAAGGAACAGGAGTCAGTGTTCATTATATTTTAATACGTCTTGTGGTTAATTCGCCAATGAAGAGAAAATGGATTCTCATGCAGATCTCTTGTTCCATCTCTTCCTGTCATTTTCAAGTCAGAAAAACCACAATATGGAGCGACGTTTTTTTTTGTTGAGTTGCATAGAATCATCATTTCAGCAAAAGCTTTTGGCTGTAATTGTCACTCTGTCACTCATTTGACTAAAGTAGTTCCCTTGACATTTATTGCATAACATTTTTATTGACGAAAACTGTTTCTGCCACAGGCAAGTCGGCTTTAAGAATACTGAGCAAGTTTTTATAAAACTTTCAGGCTCTCTAATCTTACACTTTAACTAAATTTAAAGTCCTACAAAAGAATGCAGAAGAAAAGGAAGACATTTTCTCATCTGCTTTGCAGTCTCCTGAACCATTATCCTGACTGAAACTTGCTTTATTCTCAATCTCATTCTCTGGGGTTTTCCTAGAAAACAGCAGTTCCTCGTTATGAAATAACACCCTTAATCAGCAGCTAAATGTTTGACCTTGTCCTCGTGCTACAATCATCATTATTTGGATTTCTCCATGGAAACAGCAGAGACAGCCTAAAATACTCCCATTTTATGACAACATGCCCCAAAAGTAGGAAAACTGAGGCCTTGTGATGTTTGAGAAGAATTAAGTGGTTACGTCAGGTAAAACCCAGAGTCTGTTGATACATGAGAATCACATTAGACTGATCACATTGTGTTTCTCCTCAACCTGAAACAGCTGTTAAGTGATAGGAAAGAGAGCCAGGATTAGAAAGCGACTGAATGAGGCAACTACAAAAAAAACTCAAAGAACAAAGGTAAGTACAAGACTCGTGAGCCAAAGTTATGTCTACTGTCAAGAGCAGTTTCCAACATTCATTTCCTAAGCAGGAAAATCTCCAGTAAAGTCCTGGCAATTGACAAACAAGTGGACATAGAGCCCTTTAAAAGTTCAGAGACAGGAGGTTATGGAGAAGCTTAAAGGCAACTTATGAGGCTGTTTCAGTCCAGCTGCACTGCCTGTCTCTTTGTGTCTGTTGGAGGTTTAAACCACGGGAAGCCTAACGCATAGATGCTTGTGTGCTTTTTCTTAGCAAGAAAGTATTACGTTAATGCTGCCAGGCTAACAACCATCATGAAACAAGGATTAGACAGAACATAGTCCCTTCTCTGCTCTAATGGGGTTCAAGAGAGAGCTACGGAGAGAGCTGCAATTGACCCGTGATAATCCAAGCGCTTCACGGTCTTTTCCCTGGTCTTGAACATGCACCTGATTAAGCTCTGCAGACCAAAATATTCTTCAGATGTATAAAAAGTAAGGGAAAAAAGAAACCTTTAAAAACTGTAAAAGTCTGAGCAGATGCACTTCTTTCACAAGGAAACATCAGTCTTCTGATTTACAGCTGCTCTTAGAAAGATGCTATGTTTAACAGTAAATTGTAGATTTATGATGCTGCTAGGCATGACTGTATGTGTGTGAACATGAGCCCTAACACCTGCCATTGAAGGCCAGTTTTAACACAGAGAAGCCATGTCCAAAGATGGAGAATACAGTACTTAAATTTATAAGAAAATGGCATAAAGCCAGAGACTGGAAATCACATTCCTGTTCAGCAGTTAAATGAAGCAAAATGTACAGTATATGGAGTCAAATGTTTGAAACTAAAGGTAAAGTTTGTGTGCCTTTTAAGAGTCAACACAGACTGTAAAGTGCACAAATCAGGTGTTTATTGGCACCAAAACTGTCTAAGAATCCTATTTACTGCCTTTGTCGCTGACTTGTACTTATAGACCTATATACTGCATTTTATTCTGTTTCAGTAATGCTGGCCTTGTGGACCACCAGGAACCCCCACCAGCCCAAAAACAGCAGATATCCATACTGAAATCAATCCTAATTTGCATTTGGGAGCCCATGCATGGTCCTGTTGAGACCTCCGAGTGATTTGCAAAACAGATTTTGATGCTCTGTGAGCAGTACTATTATGAAAGTACCTTTTAATTACTTCACAGCAAGTAATTAAAGGGCGAGCAAAATTCCTAACCTTAATATCTAATACTCACCGCCTGATCTACCATCTAATGAAAGCCAACCACAGGAATATGTCATGATCCCGTGGTTATTTTTGTGAGTGCACCAACCCTGCCTGCACAACAGTGGGCACATTTTTCTTCTGAGTTGCCAGAATATTGAAATATACTTTAAAAAAGATAAAATACATTTGTTGAACTGCAATAATGGTAACCATTTACTTAAATTATGCAGAGGGAAGCCATGCTCCAAAAAGGTTGCAGTTTAAATAATTTAACTTTGAATCTAGGTTTAAGCAGATTAATGTTTTACAACATTTTGCTTTAGCATATGGTGCATCAGAACTTTAGAGGTGTTGCATCATACCATCTTAAATGTCAGTCCAGGACAGAGATAAAGATTTAAGTGAACTTAAACAAGCGTGGCTAAAGAACATGATATGTTCATTCAGAAGCCATCGGTCTACATGTAAGGTATCGGGGACCAAAAATCCTGACTTGGACATTCTTATTGCTTAACGTTTGCAGCAGAAACATTTAGATCCTCTCACGGTTAGATGGCCAACCACTAGAGAGAACATATCAGCTTGAATTACAACACAAAAAGTAACAATAACTGCACTCGTGAGGAAGAACATCAATAACACAGCTCTAACTTCACATGGCAATTTGTTCCTTTCAAAGGACTATATATCTGAGATGTCACTGAAGAATAATTCACAATGTCTGTATTTCTAAGGTTGCAGGTTTAATTCTGGGGATATGAAAAGCCTCTCCTCAGTCTTACACTTTTGCTCAATCTGTTCAACATCTGTAACTCTGTCAGCAACAGCTCAATCCGAGAAGCCGCAGACTCAGGTTGAGAGACTGCCATGGATCAAACGTGGAAGCGGAGCGTAAATGGTGAAGAGCTTGAGGGTAAAGTCCTAACTGGCTCTGCCTCTCCTTTTTGTCTCAATTCCCTTTTAGTTGGAGTCATTTTGAGCCGATCAACCTGTGAAACAGTGTGTAATAGTGACTCTGGGATCTCATCCATTAAATCCGCATGCTGTAGGGGGCCTTGGAGGGGTCTTATGTGAAGAAACAACATCTAAATCTACAGAAAAATAATGAAACAACCAGAATTCCAGCTTCCCGGAGATATAATCAAATTAAAGATGCTCATTGTGGATCTATCTTTGAGATTACTGGTTATAAGCTTGACAACAAGGCTTTAAATTGATCCAAGGCTGGTTTCCTCTCTTTAATATTGTTGCATTGAGCACGCAGTGCTCCACAGCCCTCTCCATCCCGAAGAGCTTTAATCTCCCAGTGGGCCTCTGGGCAACGCATCTAATACACATTTGCATACATCTGCATATTTCCCATTAGGCTCCACTTGTTGCCTTTTCGTGGAAAACTCGGATGTGGTGATGATCACCCTCAACAGTAATGGTCCTATCCTTCACTGCCTCATTCTTCCTTCTGTTTCAACCTAATAATACTCTCGCTCCATCTCTTGTTTTCACCCTTTCTGTGTGTTTCTGTCATAGCTGTGATCAGAGAGCAATATGGAGGTCTGATGTTGAGACAAAGGGAGACGCTCTCAGTTAGATCAGAGGCGCTAGCTACGGTAAACCATCTGGGGCCAATGACAGCCTCTGGCCCGGGAGAACACAATAACAAGACAGAAGAAATGAATTCAGCGCACAATGACCACGACTGAACCAGACTAATTAGATTAATATGTGATCAACTATTCAATTAGGCCCATTCAGCTGCAGAGCTCCAGAGGTATGGATACATGCTAATGAGATGAGTGCACAGAAATTAAGAAAAAAAAGTCATCATGAGGGGAAATGAATGAAGTATGTTAAATACGTGTACTTATACAAACAGGAGCAATTGTACAGCTTCAGCTAATGACTGTTTTTACTTGCAACTCAAGTTATTTACCACTACAAGACCTCAACTGATAAACAGAATAGAAATTAACAGCCCCTTAACAGCAACCTCTTTGTGATCATTATGACCTGTTAACAATCTCACTTTAATGTTTTCACGTCCTCTCTAAAGTCAGAACATTTATTTCATTTCGTATGTGCTCAATAAACTGCCTTAAAAATGCTGGTGGTCAAAAACAGCTCACCATCTATGATCTGTGGAAGTTTCTAGACATGAATCTGTATTTTTTTATTCCTTAAATAACACTCAAGCTGAAAATGCATAGTTTAAAGGTTTTAAAGAAATGGAAGCTAACATTTACTTGCTCGTCACAGCTACTTTTGCATCAAAGTGCATTTTAATTTTAATCAAATTTTCAGAAAAATAATTAATATGAAACATAACATTTCATCCAACTCATTTTATAGGTCACATTCTTGTTAGTTCTCCAGTTGGAGATAATAATGAAGAGGTGCAAGCACGTGGGTTAAATAAAGAAATAAAAGGTCAAATGAAGAAAAACAAATAATGGAAATTGAAACTTTTTAAGAGAAATTTATTTCTGCAGGATTTTGAATGCAAACATATCCTGTCACCGCTATCACAGCAAGAGATCTTAATTTCAACAGTTCTCAAGAACAAAATCTTTTTTTTATGAAATTAAATAATACTTTTTATAACATGTTTCTGCACAAATTTAAAGTCTTCATGAAAACTGAAAATTTAATTAGCTGAGTGTTCTGGGGTGATGATGTTTTAGCTTTTAGAGTTGTGGTCCAGCAAACTTATAACGCCTACATTTAATCAATCAGTAACTGAAGCTGCAAGTCAAACCAAAAAATAAAAGAGAGACCAGAAGAGGAAAAGGAAAGGAAAGATGTGAAAGTGTAGCTCTGCAGTTATTGTCTTTAAATCAGTTTACTTCTTTATAAGGCTCCACATTTTATCCATATCAGATTTTTTCCTGTGTTGAACAGCACAGACCCATAATTCCAACTCAGACCCAGGATACTTCTGTATGTGGTCCCAAATCAGAAAAATATCTGTTGTTTTTCAAAGCAACTGCAGTCCCACCGATCATGTTGCATTTTACTTTACCTACAAGTATCAAAAGAGTTGAATTTAACAAAAAATACTTGTACTTCTTGCACGGGCCAGTGATTGTTTACACTTTAGTCTGATGGTATGTTTAAATTATGCAAACAACCTAGCAAAAATAAAAATAAATAAGTTGAATTTCAGCACAATATATGAACTGATCATTAAAGGAATTTTTACCTGATTCTGCACACTTCTGGATCCTGACCAAAGACAACAGTTTAGTTGGAACTCTAAGCCCCGCCCCCAACTGTTTTTCCCCAAATAGAAACACTTCCACTCTATAGGCATACGATACACACACACGTCTGACTTGTCCACAGCAAACTCGAGTCTTCCAGTGTATTTACTGTTTATGTTTCAGTAAAACTTCTCCAGTAAATGAATATTCTTTCACTAAAATCCCAGCTTTCTCCTCGGTGGCCTTTCTGTTCTGTTTACAAGATCTGTCGTGCATGTGCCAGAAGAGATGGCGTTGTTGCTATGCAACCCTCCTCATTTAGCAATTTGGAGAGAGAAACCATCACAGCTAGTAATGTAGAAGCTAGTTATCATTAGCTGCTTCTATCGACTAAAAAGGCTTGGACTCGTATAGATGCGCAATCACCGAGTCATTTTTCCACTATATTATATATTGAATAAAAAGTATTTTTCTTTAGAGAATAAACTAAAATCAAGTAAAGCTCCTTTAAGACGCACAGTGTGAACTCAGCACAAGTCATGCAACGTTGCAGCACCTTACTTCCTGCTGCTTCGTTTGCATGTACTGTAAGCTTCTAGCGTTGTTCCGGTTGATGCATCTTTCTGATAAAACACTTTGGGGATAAGAATGGACAGTAACTGGCTTTTAGTGAGTCACGGTCCCGCTTAAGCGGTCATCCAATTGCTAACAAATCCTCTGGTTAAAGAATTAGTCTGTAAACTTTGGGTGTTATCCATTCAAGTTTTTACAGGAACAATATAAACGAAGAAAAGGGCGGAGAAGAGGAGGATGTTTCCCTTTAATTATTAGTTTAAGATTACCACCAAGGTTTTAAATAAACTATCTGGTGTTGAAGTAATACATCACACTAAGTGCTACGTAACATCTACTAGCATGGCAGGACTTTACAAAGGATAAATAGTTGCTTTATAATTTTGAGATATTTGTTGGACTTTCAACATAAAATATAATTGATTATCTTGTATAGAAAACAGCTTTTAAAATAAAAATCTAAATAATAAAAAGCTAAATAAAAGGTGATGGACTGCTTGACTAAGAGTCAACACTCACCTTCCCCTCGCTGCTTAATTTTCTGTGGCTGCTAATCAACTGCCTGTCTCTGCTCATGAATTTAGAGGGAAACCTCAAGCATTTAAATGTGCGTTTAATTGCCTTGGTTCTGGAAGCGTCGTTAAATAAGAGCTGAGAAATACATTTCTTAATGCAACTTAGTGATGCCCGGCAAATCAAAGACCATCAAGCGAATTAATGAGGGAGAGCAGTGAGCGCATTAAGAGTAGAGACGAAGCGCTTCCATAAACAAATACGCATCTCTCAAATAGACGGCAGGGACAGAGGGGTAGTGAGAAAGATGGAATAAATAGGCTCCGTCGTCAACAGACACGAGACGCTATCCATCCAAGCACAATGCTCCCCACTTTAATGGTGTAAATACAGTCACATTGACATGCACACCTTTTCCTCTGCTGTTTTTAAAAGGCAGACAGACGCTTCTTCAGCAGCGTTCCTTTGCTGCTGAATAGAGCTGCAGCTTCTAAAGAAGAGGAGAGAAGCGGGCAGGAGGTGGGGGGGCAGCGGTGGGGAGGGAGAGGCAGAGATGAAAAAGAGGAGAACTAGAAATATGAAACCTTCCTGGTTATTAAAAGCTGTCTTGCAAGGGCAGCGCTCCTGTCGTTAAGTACTCTTTCAATTATTAACAGCCGCCGCTTTCATCCGCTGGCATACAAATGCCAATACAGCATCAACACACACTTTCACTGATGGCCTTCTTTCTTACTTGAAAACATCCAAACACACACACACACACACACACAGACACACTTCAGGTATTCAGCTATAATTGTTGCAGAGCTGGTGAGGGAACAGGTCAGGAGTGAGAATGATTATATAAAACTGAATGTTGGAGGCTGTCTGGGGGCTTTGTAGGAATGAATTGACCGCCAGAGGAAAAGAAAATAACTTCATCTTCATAACAAAACTCGGAACTCACTGAGATATTTTTCATCCTGACAGAGCCAACCTCTGGGGGGAGCTGCAGGTGTACACTGGAGGCCAACAGCTCTCAGGTCAGACCCAATTTGGAGCATTTTTCTCGACTGTCAAGTGGCCGTCAGGTTTCAGCAATAAAGGGGAAGAGATAAGGAGAAAGATTTGAGATTGTTAGGATTGAGCTGGGGGCAATAAGAGAGGAGCAGGAAGCTTTTAGGGTTTTATCCAGCATCTCTGTTTGCAGCTCCAAATGTTCCCAAGCCTCTGATGAGACAGGCTCATGTGACAGATTACCAGCACAAATGCTGCTCAAGGAAAAGCTGGTATGAGGAGAGATCCAAAGACACCACCAGCAAAACTGTGTGTGCTGCGTAGCGTTTGCAGAATGAAAGAATGAAACTCATAAATAGGATGAATAAAGAGCTGAAACCCAAAACATCTCATCTGTGATGTTAGATGAGACAACCAAAGATTAACTTACAATTCACCTTACATTAAACAACGGTCTCGGGTCCTGTGCAACCCATGGACTAAACCAAAGAAAAAAGGCAGCAAACAATAACGGAATGGATGAATAAGTAACTCAAAATAGACAGAAATGAAATAAAAGTAAATGTTCAGCTCTGTAAGAGCTGATTCGTTTTGTTTAATTATGCTTTTCTTTTTGAGAGGTAAAAAAAAAAATCCCCCCAAAAATTCAAAAACAGAAAATAAAATAAAATAAAGTTTTTATGAGACAAATCCATAAAATAAAAATAACCCTAACAGATGTTTTAAAAGAATATATTTTTGTCAACAAAATAAATAAAAACATTTTCAACCTGCTTCTCTAACAGATTATTTCTTTGTATGAGGAGTAAAATAAGGAGGAGTAACAGCAATTATCACTCAGCTGGAAATGATTCGACCAATTGGAAATGTTTCTGCCGGATCTTGTCTGTCCTCCATCAGTAAGACAAAATGGCCAGGTTAGGTGCTGATGATGTTTTGTGCGGCTCTTTTGGACTCTTAGGGGACGCAGTCATTCAGCCTGTTAAAAGTAAGCAGAGCAGGGAATGTTGGGCTGACGGTGAGCACTGCTTATCGACCACGGCCCTGTGCATTCAGACTCTGGAGATGGCGAGAGAGGCACTGGGGCGTGCTGACGAACATCCCCCGGGACCTCTGTCCAATTACAGCTCAAAATGAGCCAGAGGAACGTAGAGATTGGGCTGGGCGCACAAAGGTGATGATGGAGGGAGGGGAAGGGGGCTGGGAGATGGAAAGTAAGGGGCCAAGGATATGAGTAGCTCTTGAAATTAATGGGGCAGGGTGGAGCGGGACTCCCAGAGCTGGGCATGGGCCTGCTGATGACTTAAGTCCACCCTGAAGCAGCTATTAAGAGGCAAAAGCTTCTAATAATCTCAGGATACAGAGCAGACAAGATTCTCTAGATTGCAGCTGGCATAGCTTGTATCCTGAAATATAGTCGCCATGCACCGTGGAGTTAACATTGCATGACATCATTACAGGAAGACAGACCCCACCGGTGCCCATTTCAGCCCATGATCGCATAACCTCGCGGGAAAACTTCAGCTTTAAAAATTCAAAATTCATTCTAACGCATATCTCATAAAAAAGTGACAAACGGAAGAATTTCAGTAAAGATTTTAATAAACGCTGTTGCTATGAGGCTTTCCATTTAAAATGTCATATTTGGACAACTCTGCTCCGAGAGCTATTAAACAGAAATGTGCTCGTCTATAAAAGAGCTCTTCTGTGTGTGATTGCCATTTAATAGCCGGCCATACGTTCATGCTTCAGACTGGCTTTAATGTTCCAGCACACTGGGGACTGTCAGCAAGTGAGAGGAGAGAACCCAAGGCCTCATCCAAATTACCGTCATCTTCCAAAGCAGTGCATCGAGGGGATGAGAAGAAATGTTGCCATTATGTAGCTGTGGTGGAGCTTATTGCCCACACATTGTGTACGGCCACTAAATGTGACAGCGCCAGGAATTATAGTGTTGTGATATGATGCACTAAAACAATAATCAATCTGATTTGATTATATACACAATGCGGATTTAATTAATATTCAAATAATACCCTGATTGAATTTCATTTTACATTTGATCAAACAGCCATGACAACCACTTGCTGCATCACTTCCTCTGTTCTTGAAAGACAATTGCCAACGACATGATTTCAAGCAAGCTTTATGGGGTCTTTCTCAAAGCAAAAATAAGCATTTCATGACACTTGAAAACAATTTCAATTTAAAGATGGAGAGCAGTAATACAAGGTGTCGGGATCGGTTGCAAATGAAGAATAACTCACCATCATTTAAATCCTCTCAATGACAAAAGTGGCAGAGATGAGGGCACTTGTGCTGCGACGCACAATGAAAACACAACTACAGACATGGAAACGTGCGTTTAAGGTTTAGCTGGGAGTCCGTGGTCCTTCTCGTGTAAAGTCACATCAATGGGCTGTTAAGAGAGTGTAACCACGGCAACAGACAGCGTATAAAGAAAAAGGGATGCTTTGTGAAATATTTGCAACTTGTAATTAGTTTCTTTTTTTTAAAAAATAAATGTTTGTGATCACATTTTGGGACATGAATAACATGAGAATTAGACGAATTTAATATTTATAACAGGATTTTTTTGGGCTTTTCTTAATCTATATTTGGAAAGAAGTAACATAAAACAAAGTAAACTGTATTAAACTACAATAAACTAATAAAAATAAATAAAATAAAAACAAAAACTGGACCAGAGGATGTTCAGAAAAGATTGCATGGTGCTGATTGTAATAGCAGCCTCAGTTCATCATGTTTATCTCACCATTACAACTCCAGATGCAAACAAAACCTCTGATTCTCGCATGTGTTATCCATCTCCATGACAACTTTTAAGGTGAATAAAGACAAGATTCTCTATCACAGCTGTGACATGCTGTGATGAAGAAGATGGTTCTGGTGGTTTTACTTTTGTGATTCAACAGTAAACACAACATTAAGCAACATTTATTTTTCCTTAAAAAAATCATTTCAATTAGCTGCATCAACCAACACCCCCACATACACCCCATGCCCCCCATACCTCAATTTTTATCCAATTTTAAAAGCTGCAGTTAAGATGCCTTATGTAATGTGTTCTCTAAAAACACATGAATGGCAATAGTACAAGTAAAAAGCTTCCTGATCGGAGCACCACAGAAATGTGTGACAGTGCAAAATGTAACATCATCAGTTTTTCACTTCCTTTATCAACAAGGAGTCTTTTGTTGACTGTGAGTTTCTTCAAAATCTAAGAGACATTTAAAAGGCTAAAGTCTTTAGTAAAGAGAAGCATGAAGAAGGAAGAGTAGATCATGTTGTGCAAAAGGAAAGCAGAACCATGACAACACCCTGAATTCATACAACTGAATCATGAATAGTTCCAGACACCATTGCATAACATGAGGTTTCAAACTATTAAAGTTGGCCTGAATGAATAATAAACTATTTGAAAGAAAACAGCTTAATTTGGGATAAAATGCTCTAAACATGACTGGAGATATGCAACAATCAGGATTTTGCTGGTAACGTGACATAAACACTGGGGGGTAGTGAAGTAAACACCAAATGTTTTACACATTAACCTGTCCAAACCTAAGCTCCCCCCGTTGGGAATGCTGGGCACAGATGGAACCAAACTAGCCAAAAACGGAAATGCTGGAGAACTTGCCTGAACTTTTTTTTTTCCATTCGTACTTTGAGCCATCTTTGCTTATTCTTCAGCACCAACACATACTGTAATGTTTACACGTCTTAACAAATCTTAAGTTTCTTTCTTGATCACACAAAAGCTTTAAATAGATCTTGTGGTTACAGAGAAGTAGCCATTCATTTATGGTTAGTTTATTTTCATGGCCGTGAAAAAGGCACAGGGCTTGAAGGGTTGATATATTTTTCAGGAAGTTGAGAAGGTGTTGGTGTACACCTGTTTGAATAAAACCACCCAAGTCTGCAGCAGGTGGATAAACATGACAGCAACCAAGCACCTGATGGTAACTGAAGTTTGCAGTTCCACTAAAAGGAAATATCTTCCAAATGAGAACATTCATCAGAAAAAGAAGCCAGATTTCTAAAAGAAGATTTGAGCTAAATGAAGCCAATTCAACGTTTCATTCCAAGCAAGGTGTTAGCTTGGGGAAATAGAAAGTCTTCACATCTCATGACACGTGTAAAAATGCTGCCGTTTGTGATGGTTCTCTGTGATTTCTGGCTGCATCCTTGGAATGAAGTTCCAAAGGTTCATGCAGAGGTTTTTGGACTGACTTTAAATATTTAGTGACATCTAGTGGTGAAGGTGCAGTTTGCAGCTAACTGAATGACCCCTTTCCAGTGAGTGGGAGTGATGAAAATGGCTGCTAAAACAGCTAAACATAGATCTAGTGTTGAGCTGGTTTGTTCTAGTCACAGCCATAGAGCTAATCTGAAGAAAGAAAACATAAAAAAGCTAATTATGCAGGCAGTCCAAATCTTTTGCACAGTATACAAATGAATTTATTGGATTTATCTTTTAAGAATGAGTAAAACTATACTATTTGAAGAGAGCTGCTTTGAACCAAAGGGGTTTTTTCCGGTACTTTACACTGACATGACAACTCAGAGTCTGCAGTGAATCAGCTCTGGTTATTACATCATACAATATTTCTGCTATAAAGGTCTCCACCCTGCAGCATTGCTCCGCTTTCAATAGAGTGTGCCAACTATTTAACAGAGTGCACTGCATGGGGTATTTCTGTAAATCCAATTTCTTATTCATGCTCTCGTTGATCTTTTACAGCTGTTCGCATCATACCTGAGGCCCTTTTCCCGGTGACCTCTCACCGCTGTTACTCTTCCATATCTGGGTTTAAGTGACAAACACATTTTGTAATAAAAGAGGAGAACAAAGGCTCGTCCGCCTTCATCACGATCGGATGATTGTTTTGCAATATGCTCGAACAAATTTGGCAGCTGGTGCGCCTTCATGAACCAAAACCGTTTGTGTTGATTAAAGATGCCTGTCCAGCCCTCTGCAGTCAATCAGCTTTGCTTCCTGCTCTGTTTCACCGAGATCGAAGAAGAAAAAAAAGAAAACAACCCTGTTTCCTTTTACATTTGTTTCTTCTTTTTCAGCGCTGTTTTTAATTCCCTCTTTTGTTCCCTCTCTTTCGCAACAGTCTAGGGTCACCATCTGCATAGCAACACTCGCAGCGTGACACTTCCCTAACCCAAGGAGTGAGGGAAGAAAGGAGCGATGGAGCAGACCTCTATCTCTCTCTCTCTGTTCACAGGCCAGCTATAATTCATTAGCTCTCCTCTCATCCCTCTTATCCTTCCCTCTCTCTGAATGTGACTATTTGTGTCAAAGCAGATGTTTGTGAGTGAAGCTGCTGACACTTGATTTTATTTCAAATAACATCATTCAGCATCTTTAAATGCAACGTTTTCCACACAAACCTCATTGGGAAAAAAGTATTTTAGAGAGCAGAACTGGAAAATTTCCCACTTAAGGAATATATTTGTAAATATAATGCTGAAATGTGTAGCACTTTTTGGTTTAAAGCATGTGTATATGTGGAGAAATGATTTTCTCTGCAGGTAGCCTGCAGGGCTGCACAGCTTCAGTCTGACCTATCGGCATGACCCTTGGAAAAATAAACGCTTGTTATGATTGGTCAGTTTTATTTTTGGCTTATTATATTATAATTTTCATGCTATCTGGGTTCATTTTGAGCATTCGTGAGAGACACAGAAATAGATTATCTCTTCCTTTTAAAAAAAACTTCCACCAGGCAGAGAGCCAAAACTCTATTTTCTTGACTCTCACCCCTCATCCCGCCTCTCTTCTCATCACAGCTCGTTTTGCTTGCAAGGAAAAAACTCTTTACTCACAAACTGTTTTCCCCTCTCACTTTCTCTCCCTTATTGTCTTCCTTATTTCCCCCCATAGTCACACGCATGTATATGATCAAAAAAAGAAAAGGAAAAAGGGGAGAGAAATTAAAAACAGAGGGTGGGGTTCTGGGGGGAGCTGCTGCATTGCAGTGTTAAACGTTAGGGGAAAAAGAAGGGATTGAAAAATTAAAGAGAAGAGGAGAGAGTCTATACTTTTTCTGTCTTTTAAGCCATACGACATAAAGACGGTTGTGTGTCACTTTGGGTAAACTCTCACACTCAGACGGGTTTAAAGCTTCTTTATGGGCCCGGCAGCCGTCGTGCACATGGCAGCGGCACCTCTGAGAATAAGACCATAACAAAGTACAGCAGTAAAATACAGCCAGAGGGAATGATTAGCGTGTGTGTGTGTTTACGTGTGCGTGTACAAGAGAGTGCGAGGCGAAGAGAGCGCCATTCTCCAGGTGGTGCATTATTAAACAGATTTGTCACTTTGGGCCAGTGGTGTTAAGAGTGTGTGTGTGTGTGTGTGTGTGTGTGTGTGCGTGTGTTTGTTTGTGTGAAGGGACCGGTCTATAGGCTGGAGCGGAGATAGAAATAAACAGGAAAAAATGTATGAAGAGGACGATGGGAGACAAAAAAGGAAAATAATGTGAGAAGTGAACAAGATCACAGAAATGTAGAAAAAAAATGAGACGTGTAAAACAAAACGCAAGAAAAAACTGCAATATTTGCTTCACATATGTGATTAAAACACACAAATTACCTGATGCTCATGGGCAATATGGTAACAACACAACAGGAACACACACACACACACAGCCTGCATGAATTATCATCCATCATTAACCCAATCCTGAAATTTAAGCATTTACACAACCCGGTACAGATTCGTGGCCTAACAACATGAACAATGCAAACACACACACACACACACACACAGCATCATGTGGGGTGTGTGTTACAGTTGTGTTATAAATCCCTCCGGCTGCTGTTGACTAAGCTGATCTTTGCTGGATGAGGGGAAAGCGCAGGGGAAAAGCAGCTCCTGCATATGCCATGACAGGCAACAAGACTTGTTTTAGACAAAAATAACATTAAAGAAACAGATAATGTCCTCCGTGTGTGTGTGTGTTACTTTTAGAAGAAATCAAACACCAGCAAAGCTGAAAGCAGCAACAAATGCCGAATACAGGACGGAACAATGAACACACACACACACACAGGCTGAGGATTCAGCATTACAACCAAAACATGTTGGTAAAGCAGAACAATCGCCAGGTATCCAACTCCGATGGGAGGGAAGGATTCAAGAGGAATTTTTAAATACTTTTTACACAATTTTAGACAATTTTGCTTTTGGAAACGACTCAAGAAATTGTTTTGACCACAAAGCTTTTCTCAGAAACTCAAGATAATAAACACGTAGCTTCTTAAATTTCAAGATTTCGTGTTATTTGCGTATTAATAGACAACAGAAAGTAAGTCTGCAGCAGGTTTAGTAATTAAATGCTAAAATCCTGGAGATTATCATGACTATTCCTTTTTCCTCCCGTCCTTATCCTTCTGTCATTTTTCCTCCGTCAATTATGTTTTATGACACATAGTCACCTAAGATATGTAATTATCTCTTTTGGATTCCGGAGAACTGAGAGAGACTCAGCCCTCCCTTTTCTTTCTCCTTCTGCCCGCCTCCTTCACTCAGATGCTGAATACCATATTGTTCGTCATCGCTACAAAGGCTTGATTGGCAGCAGTGGGAAGTGGAGAGCGAATTGTGAGTCGTCGTCTCTCCCAGACTTAATGGTGATGGGACAAGTTTTTCATCAAGCAGAGACAAAAGCATCAGACGTGGTTTCTAAACTCAGCTTATAAAACAGGCTTTCTGCTCAGTTTTGGATAAAGAAACAAATAGAAAACGCAGGAAATATATGAAATTCTGTGAGCCGATCTACATCAAAAATCGAATGAAAAGATCTCATCAGTACATCATGTGACTAAATAACCATCTGCCAAATTTATCTTCAAGCACCAGCTTCAAAAGAGCAAATGAGAGTATGAGCAAGATGGGAAAGGATGCTCTCATCCCAGTGAGAAGATAGAAGTCAAATCTAAATGTTCCAACCTATTTATAAAGATTAACCTGACAACGATTTCAGATCATGATATCAAACATAATAAAATAGCAACGCATGACTCGTTTTTGTGTTAAAAAAAACAACAACGTCAACCTTCATTTTTACTGGTACACTTTAGTTAAAACCAGTATAATCCTGAAAGGTCTGGCTTAGAGATAAAGGGCCTTACACACTCTCATGCTGCACTCGCAAACACTATCAAAGGGGATTTAAACATTCAAACAGTGGTCTTGGTAATTAGGCAGATGGATTTGAGCCTCTCCTCTCCGTCCAGGGGGATATGAAGCGACACATAATGCAAGCGGACAAACTCTTTAAGTGGATTAATTAAAACCAACACCGCAGGGTCAGAGGTCAAGCCTCCCTCTCGCTGTCCACCGCCTCGCTTGCCTTCCGCTGGAGTTGCAGGATGGAGAGAGTGGAGGGCTTAGAAATAAAGGGAGGACGGTGAAAAACGGACCCTGAAGAGACGGAACTGGGAAAAGGAGGCTTGAAGCGATGGAGTGCAGATTCATAACGCTAAGAAGGAAAAACTTGCAGTTTGTATCGTGATGTTAATAAAATAAACCTCATCACATGCATGTGTGTGTGTCTGTGTGTGAGGTTGCAACCATTTAATATCGCTGCTGCTGTTTGCCATCATGAAATAAATGGCCGGTGGATTCCTGGGATACAAGACTCGCCTGCAGCACGACTTTGTTTACAGGTGGTACAATATGTACTAAAGCCCGGATAATGAAGACCATACCAAAGCAGCTTGGATCAGATAACGCTCGTTTTAACACACACGTCACTGATTTTAACTCCATAATGTGTTTAATTTAATGCAACTCTGTGGAACTCAGATTCCACACAGCTGCACTAATTCTGCTAATTCATCCACCTCTTGGAGCATGTGTCACGGCCGTGTAGCTGAAATAAAACAGTTTTTTTAATTCAGGCAATCCTGATCTGAAAATGTGGATGTAACGTATCGCCGGTCGTCTCTGCAGTTTAGCTGCACCACGATGTTTTCCAGTCGTTTAACTGAAACGCAGCGTTAACAAAAACCCACAGTCTTGTTAGGATTGTGTTGGTGTGTCTCAACATGTGTGTGTGTGTGTGTGAGCGTGGCGGAGGTGAGTCTCATTAGGTAGGAAACAAGAACGCCACTGAGGGGCCTTATTATCATATGCAATTGAGAAGTATGTTTCTGTGTGTGTGCTTGTCTGAGTGTGTGTAGCTGTGACTACACAGACACAAAGTGTGTGTGTGAGGCTTTATTAAGATAGACGGTCTTTGCAGAGGGACAGCTGCCCATGCTTCTATTCTAAGAGAACAAAGGTTTAATAAAGCGAAGAGACAAGAGACAGAGAGGAGGTAAATACTTCCATCTCCTCTGCAATCCTTCCTCCTTCCTTACTTCCTTCCTTCCTTTCTAGGAAACCCATCTAACCTCCTTTTAGAGAGACGACTGGCAAAATTAAACTCTGGATTTCACGTGAAACGATTTTATAACTCAAACCCAAAGCTTCTTTTCCATCTGTTGAGCGATCTCGGTTGTGTTGAGGCGACGTGTCGATTATTAACTAGCTGTCTGAAATAAAAAGGACATTTTTAATGTCACCAAGAGATCTGTCCCCATTACCCAAATGGATGGCAGGAGGAGGAGTGTGTCCACAGAGAGTGTGTGCCAGGTCAAATGCACTATTTCTCGCTCTGAATGGTCATGGTTGCCTGTTTGGGAATGACATCATTTACCCCCACGCCCACACCCCGACCCCCAGAACATCAGTTCACAGAAATATGCCTGCTCCACATTTCCTCACTCATTTTCTATTTTGGATTTGAGGATAATGATGTTGGGATGGAGGGCAGCGCAGGGATAAAAACGATAAGAGGGGAGAGGAAGCATTAAAAGAATAATTCGAGGGTCTTGAGGGTTCTGTCTCTCTCCCCGTCGGTAAAATAGAATTTGCGATAGTCCTTGCTGAGTCTGTCGTGGGAATAATGACTCATTTATGAAATGGCTGAAATATTCAGGGACAAGGCCTTTTAAATTTCAGCTTTTTGAATTCATAGGCTTTTCTCTGAGATGCTTGATGACAGTGAATGTATTCAGAGTGATTTGCAGGTCCGAGACAGAGTCATGTGTTCCGTCGATGAGCCTAATAACAGCTTGACAGAAATGAGAAGCTGCTCACTGGAGGCAAGCGAGAGACGTTTCACCTCTGACCTCATGGGAGGCTCAGAGAACCAAATTTGTATCAGGACCGCCCTCATGGGTCTCGATCCAAGAAATAAATGGCTGCGTTTACTGGACCGGACCCGAAAAGATGTTTTGCAGCTATGGAGATAAAAGTTTATGTTCTTTAAGGGCGAGCTGCAGCAGGCAATCAGCCATGAGTAAATGTTACAAGATAAATTCCTGGAGGGGCGTAATTTTTCTGGCTCAACATTTGGAGGGGCCATATCAGCAACGGAGGGAGGGGAAACGAGGAGTTGGTATGTAGGGAGGGGGTATAAATGAGAGTTAATCTTACTTTCTGGGTGAAATGGAAGAAGTTTGGAAATGATGGTGAAGATGAAGCTCCGCGCGGGGCAGCATGGAGGAGGTTAATGAGATGTACGCGGACATAACATCTCGCGTGCGTCAGACTCGTGACAGAGCGGAGGAGAGGAAGGAAGACGAGCTCAGAAAGTAAAAAGAACGCTGTTCTCGCAGCGGTTTGCAGCCAAACGGCGCAAATTGTGCGTAATTACGCACCGCGTCGGCATTGACATGGCTCATAAGGTGGTGGTGGCGAACTACTGCCGGCACCGCGTTCCACCTTTATTTTCTCCCAAAACACACTCCTGCCGACAACCCCAGCCCCACCCCCGCCCAAACACATCTCCGCTCTCAGTTATCACTCTCCTCGCTCACAACAGCGAGGCAGTGGAGGTACTGACCGGGCGCTTACCTTAACACGTTCCAGCTTTTCAGAGGGTCCAGGTCTGAAATTATAGAAACCATGGTCGACTGGCTGGGCGGCACCGGGAGAGGGAGGGGGTGCAGCGGGAAAAGATCGAAAGAAAAAGCGGCGCAAAGGCTGTAAACTCCGTCTGCGAATGACAGGGATTGCTCCGATGCAACCAGTCCTGGTTGTTCAGTGGGTGATGAGCGCTGTCACAGCTTCTCTCTCACTCGCGCTCTCTCTCTCTCGCTCCCTCTCTTCTCTCGCGCGCACTCTCTCCGCCCCCTCCCGCCAGCCTGCGCTCAGCAGACGCGTCTCCGAGCTTCCTCCGGTTCACAACCAGGCAGCAGCTGCTGGAGATGCAACGATACAGTGGAGGAGAGAAGAGGATGGTTAGCACCCACCTGTAAATATTATTCATATTCTTTTGCTTGAAGGAAAAAAGAAGAAAGTTCAAAAAAAAAAGAAAGAAAGGGGGATGAGCGCAGTTTAACATTTTCTCTTTGGTTTGATTTTACAAGTAAAAAAAGGTACAAAGAAAAGGCTAAATCCACATCTGAGTTTAATTTGCGGCATTTTTTTTACAGAAAACTAATGGAGATCCTTTTTTAACCATCCATAAGTCATTTATTTTTCTATATGATGGTACACAGTGTGATTACATCATACCAAAGCAGCCAACACTGGCCGTGTCAGGCAAAGTTTTTGCAGAGTTCACAGAGAACTGAGTGAGAACTCTAAAGAGCATCTTTCTCTGCAAACTGTCAGCCCTGACTTCCTGTCTGACACCACCACATCCTGTTAATAACCGCTGTTTTGTTTTTTCACTTCTTTTTCCCTCCCCTTGAAACAGCAGCAGAAATGTTCTCCCTGGTGAGAGAATGACAAGGCAACAGCCAAGTCCCACCCGTTATGAGCGTTCATCTATTTTGCTTTTTGGAATTAAATACACATGTCCTTATGGAAAGAAAGAAAAGTGTTGATTCTCTGTGTATTTAATATAACTAACTGGGACAGCAGCACAGAGTGGGAGTGAAATTCTCAGCCACAACTGCAGCTACGACACAAGCTGCTTGTTATTTCTGGGGTTAAATATTTGTCAGATAAGAGACTAGCTGACAGGAAACTGCTCCAGGTCAGATACAAACTGCTTATTCGGGACCATGAAATGCATTATTTCAAGTTAAAGCTTTTAAAAACATCCTCATACGCTGCAATTCAATTTGAAATGCAAAGAAAAAAGCAAACAAACAGAGTTTTTGAGCTTGGAGTTGAGTATTCTGCAGGTAAGACATAACAGTAATGCAATGCAACAGCTCACCGCTCGCAGCATCAGCAGCCATACTGCACTGGCTTTAAATAGACACAGTTGGACATCTGTTTCACAGAAGAGGAGGTGGAGGAGGATGGAGACAGTTGACAGCATCTCTCTCCTCTTCCTCTGTCTCTATTTTTGTCTCTTGTGCTAATAGAAACTAATGCTTTTGGAAATGCATGCACATGCACAGATAGTGTCGGGATTTTTGTCGCAATAACAACAGTATGAACGAAACCTCAGAGAAGCTTTGGGAAAAAAACAAACAAAAAAACACTTGTTTGAATCTGCATATGGACTAGATTTAAAGTGAGGTGGCAACTTTTATAAGTCTTTCGTCATTTTATTAGTGTATGAAAACAGTTATGGATATTGTGAGATCTTAAATAGCTATTTTCTTAATTTTCCTTTTGTTTTTTGGTTTGTTTTATTCGTGCAGAGATTCACTTTAAGCCAAATTTTACACTCACAAATGTTTTGTTTAGTGTTTTGAAATTAACAAAGGAAGGAATTAATTAATCTAGCCAGACATCAAATACATTAGTTGGTCATTCACTTACTGTGAAAGGATTTCTTGATGATGAGTAAAACACTAAGAACTTCTCAAGGATGAGAATGGATTTATCTGCTATGCTGTTTAATTTTAATCATATTTACTTAAGTAATAGAAGCTTAATATCCCGCAGCCAAACCTGGACTTTAAATTAAGTAAAAATACTAAAAAAAAAAAAAAAAAAATGTTTTCCCCTATAAGTCCACCAACAATTTGTAAAGCTTCACAGTCTGCATCACACAAAGCTAATAAAATCATGGAAGTATGTTGTATCAACCAGTTCCAGTTACTTAGGAACAAAGTTCTCCCTAAAACTTTGTCCTGCTCTCATGAGTAATGACACCGACTGCTGAGCCTGATGTCTACATTTTAAACCAGAAAAACACTCTGCAAGCACAGACCTGCAGCAACATGTTTGTTTTTACCCACAATGTAAAGATTTCGTTTAAATTTTAAATACATTTTTTGAGTAAAGTTGCAAACAAACAGCCAGACAGATAAATGTAGACTAAAACAACATCCTTAGTTGATACCAGGAGACCGTTAGTTACTTTTATGGTTGCTGACCAGGCGGCAATCTCTGGCTGCCGATGGTGACGCTAATGCGGAAGTCGGATTAATTGCAGTTCCCCCCTCACCGCTAGATGACTGGCACCAATAGCAATTTCACAGCTGAAATAAACATGTTTACAGAGTGGCTCCAAAAACTTTTTCCGGTTTAATAGGTCCAATTTTCTGTCATGTATACTGTGGGGTGGGGGCGCATTTTTTTCTAATGCTTCGGTTTCAAAGTTACTTTAATCTTAAATTTAGAGGCGTATCCTTTTGATTGACGTGTGTTTTCATCCATTTTGGGATTTTCCGATAATGACAAAACACCAAGATGGCGACGGTAGGACCCGCCTATTGGCTTCATTTTCGCTCTGCAGAAACCTATGGGAAACGTGACTTATGCGCTGTCCAATAATTTATACTGTCAATCCTCCTGACTCTGGAGTCGGTGGATATAGAAATAGAATGGAAATGACTGTGTTGACTAAAAACAAACAAAAAAACGTTAGAATGTAAATCAATCTGAAACTTTCCTATTTTATTTTTGAAAGGTACATTTTTATAAAAAGTGTTACAGACAAAGCTGGCAATTAATCCCGGTGTGTTTTTATATTCATTACATCTCATTATGAGTAAAACTGCAGTTGCTCATGCAGAAAAAGCACAAAACATCAGTAGGTGGATCTTCTGGAGGATTATCTTAAAATATATTATATATACACATGGGCTCATTTCCTTTCATATAAGAGAGACGAGCCAAGGAAAAGCCTGCAGTTTGCATGTTTTTGATTTGTGAGTTGTCATGACAAGTCATTCAAATAATATGATCATTTTAGGGATTTCTGCTGATTCTGATGCAAAGAAACAGAAGTTAACAGGACAACGTGTAAGTGACGTGCAGTATGCTTGATCCCTCTGACACGGTTAACATCTCAATATAACACATCTTAGCTGAATGTTTTTCCTCTGAGTTATTATGGGACTATTGTGTCTAAATATGGCAAAAATGAATGTTAAAATTGGTTTACAAGGCAGAATAAATCAGTGAAAATGGATCTATGTCTCCTCTGTACATCTTTTTTATTTACTACCATCATCAAATACAGTACCAAGCAAAAGAAATCTTATAGAATAATAGCACTCCATTCTTCCACTGGGATTTGTAGAATCAATACGTCCTCTCTATTCAAAGAACATCAAAGGGGCAAACTCAATGTCCCGTCTCACAGCAGACATTTTGAAAACCACAGTAAACGACCATAAGATCAGGTTTGCTGCCCAGTAAACTTTGGCAAGAAACCAACTTGCATGACAGCAGGTCATTCCCCGGAATGCAAGTATCATTAAAAACCTACGAGTTTCCTGCTATGATACATCAAAAGGTTTCAACGGAGCCCCCCCAGAGGACTACATACCTCCAGTGCTTCTACTGCTAGTGTATTTGTAGATGGGAAAGCCAATGTAATGCAACACACTGGCAAGGAACTCATGTTGCAATTCTGCTGCATTTAAGCTTGACAAAGCCTGGACTTTTTGGTTCAGTACTCATTTCCTTTAATTTTTATTTAGTTAATTTTAATGTAAGAAAAAAATAGGGTGTTGTACATTTGATTTACAAAAACCATTAAAGTGGAAGTCAAAAGGATGAATGGATATAAAGAACAAGTATGAGTAAGGATGGGTTGGATGGATCTGGGAGGGAGAGAAAGCATAGAACAGGGATGGGGAACCTTGGCCCTCTTCCTGAAACTTTTCCATGTCTCCCAGTTCTAACAAACCAGATTCAAATGAATTCCAGCCCTCAAAGACCAGGGTTCCCCACCCCTGTTATAAAGGAATGAATGGTTGCTTGATATATGAATGGATAGATAGGTAGGACGAATCTGAATAATGACTGGGTGGCCGATAATAAATTAAGAGATTGTTTGTGTGGTTAGGCTGCATGGTGGTGCAGTGGTTGGAACTGTGGCTTCACAGCAAGAAGGTTGCTGGTTCCAGCCTCAGCTTGGTAGGAGGAGTTGTTTGGCTCTCTGTGTTGGAACTGAGACATCCTGGTGACCTGTACAGGTTGTACCCTGCCTCTTTCCTGCTAATGGCTGGGATAGGCTCCAATCCCCCTCACGGCATAGAAAATGAATAAATGGATGGTTTGATGGTTGGATGGACGGACAAGTAAAAAGGACAGAGATGGAAGGGGGGAAGGATATAGACTGATGGGAAGAAATGATGATGGGAGGAGTAAGGAGATGTGGATTATGGACAAATAGAGGACAAATGAGCAAATGAAGGGGGAGGAGGATTGATGGGCGACTTCTGTAGAAGATAGGACTGATTCAGGTAACCAAATTATTTCCATGTGGGAGTTACTGTCATTTCTGATTCAGTTCATCTTTAACTCAGAAGGATACCCACTCTGAGGTCAAAGGTATTTAAAAGAGAACAAACAAAACCTAAAGATGGACTTCAGTGGGAAGTTATTCCTATCAGTAATTGTATCAACTATACAAAAAGAATGGCACAAAAGCCTTATTAAGACACATTTATGGTTTCTCTTCTTATTTGGTTATAAACCATAAAGTCATGCATTTTATAAAATGCTAAGGATTTGGTTAACTTTGTTACAGAAATAAAAATTCAGCTCTAAGTATCAAGAAGGTATTGTGGAAATAAATACTCATCACCAATTTAAAATGGAGAAACTAGCAGCGGCTGTCGGATGACGACCCTTTCTTCCAACTTTCCTTACTTATTATTACCACCAGTAGAGGGCAGAGTTACAATAAAGCTATTACTGCATACAAACTCCTACGAGTCGTTATTATTATTATGATCATTTCTTTTTCAGGACTGCATTTCTACCAGCTATAAATCCCGCTTGTACTCACACCTTGCACCGTCCGTGCCTGTTTAAAATCACTGATCCCATTATTAAGGATTAAGAGTCCTCAGACCTTTCTTGGCACAAATGCACAATCATATTCAGGCATTCACACAAACACACTCATTACCGAACCACAAGAGCCAAACAATATCAGCATGATAAACACCTTGTACCCCCTCCCACCCCCCTCCAAGCAGATATAAGGAACAGCCTTGAGGTTTATGTCATCATGCATATGTGATGTGCATTTCAAATATAAACAAAGTCAGTATATCTTAAAACCACCCACTGAATACAGATTCCCATTTTACCTCAATCCATTTAAAAGGGGTGCCGGAGATGAGAGGAAAAGAAAAAATCAGCGGAGAAGAGGATGTGGATGAAATAAGTATAGGGGGATTATTTCATAAACGACAGAATTTTCTTTTCTGTGTAAGTCATTTGATCCTGACAAATATGCCTAAAGCCATACGCCCACGTGCTCATTGTCTGAAAAATGCTCCGTTTAGGAGAATCTTTCCCCTTCAAACAATGAGTAGAGCCGCTGGATGCTCAGCTCCACATCAGCCACAGCGCTCAGTAAAAATCCGGAGAAAGGCAAATGAGATTTAAATCGGAGACACAAAGTGGTGCACACACACGCCCAGGAGAACCGCCCGGTGAGCTTGTTTGTTTGCATGTCCCACGTTGTAATCAGTGTGCTAAAATGCATACGGCCTTCACGTTTACCTCCAGGACAGCCGCCATAGATGCAGAATAAATAGAGAATCCCTCGTTCATTTGGAACATAAATATCTCTGACACACACTGTTTGTCTTTCTGGCACTTTTAGTGGATCATTCTTTTCAAATATCATCATTTATCAAAAGTAGTATAAGGTCTGAAATATGTGTTTATCATTAATGGGGAAAAATAAACATTTTACAACTTCAAAGTTTTAATCAAGTATTATTTTATATGAAGATTCTACTGTACATTAAAAGTAATAAGTACAAGTCAATATTTCATTCATACTGTTTTCCCTTTGAACCATGTACTTAGGGTTTTCCCAAGTCATTTGCACATGCATGTGTGTTTACATATATATATATATATATATATATATATATGTATAAGACACATAAGGACAAAAGTGATGGTAAACTATGGCTCATGGCACACAAACACAAAATGAAATAGAGCTGCAAGAAATGTAACACTTTATGTATCATAAACAACTTTTCCTTTAAGAAACAACAGGAATTTTAGGAAAAATTAAATGAAAAACTTAAATGTGAACCATTTTGTTTTGGCTCTACTGTAGTTTCTCAGATGACACAAGTCACAAGTCGTCTTTAGCTCCCCTATCATTTGAACCTTATTCCCAATTATTCTGGTTCTTCTTGTAAGTTGCTTACCAATTACAAACTGTGAAGGGAACTTTTGTGTTATTTTCTTAAAAAATGGTTTGAATATCACTTCAGGTCTAAACCTCCATTAGATCATAGTAGGTGGGTGTTTTCTTTGCGAAGACAACTCTGGTGAAACGGAAGCAGAATCAACTGATAACATTACAGAATTGTTTTAAATAAAATGTTTCAGTGAACTATTTAAAATTGAAAGTAGATATTATCTAATCTTATAATTACAATGTTTTTGTTCATGCTCTTTTTATTCCACACGGGGAGCTAAAAGGCTCCATTTGGTTGATTTCTGCAACTTTGCCACTGGATGGCAAAAAATTCCACACAAATGTATTGAATGATGCAACACAAACCATAAACATAGTGTTTCATGTAAAAAATATTTTATTTCAGAAAATCCCAGCTTATAAGATGGCTTACAACAGCTTGACAAAAATCCGTAAATCATCTGATAACTGAAACAGCTGTTAGCTAATGGTGAAACTCAGAAAGAAGGAAGTTAAAAGAGCAATATTTGTCATTATCAATTTGCAAAAATAAAATCAGCTTATTGTTTTTCATTATAAATTCATTTTCCTGATTCTTTCCTTTTTACATAATGGTGATTAAATAATCATTATTTATTACATGCTGTAAATGCTGCTCTGAAATGTATTCAGTTAATTGTATTCTATTAATAAATATAGAAAGTTTAAACACTACAACATATGAGATATTTCCTTTTTGTTTCTAGAAATTACAGGTGTTACCTCGTGTGTATTATTGCTTGCACACAGAAGAACATGGCCTTTTATTGGTGAAGTGGTGACTCATGCAAGAAAATATAGCTGAAAGTTCAAATGTAACTGCAGCATGTTTTTCCAGCAATAACTGCATTTAAATAAGCCAGGCCAAATTAATATTCGACTTTATTCCCAAAAGACTTGCAAAATCAATCACTTTTCCTGAAGCATTTCAGAAATCCCTCCTGAGTTTATCAGATTATGTTGCGACTTTCAGCCAGAAATGGCAAACCTGCCTGCGTTGACGAATGATGTGCTTAGAGCGAGTGGAGAGGAAATGGCGAGAGGAAGAGAAAGCGCTTGGCAGCGGCGTGTCCGAGCAATCTAAACAAGAGAAAACGTGGAGGATGAGCGATTGAACCGGTGTGGGAGAGCGAGTGGGTTTAGGAGAGAGAAAAGAGGAAGGGGAAGAAGAGGAGGTGGAGGGTATATTTAGAGCTGTTCCTAATCAACTTCTCCGTCAGTTTGTGTCTGTGGGGGAGAAAAGGAGAGCAAGAGAGAAAGAGAGAGAGACTCACATAAGTTCAACACTAAAAAAAAAAAAAATCAATATGCAGCCCACTCGCTCGACAGCAGCGGCCAGAGAGGAAGAGAAAGTGAACAGTAGGGCAAGAAAAACAACAGGATGAGGCACAGAAAGTGGAAGACAAGTGCTTCAGAGCATCACTGTTCTGGCTAAAATTTGGAGTAAAAAAAATCCCACACTGAAGCCAAAATCAGACAGTTTCAGTGTAGATGTGGATGCTTGTGCTTTTTCTCCCACATGATTCTGCTGGTGAAGGCATGCATGGGACAAGATACAGGGATGGTTATGAGATACAACCCTCTTTTTCAAGTTCAGCTGCTTTTCATGTTGACAGCCAGTCAGGCATGATGGGTCTGTGCTCTAAAATAGCACAGACGCCTTTAACCAATAAATGGATTAGTAATTGATTAGCTGGATTGGAACGCAGAGAGGAATACTATGTTTAGGAGTCAACCAGTTTTAGTTTGGGACAGGAGGAGAGTTCCTTTTCATTTCAGAGACGTAGAAACCATTTCTGCTGGAGTTACTTTGTTCACATAGCAGCTACAGATCAGATGTTGACAGCTGACTCAAATGCACATTATGTGTGATGAAACGAGTTTACTATGGTTCTACCGGCGAAATAAGAACTCACTAAACTAGGTCCTCATCTCATCCTCAGCTCCGGTCCTTGAGGGCCACAATCCCGCAGGTTTTCCATGTATCCTTGCTAAGTTAATCAGTCATTATGCTGAACTTCATTGGCTTTTGTATCTATTTAATGGAAGCCAGATGTGTTGGAACAGGGATACATTAAAAATCTGTGGGACACGAGTTCTCAAGAACTGACTTTGTACACCCCTGCACTAAGCCAACCTAAAAAAAAAACTGCAAAACACCAGATGGAAATGAAAATGACTTGTTTTATTGTATTTACTTATGGGGCAAAAGATTCCAACTCAGCATTGACTCCCCCACCCTTCTCTGACTCCCTTTTACTTCATAATAAAGACCACTTACAAAATCTTAAGAAATACAAGGAAACACCACTCGCGCGCGCAACTAAGTGCCCATTCTGAGTAACTGAGGAGGAATAAGGGCCATAACTTAAATGAAACGATATAAGTGAAAAAGACTTCATGTTTATCCTATTAGTCTTTTTTCCCCTTATTTTTGAATAATACTCAACTGCTAAAGTTAGATGAAGGAGAGAGAGAAAGCATGGAAAAGGTCAGGATTCACCAGTTTATCCATTACAGACATTTCCATTGGTGGTTTGGAGTCTGGAAGCAAAATATTCTCTGAGTTCTCTTTTTCCTTTCACAGTCAACAGCTAGCAAGATAGCTAGACTTCTTTAAACTAAGGTTAGCATACAAACCCAAAGCGGGACAACATGAAAGATGGGGAAAAAAGAAACTTAATTTCCAATAAAACATCAAATTTTGCAATTTTGGTTTGCTTCTACATAAATAATTACCCTTGCTTGTCATGGGACTTTCATAAGTTGGGACCAATAAAATGAAATCAATTTCATTTTTTTCTGAGATTAATGAAGTATTTTCAATTTAAAAGTATATGAACAGAATTTATCAGGTAGGTTCATTCAGGTTTTATAAGAAGCAGGTGAAAATCACAGTGAAACTGAGCAGCGAAAGCATAAAAATAAGGTAAATTTGGCAGCGTGGTAAAAGTTGCAGAAAGACGGAAGAGCAGGAACGGCAGGTGAGACTAAAAAGCTCTTTTTTTAAATGATGCAAAAGCTTAATTTAACAAGCCTGATAAAACCACGTAATGAAGAGTTGGAGCCGTTATTGTTTATTTAATTCCTTCAACAAACCCACTATGTAAAATGACACGCTCAAGTCAAAGTATGACTCTGTCTGTGCTGCCCAGTTCCCACAGTTCCTTCCCGACACACTGCCTCAACTCCCTGTACAAGCTGCACAAATGCTGTCAATGTTCGGCAGCACGTATCTCTGCGAACAACTCTTCTCTTTGATGAAGACAAACAAAAGTCACACAGGAGTCGTCTTACTGACGAGAACTTTTGTTCAGTCCTGAGGATTTCCTCAGCTCAGAGTCTGACCCCAGAGTTTGACAAACTTGCATCTGATATAGATGCCAAGTATCTGGTTTAGACCCAGTTGCATCAAAGTAAATCACAGTGAAGCTTAGATTCATATTTTTTTCATTCACTTTGGACTGTTTATAGTTGAAAGATTGGATTTTCATTGAAGAAAGTTGTTTAACTTGTTGGCTTGTTAATAAATAAAAACATTAAAAGGAGCTTAAAAGCTACAGAGAAATTATTTATTGAATATTTTATTTTTCATTTTTTAATCCTCCTTTAGGAACAAGTTTAAGCAAGATTGTTATAAAACATTTATTTTAATAAGGAAAAATGGAAATTGTAAATGGACTTGTACTTTTCCATTCATGTTGACCACTCAAAGCGCTTTAAACTACATAGTTCACATTCACCCATTCACACACATTCACACCCCAATAGGCACACCGGGGGCAACTTGGGGTTTAGTGTTTTGCCCAAGGACACTTCGATAGGTAGACAAGGGAAGCCTGAAATTGATATCATTGATAACTTTCTGGTTGAACTGCTTTTGCTCTTGAGCTACACCCGCCCAGCACCCAGCCCAGCTACACAAAAGTCACATTAGACATATTACATATGTTGAAAGAAGAGAAAACATGCAATTGATGTTGAAAATGTTTAATAAATATTTAGTTTGGCCCGTGACTTAATCCCAGTTTATAATTTTCCTCTGTGAACTTGAGTTTGATAATCCTGCCCTAGTCAGTATGATGATACCATTGACTGATAAATCACTATTAATGATGCAGTTCAGGGATATGAGATCCCGGGTGTCTACCTTGAGTTTTATGTACCAACATTCCTCTATTAATTAATTGATTATATCGTTCACCATAGAGGGACAAATATGAAAAATCCTTTCTCTGATCTTTCAAAGTAACATAGTTTTTTTAAAAAAATTTTTCTAAAGCCCTTGTTTTCAAACTGGAGATCACATCAACCATCTGCATATCTCAAAGAAAGCCTTTTGTGGATTCTGCCTTTGTACCAAATCATGATTACAATATTTTGTTGACAGGATCAGTTTCTGTTTTGAACTCATTACAGGTTCTTTTTTCTGATTTGCAGTTGTAAATACTGGAACAAATAAATACAATTACAACCTGTAACAAACTGCTTTAATTAACTGTTAAAAGTTATGGCCCTGAAGCAAGACTTCCTCAAGTTTATAAGTGTTTGTTACCTTGGTCTTTCCTCCTTTCAGCTGCTCATTGGATCCTTATGTCAGAACTCTGATAGATGGGACTACGACTTTGGGAGGTGGAGTTCAGGAAACAACTGGGAAAAATAGAAGAGAAACAAAAGTGACAAAAACAAAACAAAACAAAACAAAAAAAAAAAAAACACGAGACTGTTAATCAGTATGGTCAACGGTACAAAACTTAACACATGATTTTGAATTAGAAACCAAAATTGATGTCTAAAGTTTTCCTTTTTAGGTGGCTCATAATGAACAAAATGACTGCCTGTTAAAAAAATGACCAAAAAAAAAAGGGAGGTCTTGGTCTGCTTACAGTGAGAAGGCAACAAGAACAGATAAGTCGCTTTCTCCTGCTGCTCTTACTGAATAGATTTCACATTAGTTTTACACCTGAGTAGAAACAGAAACCACAACACTGAATAACATTATTTCTCTACTGTTACTGTACCTGCATTGAACAATCATTTTTTGTCTCTAACCAATCAATGAATTGGGCTTCCTTTGTATCTGTCTGCAGTAATGTGGACTCTTTTCTCGTGGGGAAGAATGCGCTCAGCCAGAAGGGGAGGCTCTTAATTTACTGCTCGATCTACCCTCACCTATAATGACGACTTGTGGGTGGTGACCAAAACCACGAGAGGGCAAGTACAAGCAGCTGAAAAGCTGAGTTTCCTCCACAGGGTGGTTGGGCTCTCGCATAGCAACAGGGTGAAAAGTTTGGTCATCTAGGAGGGTCTCAGAGTGGAGTTGCTGGTCCTCCACATCGAGAAGGGCCAGAGGAGGTGGCCTGCAGGGATTATCTCTCTCAGTTGGACTGAGCAATATGGGCTTCCCTGCTTAGACGACTACCCCTATGACCACACCTCGGATAACCAGCAAAAAATGGATTGATGGTTGGATTTCTTCTTGGTGACTGGCAATTTTAGGGAGTGCCACTCCCAAACAAAATTCAAATGTGCTCTCCCGGCATGCACACAGGACGCACCCAACATGTTGTGGATGCGATTTGAGTGCGAACCACAAAGACGCACCAATGCGCAACAGTCCATAGACAAGAAAATTGAGTCAAATTAAGCCAAAATGCTTCAAAACGCAAGCAGCTCGCAGCTCTCTGCTATAGTTTGCTGCCAATGTGTTACGGTAGTCTATTAGTAAAGTGATGAGTATAGTGGTATGTAAAATAAGTCCCCTGATTTATCCTGGTGTGAATGCATCTCAAAAGAAGCACAGGGATGTACCATATGTGGAGCAAGTCCAAGGAAATGTGCATGCATGATAATCAGATTTCTGGCTAATTATTTCTTTGTCAATTTTATGAGCTAAGTCTCACCAGACAATGTGGAATAAATATTTTTTTTTCCATAAATCTTTAGTACTAGGCTCAAATATTTTATTTGGCAGTTGATTTGTGCCAGAGTTATATCACACAACACAAACTGTAATCGGTGGCAATTGGTATAAATTCAAACCATGTATTTTTGGATAACTAAACCCGACCATGTGCATTAATTCTGACTCCCATCAAGTATTTTTTTCTTCAGATTCCAAGCATCTGTAGGAGAAGTGAAGTAGAAATATGTCATTTTGAAAGCAGAGAAACGACAGCAATGTTTTCCACACAGCTTCTAAAAGAAGATGAAAACATTGTGCAGGATGGACTTTCAAACAGCGATCTTGCTTGAAGTTTCAGGGTTTAATGCCCCCCACCTATCCATTCTACCCCCCCATTTTTGGATTTGCTGTCCTTGTCAAGAGAGGAAATTGTCAACATCATTGTGTTGTCAGCATCAACACTCAAACGGAAGGAGGAGTAGGAGCATTATTAGTGTCATAGCAGCTGTATTGTAGAAGACAACAGAGGGAAAAAAGTCAAGCTAATGTGCAATTTTCTACTGTATTCTCAAACTGTTTTCTCATTGCTCTAGTTTAGTGGGTGAAAGTCTGAGCTGGGTTTGCTGTGTATGCTAGTATGAGCCCTAAGACCTATTACAGTATGCTCTGATGTATGGTAGTAATGTACTTGAACGGTTATAAAGGTCATTTGATGTGAAAAGAAGCAGGCCGAGTAAAACAGAGGAGAAACAGAAGTTGTTTTACCATCTCTTTGAGAACATTTAACAAAAGTATGTTGCAGACATTTAATTGAAGGCCTCAGAAGGACATCAGCCTCGTTTGAAAGGGTACAGTATAATGTGTTTCCTTCAAATACAGCAACATTTAAAATAATGCATATTTAATATTTTGGAGTTTAAGATGTCAGTTCAGATCCTCATTCCGCCACCAACTAATAGCCAGAGTAGATAGCAACCTCATTTTCTGGAGGAAAAAGAATTTCTAAGAAAACTACTGGAGGGGTGTTTTTATCAAACATTTACTATGATAACTCTTGAGTTAGTCTTCATAATTTCCAAAGGAATGACTGCTTTCCACAAAATAAAATTACATTAAATGGAAGAAAAGATAAATATTGTATAAACCATTCCAAAAAACGAAATTAATTTAAACACAATAATTACACTGAGTATTACAGGTAATTTTTAATCACTGTATTAATAAAGTAAAAACATCATAAAGTGCAATGAGTTGCTTACATGATTTACAGCCAAGGTGCACCAGTCCGGACCTCAAGTGCTATCCTCCTGCAACGTTTAGATGCAAACTTTGTCCAGCACACCTGAATCAAATGAATGGCTCGTTTCCAGGCCTCTGCAGAGCTGAATGACATGCAAATGAGGGAATTAGGCCATTTGATTCAGGTGGGATGAAGAAGGCATGCAGCTAAAACTTGCAAGATAGTAGTTCTTAAAATTCCTCATCCCTGATTCCCAGAGATAGCTCAAATATTAGTCAACATGTCGAATCTTTAATCCATTTAAGTGTTTAAAAGCTGAAGTGGTTGAGTAGTTTTGTTACAGATGCTTTAGAAACACTAACAGAATTTACAATGGGAGAAAAATGGCTTATTTTTAATGTTTTTGAATCCAGCAGTTCAGTCTCAAGTTTCACCTGCAGGTAAATGGCTGCATTGGATTGACTGTATAATTCTCTGTGTGTGTGTGAAAGAATGTGTGTGTCATTGTGTAAATATTGATAGATCTGACTTGAGGTCAATACTGCGTGGGTTATAATGATGCCAAGATGCATGATAGATGGCAACAAGAACATTTAATGGAGAAGAGGGAGTAGGAGGGTTACAGTAGGTTTTAGAACTGCCATCTTCAGCTTCTTGTACCCCCACCCCTCTCCTCCCTGCACAATATCTCTCGTTAGCTGATGATCGATCCCTTCATGGTGTAGCCCACACAGAGAGAAAACACGATTAGAGCATTGAGCAAATGATTGTGTGAACTGGTGATCGATAGGCAATCATCACCTGAGAGGGACAGCGGGCAGGTTACAGAGGGGAGAGAACAGGCCAAAGGGTGAGTGGTGAAGGTCCAGTGATGGCAAACTAAATAACCAGTGAAAAAATGTTGAAATGAAGGAAGGAAGAAAAACAAAAAGTTAAATTAAAGAAGTTGTTAAAGAAGTCACTGTGATGGATAGGTGACCCACCCAGATCGTACCCGCCCCTCATCTGCTAACCATGATGCTGAATTAAATAAAATGAATGAATGGAGTCATCACTAATTGGGTCACTTTTCAATCCTCATTAATGCTGCTGTCTTTAAAAAATGTTAATAGAATATTTTGCAAAGCATGCTTTAAAACTGGCTGCAAAACTCTCTTTTTGCTGAGCAATAATCATGGTTCTGCAGCCACTCAGTCGGTTAACCTAAGGGGACACCACTGTTGTCCCATTGAAGGCACTAGTATTGCTGCAGTTCCTCAAAAAAAGATCAGAATCGCATTACCTAGAAAGCATTTTGACTTGATTCTTTAGCTGTGGCTCTTCCTCTGCATAACCATAATAATAATAAAAAATAAATAACTTTGTCAGAACAGTGAAAATGCTTTTTAGGTAAACCTTGTAATGAACAGCTTAAATCTGAGTGGAACATCAAGGGACGTTTGAAGTCTTTTTAGGACGTAATTAGTTTGTTTTAGCCCTTATTACGCCTCACCTTTAAGTGCCTGTTAGTTTTTTGGCTTTGGCATTTGTTAACTGCACAAAACAACTATCTGTGCATGGTCTGTTATCTTTGCACAGTTAATTCTCTTCCAAATTGATTCTTATATAGACTGAAACGTCCCTTTAAAGGTCAGAATCTGCACTTGTGACAGTTTTTACTTTTTTATTTTCAAGTGCTTTTTGCAATATTTAAAAAAATTACAAGAACCAGCTGCTGCTGAAAGATGTGACTCTGGAAGTGTTATTTTTTTGTTTCACAAACTCATTCGCAGATTTGCTGAAATGAGCAAAAATATCTTGACTTTAGAAAGTGAGAAATATGTTAAAACAAGTGAAAGTGACACTTCATGTTGCTTATTAACTGCAAAACCCCTCAAAATCACGCCGTTAATGCTTCTGTTCAACGTTTTTCTTCAACACAGTGATAAAATACATCTGAAAACATCTTAAAGGACAGTGCATGAAGAGCAGTCAGTGTCTCTGCTGCTAGATCAGGCTATCCAGCAAGTAAACAGTTCAACTGCTGTGTCATCCAGAACAACCTGGCCTTTGGTGAAATTGTCATCATCTCCATCGAGGTACATGGATATTTGCTGGGTGGTAGTAGTGCTTGTGAGATACTTTAGCAGAAAATTCAAATGAAGAAGAATTATCTGGTTTTAATATATTTTCTTTTGAAAGGAGAAATAACTGAAAGATGCATTTAACAGACTGATTATGTGACTTCTCCACTTGAAAAGCCACTTGAAATGAATGTTACACAACTTGTTTTAACATATTTCTCACTTGTCTAAAGAAGTCTTACTAAGTGTGATTATCTTACTGCATATGGCAGATGATTGAACTTGATTATAGTCTGAATCTTCTCAATTTCAGTTTTTTTTATTTAACTCCAATTTAAATAGCAAATTTTTGCTGAGCACAATATATACTAAAAGTTTTGCTCCATCTCTTTTATCATGTAGCTTTCTCTGTTAAATGTTGCATTTGCAGAGTGTGGGTGACTTTAACAGGAAGTGCCCTCTCTCACTTCCTTTTTGGTGCTCTACGACAGAGAAAGGTGGCCTCGCTACTGTCTGCATAAATACAGCATATTTATTCCCTTTCTTATTCAATCATTTTCTTCCCTGTATTTCATTGTCTCTCACTCCCACTCTTTTTAACCCCCCTATATCCCAATGTCTCTGTTTCATGCAGCTCTCCCAATTTCCTTTCCATCTCTTTTCTCTGTGTGAATAGCTTAAAAAGCATTATGCATCACACTGATTCACTCACATCATGAATAAAATAATGCTACCAGTCACAGAGAGTCTAAACCAGGCTTTAACACGAGCTTTTCAAGGCAACAACTATCAGTATTTTTAGAATCGAGCTGCCAGTAACAGGATGGACTATAAGCCAACATTTTAAATGTCCTGATTTTCAGGCCAAAATTATTAATGATAATAATAATAGAAAAAAACACCTCTAATTTATTCCAAAGAGGCTTGAGAAGCTTATTCAACAAAATAATTGACAAGCAAATCCTTTTTTGACATAAATTTTCTTTTTAAATTATATTTTGCCCTAAAATGATTAAAAATATATAAATGTAGATGGTATGATCTATTAAGTAAAGTTCTAGTGGCTGTGTGTTGAACTGGCGACCTGTCCAGGTATACTTGCCTCTTGCCTGCTAATTGCTAAGATAGACTCCAGCATGTGATCCTGAATTGGATTACGGTTCAAAAAACAAACAAATGAATAAAAGTTATAGTGCTAAAAG
>JBAMHX010000026.1:4240458-4258389 GCA_037177515.1 Pseudomugil tenellus
GCTGAAATATTTTATATATATATATATATATAATTTTCTAGTTTTACTGGAACACATTTTGCACTTTCAATGTATTTAAGAATGCAAAACACACAATGTCATAATTCCCATGTCACAAACCTTTCACTAAGTCTAAACTATTTCATGAAGCTATCCATTTTGGTCAAATCCCACTCTCTTCCCCCCAATGAACCACATACAGCACATAAGAGGGGGCATAAAACTATAAATATCTTAGAAAATACCACACAAATCCCTATATGTTGGAGGCTACAAAAGCATTTCCCCCCTTGTAGCCTTTTCATTGATCAAACAACATAAATCAACCAGAGGAATACTTTTGCCAAACAATACGTGTTGGGAAATCTCTCTATATCTCAGGTGCTGTGGTCATTTGTACTGAAAGGTTAGAGGTTGGATAGAACAGCAGCCAATTAAAGCCCTACAGATTTGACTCAAGAAGGAAACAATCTCCAACCCCATCTGTGGACCTTTGCTGCAAAGGGGATGTTACCAATAACTATCCTGCCTCTATATGAACTGCATGTCTGTTATACCTTCACCTGCAGGCCTCCAGTTATATTTCTATATTCATTTCTCAACATTTGCTGCCACTAAACATTTACAACCAAATGTTTATCTGTAGCTCGGACTACTTTCATAAACATAACACACTTGTAGACGGGGTTGTCAATCCACAGACACAGCTTTCAGTCTGCTGCTGGTGCAAAGGTCACTGCGAGCCAGTGCACTTCATTTCCCAGGCTGCCGAGGGGCTTGCCAAGGGCAGGATGGCATGTTGTTCGCTGACTTGATGAAACATGTCTCACTCAATTTGTGTGTTATGTGTGGGAGAGGTTGTGGGTCAGAGTTGAAGGTATATGTGTGTGTTTGAGGGTGTATTGCATTCTTTCTAGTTCAACATGGCTCACTCACAAGTCAAAGACTCGTACATCATTCTGTAGAAGAGTGGCAGTGGGTATTTTTAAGTGTCTGAAGTATATACAGTAGAATAGTAGTCGGCTCCACTACTATTCTCTTTTTATCGTTATTTCGAGAGAACAAGTTAATTTTCTCGTCTTGAGAGAAGGACCATTTTATTATAACGAAATAATTTAGATATAAAACAGTCCTATGGAGCTTTAGAACTACACTGCTGTAGCCAAAGCAAGCAGGTTCCTTATTCCTGCATACTGGGAACCAGCACTGCTCCCAGTACACCACAAACACTCAATAAAAGCCACTGAAGTATAATAATGTGTATATTATCATTTCACCTTTAATGTGGTATAGCTTCTATGGGATAGAACGTAAAAACAAGCTTATGCAAGCCAAGAGATTCCTCTAACAACTCCTTTATACAACATGTGGGTTTCATTTCCTGCTCTCATCCAAACCTGATTTCAATTCCTAATTATCAGAGATGTCATTCATTAGTCCTTTGAGTTTATACACCCATCATCCACTTGTTGGTCCTGTTCAATCACTTGTTAACACAAATAACTAATCAGTCCATGGTGTGGCAATAACTCAGTTCATTTGGTCATTCATATATGATCAGGATGACTTGAAGTTTAAACTGAGCATCACCTTGATCGTGGGAAGCTTTCTTAGGTACATATATAATTTAATATTAATGGATCCATTATGCGTGGTTTTATCAGTTCAGGCTCGTATTGATGTCGTATTGTGTAGGACTGGCACACTTTGGTCCTCGTAGTTCCACAGCCTTTCTGGGCAATGTTGCTGATCATGTCCACTCGTTTAAAAGCCCAGTGTTGCATCTTCTGATGGATATCAACTCCAGGATGATCACAAAGTTCTAATAATCTTCAACTGCTTTCTTCAACATGGCATATGGCAATCCAGTTGTGGGATGTGGTGAAACAAGAGATTCTCATTATGGATGTGCAGCAACTGTGAGATGCCATCATGCCCTTAAAGAGCAAAATGACTGAGGAATGTTTGCAAAACTTTGCTGAACTTTGTTGAACGAATGCAGTTTTAAGAGAGAAAAGATGGTCTAAATTTGTACAAGCAAAGTGAACTGAATAAATTGGATGAGTGTATAAATTCTGTGTGGAAGATGCGAGTTGACCTAGATAAGAGGCTCATGTTCCCTCCAGAGATCCCAACAACCACCCTGCGACCAGACCTCGTCCTCTGGTTTAAGTTCTGCCAGATTGCCAACATCATACAACTGACAGTTTCTTGGAAGGATGCCATTGAGGAAGCATATGAGCATAAGAAACTACTATTCTAACCTGGCAGCTGACGCAGAGGCTGGAAGATAAGGGTCCGCCTAGTGGAGATGGGTTGTAGAGGCTTTGTGGAGAGCAGAACAGCTTGTTAGGAGGTTGGAGTCAAGGAGTTTAACCATTGGACACACACCCAGATTGATCAACCCACCAACACATCTAGTCCTTCAGTGAACCTGTCTGGGTTCCTTTGCTCAGTTCGTTTACCATTGATCCCAAATTCCTGTCCTATTAGCACAACTGGTTGTTCATACGTTGATCTAAGTCAGTTTTTTGTAAGGTCTGTACCTCATCTCTGTGAGTTATACTACTTCACTTTCAGTACCATCCCATAACAGCCGCATAGTCATAGTCTCAGTCTTACATTTGACACCAGATCAAAATTACTCAAAGAATGATCTCCTGAATCCTGATGCAGTTTTTACTACATATTAATCCTAACACTCCTGCATGTCACTAAAGTATTTGCTCTGGATGGCAAATGTTTATCCATTTTCTAACTAACACTTATGGGGGGTTGGGCAGAAATCACCTTTAATCAGATCCATTTTATTCTGCTTTGTTTACTTTATTATTGTGCAAATGATCAGGCTTGGCTGAAAAAGGTGAATGAGAAAATTCCAGTTATTACTCCAAGCCAGGATCAGCAGCACCAGGTATTACTTACACATTATAAGGTGCCATTTGGGTTTTCTCTGTTGGCAAACAACTACAGCAAATATTCCTGGGTGTGACTGCACATCACCACAAATTAAAGAATTCAACTCTTTCATTCATGATCTTGCACCCTCCCTCTGGCTGGATCATCTCAGCTATTATTATTTACAATCAAAACTATTTGAATATGATAAGATAAATGTTTATCATTTAGTGGCTTTTGACTTTTGATTTAACACTCATAATGTCACCTAGAAGAAGAGAGATCTCACCCTAATAAATAGAAATAAGGCTGCAGCAAGCAGACTTTTAGACTGGAGCTAAAAACAAGCCTCACTAAGCTAATGGCATTAATAAGAGCCGAGGATGTCATCATCTCAGGATGTGTGGTTTATGGACTATACTTCTTGCTTCTAAGTGGGTGGGAGAGAAAACAGCCTGCCAAGATATTGTTTCATAACATTCAACACCACTCTTGACAACTGTGAGCTGGTTTTACTAGCTAGTGAAAATGGTTCTTTCCTTGTCAGTCCTATAGCAATGCCATCCCACACACTCACCTCTGAGGAACCCGCTGCAGGGCTGAGGAGAAGGAAGGATGGATCAGAGGAAGAAGAGAGTGAGGGAAGGCTTTGCAAAACAAATCCGAGTGCAGGGCGGAAAACCTCGGAGTATTGTCATTGCTGCCAAAGAAACATCAGACTTCAGCCCGGGTCATCCAAATGTGTTTGCAATAAAGTTTGGAGAAAATACACATCCACATCTACACTATGGTCATCTGGTTCTCATTGTTGAGGAATCTTCTGAGCTGCCTCTAAACCTACACCCCTCCTCCATTCCATTTTTTTCCCTCCCACCCCTCTGAAATGCTTCCAGTTTGGAAAAAACACACACTATGCCAAACAAACATAGTACCAGGAAACAGAATAATGGTGATTTTTAGAATTAGTATGATACTGTTAGATGGACATTGACAGCAATTATTCAAAGATTTACGGCAGCTTTATGTGGCTTCTCATGGCTTCCTTCAGACAAATTGTCTTTGCTCTTACATAAAAAATAAAACAAAAGCCATGTTAGTGCTGATATTTGCCACCTACAGGTAAGACATTGACTCCTTGAAGTGGGGTGTCCAAATTCAGTCCTGGAAATCAACCATCTGACAACTTTTAGATGTATCCTATTTCCAAGAGCTTAATTTCCTCATCTCCATGTGATGCAGCTCTGCAGAAGCCTGGGAAAGAGCCATTCATTTGATTCAAGTGTGCTGGACAAGGGTTGCATCTAAAAGTTGCTGGTAGATCATAAGGACCAAACACTGGCACCCCTGCCTTAAAGTGTTTCACGTAAACAATTTTCCTAAACTTTCTGCAAAATAAGCAAATGCCCGCACAAACTAACACCATCCAGAATTTATCATTTTATTGACAACATATCAAACCAGCTTTAATCTTCACCAGATGTGAGACAAAGATCACCTGATGAAGACTCAGTTGGATCGAAACAATCAATTAATGAATAATCTCTGCTGCAAGGTGTTTGGACACTTAGTCACTGTAAGTGATGCATAGATGTGACAAATCCTCAGTTAAACTAGATAAACAATGTACATAATGTTTGTCTACATTATAAAAATGTCTGCATAACAAAGCTGAATGGGTGGGTAAGTGAATAATGGATCATGTCTGTATAATTAAACTAATTTACTTTAATGTATTACATGGTAGCTATGCTGATGATGTGAACAATAACACAGAAAGTTTTGACTGTATCTGAGCAGCCATATAGCAAAAGTGATGCTTGTTGTAGTTCCAAGCTGTGGCATACACCAGGGAAGGGAAGGGAAGGGAAGGGAAGGGAAGGATGTCCAAGAAGAAGAGGAGGAGGGGAGACTGAAGCTGAGCTGTCAGAAACCTCGGGGTCAGAGCTCCATGGAGAAAAACAAAAGTCCAACTCGTCTTTCTTGTCCAGTGACCGCTTCAGTCACTTCCACAATGGCAGATCACATAAGCCGCATTCTTTTTACGCTCTCCCCACATGTTTTCAGCGCTACCAGTGACAACAAGGTGACATGAATGCATCAGTGAGACTCTGGTGTGTTGTTGTTATGTATATATTCCAAAGAGGTGAGTAAATTTTCACTAGAATGCTGCACAGCAACATCTTCTGGGGGGAATTTTTCTTTAGCCCTTACATGTGTTTACAGATCATTTAAATCTTTTCAACAAAGCTTTTTGCCACTCAGGTAGAACTTAATCTGCCGATCCATCAAAGATGAAAAAAAGGAAGATCCTCTGCCGCAGTTCAGCTCCCTAACAAACTCGTATCAAAGGTCTCTTAAGTCTCTCAACAGTATTTCCAGCACGTTGAAGTAAGCTTGTGTTGCATTTAAAGTCTGCAGGAAAGACAGACAGAGATATGAAGGAGTCTGAGGGGAGGGAGGGATAAAGCATGTTGTTTTATGTTCAGGCCTGTCTGCTGTGGTAAGTGAGGTCATGGGAAGGAGGAGAAGACTGCATCGTCTCTTTCCTCGAGGAAAGCCTGTAGTCTTCTTATCCTTTGCTCTGTTTTTAAAGCTCAGTAGTATCATATGCTGCTTTTAAGAGATTTTAAAAAACATAGAACGAGGGATGGGGGGCCAACAACACTGTCTCATACTCAGTTCTTTCTCAGCACTTTATTCCTTCTTCCTTGCTCTCTCTACACCTGCTTATGCAATTGTATAGTTGGCATTTTTTATGCATGCACATGCGTTCATGTCCCATATTGGATTTGCTGATATAAATAGAGGGGAAATGAAAAGAATATTGCTAGCTAACAATTTTGACATGGGTATATTCAAATGTGCTCTGGTGAAGTGTTGTGGAGAGAAATTAGGGCTGCTCTGAGGTCAGCTGCAATGCCGCGGGCCCAGAACAACATAAAAAGGGAACCAGCTTCCAACGCCTGATCTAGAGTCAGTTAATCAAATATTAATGCTGCGTGTGGTATTCCTGGGAGCGTAGCCCGATCTGAATACAATTACAAGCAATAAACAGCAGTTCTGCTTTAATCACAAGAGCAACATTTACATGATTAATGCAATAAACTCCAATCTCATATCACTGTTATGAGCCCAAGCTGAGAATATAGTGCCAATGTTATGATTATGCACATGATTATGTTGATTTTTTTTATATTACCTCCTTTCATTTGCCTTTATCATGGACTTGAGGATTTTCGACAATGTGGAAGCTGCTGAAAGTGCTGAAATTCTGTCAACTTGGGAGATGAATTCATGGTGTTCGAGGCTGTGGCAATACTGTACTTCTCTTATCTATGAATATTTCTGCAAAAAAAACAACAAAAAAAAAAAAAAAAAACACGCAAGATACAAAACTCCTTATATTAAACTCCCCAAACTCTGGTTTTAAAAACCCATCCATGCAAACCTCTTTCTTTCTTATCTGTGCATCTACATTCTTCCTTAGGGAATGCATCAACAGAAATGGGACAATCATGACAAGTTTCTGTGACTAAACTAATGGTGGGGAAAAGGACAACCAGCTAAACTGAGATCATTATGAACATTTCCAGAGCTACATTAAAATGTAAATACAAAAAGGCAAAGAAATAGAAAGGCAGATGTATGATAATCAAAATACTTAGAAACACACTCCTGATTAGGCAAAATCAGTAACCTGAGGAGGACAGCATCAGCGTGATTGGAGGACGGAGCAACAGTGAAGTGGCTCTTAACACTGATGGCTGGCCTGACTGCTACTTGACTCACCGTCGCAGACCTCTGTAACAAGATGCCATAACCAACCCACTCCCAATCTCCACACACATGCACACAAATACACAGTAATTTGGCTTTGACCAGCCCACACTGAAATGTGCATAGACAAAATACGTCATTGGTCCATGAAACATGGAACATGTATACTGTTTTCTGAGGTAAAGCACCAATCAGTAGCATACAATCACAAACATTTCAAACCATCTAATTTGGCTTTTGATATAAAAATACAACATTATATGGTGTTTTAATAGCTAAGCTGGCAGCAATGCTGTAAGAATGCCCTTCTGTAAGTTGTGCTTATGCACAGATGAGGAAATAGGGGCTAAGACTGGTTGCAGATCGCTCCAGACAAGATTCCTGAGAAGAACCTAGTACTTAAGGAAGACAAGGCTGTACTTATTTTAAATTATTACCTTTAGTCTACTTTGTTTTGCATAGCTTTTAGAATGACCAGTGTGTAAAGTGTCCTGCTTTGCTTTAGGTCATGTATGTGAGGTGTTGACTCTTCTTTCTCCAACATGTTGACATTTTGTCACACAAGCTTCATTATAGTGTCAGTCATCCATACATGCATTTTCTATAGCTTATCTAAGGTCCTGTTGCAGAGGGCAGCAGCTTATCCCCTGGTCACACAGTGCGTGGGGGGGGGGTTGCATTAGGGTGTCCCTTGTTGCTGTATCCGGTATCTGATCGCCTCCCAGTTTTAATCGCATTTATACATTAACACATCTACTCACAGATTTCAAACATGCATATCTTGAGTGGCGGGACATGTAATGCGTGGTAGGCGGGGTCACTTAGGCAGCCCTGCCATCAGCATGGTGTGGTCCTTGCCCCACACCATGCTGCATAACTACAGATACACACATGGGGAGTGTCGGGGAGATTTTTATACCCCCATTCCCTGGGCCGATGGTGTGGTTGGGCAATGATCCAAGGTGAGCTGCGGCAAACCTGCCTGGAGCTCGGGCTGTTGCTGTCTTAGCCTGCGGGGGCCGATGTGGGTCCTGTGGGGTACTGTGTGTGTCTCTGCGGGGGGGGGGTTCTCTTTTGCCCTTCTCAACCCCTTGGCCACCGAGGGGGATTCCGCAGGGGAAAAATGTGGGCCAGGGACGTGAGGAAGGGGGGAAAAGAACATTAACAGTCATTCTTATGCATTCCTATTTGTTTACTCTGCGGGAGTTTATGAGATTTTTTTTTCCATTCATTTCTTTACAGGTGTGACGGATGGCAAAGTATGGGTGGTTAGATTGCAATATTTTCTTTGTGATGTGTTTCTTTGTGATGTCTCTTCTTGATGTTCTGTTTGTGTTCTGCAGTGTTTTAATCATTTCCGGGACATGGATTACCACGTGTGTTTCACCTGTGTTGCGCATCTTTACCATGTGTGCCGGCCGTGGTTGTCCATGGTGTAAAGTTTTGAGCAGTTCAAAACTTTTTACCAGGTCCGACACCGTTCTGATTTTCCCCGCACCCTGCCATGTCTGAAAATTAACTGTAGCTCGTCTTAAACTCAACATCATTGCGAACAACATCGCCTGCATCACAAGAGACCACTTTTGGATGGGTTTTGGCTGTGATTAAGACATGAAGTGCTGTGTGACCAGGCCCTTAAGCAGGAATGGCCACACATCCCTGTCCCCGGCCACTTCTTCTAGTTAATCTGGGGCATTTCTAGACTAACAGAGATTTAGTCCCTCCAGCATGTCATGCAAAATGAGATGGGTCATGGGTCTTACCCAGGGTCTAGTCTTGGTGAGATGCACCCCAAGGTACCTCATCTGGATCTACTCTGAGCTCCTCCCAGATGACTAGATTTCTCGCCATATCTCGAAGGAGAGGCCAGCCCCCCTTGCAGGGGAAATTGATCTATTTTCAGATTTAGTTTAACTTTTCACAACTCATAAGTATATTTTGAAAGTTGAACAGGCTGAAGAGTGATCAAGACAAGTCGAGACAACGTAAGCTGAAAGCTAGGTCCTGAAGGTCCTGCACTGTTCAACCTAAACATATAACAGCAAAGACAGACACTGAACTGCTACTGAGATTTTGTAGATATTTATCAAGAATTTGTAAAACAAACCAACTACAACCAGAGTGTTATTTCCATTCAAGTGATTATTAAAAGTGTATTTTAATTAATTTAATGTATTGCATTTTCTCTTTTCTGGGTTTTCAAACAGCACTTGAAAAACATTTTTTCATCTTTTATGTTTAAACTTCACTTTGGCACAGGCTTTTGAGCTAATATGTGCAGATGTCACCATGACAACGTCCTCTCACTGGCTATGGCAGGTTTGTTGAAAATTAGAATGCTTGATTTTATGCATGTAGTTGTTTTATTGTTATAAACCCACTAAAACACAATATTTTATTGTAAAATGATATAGCTTAGCTAACTATGTGTGGAAATGTGATTATAAAATCAGTATTGCAAGATATATCAGTGTTGGATGGATCCAAAATGTACACATGGGACTGGGACTGGGAGAAAAAGGGGAATTATCAGACATTTTAAATTGAGATAGATTTAAATTTTCCTATTGATCTATTCTGAGTGTTGTTGTGATGTGTGGAGCTGACAGGTACTGTAATTTCTTTTATTTTTTTTAACAAATCATTGTCTATTTTTAAGAGTCTGCTACAGATACCTGCTTCCTGCTGATTTATTATTTTCTCTCATCCTGTTCAGTTTTCTTCTGTGAGTTGCATCTAAAATATCAGACACGCTCTGAAATGCACCTTCCATCCCAAACTAAAATGCTTTCATTTTACCTTTCCCCTCTACTATCTTATTTTTGTGCCACTGTCGATCGGCTTTATTTTTGTAGCTGATATTACTCTGTGTTGTGTCTGTGACTGAAGATTAATGATTGGCTGCTTGATCTGAACACTGGCACAATGCCCAGTCATAAATCTCCACACTCTGACTTCAGTTCAGACCTAGATCTGTCTTTGTAACCCTTTTTGCCTGTGACAAAAGAAACGCATAAAACTCCTTGGTCTATAAATGAGCCCAGTGCTGGAAGTCGTATCTAGCCCTCTGAGCCTGTTCGGGCCAATTCCTTCTGAAGCTGAGGGATGACAAGCTGTCATGATGATATGGGATAATTATGTGCAATAAAAAACCTGGAGAACAGGTGTAGCATGCCACTGGAAGGATGTCAAACGTTGGGCACATTCCAAGTCTTGCCTTTAGGGAAGATGAAAAAACATGTGCCAATAACCTGACTGATCTTGCATAACTGTAAAATGCATTGTTGGGCCCATATTTCAGAAAAAGCAGTGCAATTTAAGCTGGCTGGATAGAAAACTGCAGCCCACGTTTCTCCCTGAAAATTTCCATGTATTTCCTCTTTTAGCTTTTGTTTAAAGTGGCTAATGCCACTGATGTACTCTAGTGTTCTTCTAGTTATCCCACTAACAAAACTCACAATCCAACAATGATGCGTTACACAACAGATAAAATGAACCTTTCATCAGTTTCCCACTTAGAAACCACTGCCAGGTCTGTTTGCTTAAAGGCCAAACTAAACCAGAACTGAAGAGTTGTACTTTCATCAGACCTGTTTTACTCTTGTTATAGTTTGTCATTTTTTAACTGCAATGGCTAGTAAAGTCATAGAAAGAAGTTACAATTATATCTAACTCCGCCTACTTTGGAAAAAATGTCAGAAGCCATGTAGATGATCTGATTAGTAAAGCAGCTACACTACAGAGCTGTCTTTGAGGTGAAAGACTTTTCATTTCTACAGTCCCATCAGCCAGACACCACAGTGGTGGATGGACAAGGTGATCCTGAACCATGGTGCTGTCCTGCAGCAACTGCTCTGGCAGGCTGTGGTAACTCATGGCAGGTTGACTCCCATGAGTTGAGCTTGTCATCTTTGCCAATTTGATGAACAGCAGGTAAAAAACAAAAGTTGGTGTTTTTACACCCTAAAAGAAACAAAAGAAAAAAAAATAATTTTGGCATCAGTGGGTGCAGTTTGTGCGTCTCAAATGAGAGGACCTTCTTGTTTTGCATATGGAGGGAGGTTAATTTCATAAATACTTTATTTTTTTAATAAATAGGGTCCCACTTTTAGAAAAAGTGAAACACAAGTAATGTTTTGCAGGGGATTTTCCTAAACCTATCCAACAGCACAGGGTATGACTAATCCCAGTCATTATACCTTAACTATGATCAATATCTCCACACGTTGAATTACTTTAATTAACAACCTCATATTTACAAAAGCTTGTTAGAATAAACAAACACCTTGCTGAAAACCATATAACATTTTAAAAGACTGTGATGATTACAAAAGTTACTCCCAACTGCATTCACCACATAAACAATGACAAACATTTCAGGAGGTTGTGATTTGAAATTGTGGCAAATTGAAAGAAGCATAAAGAAGGTTTCAAGGGTATTTTTGTTTCCATGCTCTCTCTGTAAATCAGTGCGCGTTTATTTGTGTCCGGTAGATGACCATAAATGTCTCCTCAAAAATAATTATAAGCATTGTAGTTAGTATACAAAACTTCAGAAATTTCAGTCACAATATAGATAATAAACAATAAACCATTTATGCTTCCTGGTTTCTGTACCAGCCATCCATCCATTCATTTTCTACCGCTTATTCCCGAACAGGGTCCTCGGGGTGCTGGAGCCAATCCCAGCTGACAATGGGCGCGAGGCGGGGTACACCCTGGACAGGTCGTCCATCACAGGGCCACACACATATACGAACAATCACGCTCACTCACCCCTAAGGGCAATTTAGAGTCCCCAATCAGCCTATCCCCAAGGTGCATGTCTTTGGACTGCTTGCTGTGAGGCTACAGTGCTAACTACTGAAGTACAAGCTCGACATGAGCATACTACTACAATTTTTATTAGCAGCTAAAAAGGAGAAGCAATATAGAGAGGGGAGGCAGAAGACTGGGCGTGTGTGTTGTGTTGTAGCGACGGGACAAAGTAATGAACATGTGCAGATCATCTGGAATTAACTTGCGACTTTCTTCAGAATTAAGTCTAATTTCCAATAATAATTTTCCTTTGGAATTAGCTCTTTAAAAGTTCATTTTTAACCTGTTTAAAGATGATTTAACTTTTATTTGGAATTAAAACTCATGTAAAGGTGAGCTGTCATTAAAAACAAAAAGAAAGCTTAGAGAAAATGAAAAATAGTTCTGGTGCCTCATATTTAGTTATTATGTTTAGGGCTGTAAAAACACAAAATAGATGCATGCAACTCTGCCACCACTGCTTCCTCTTTGAATCCCAAAGACAAGCAATCAAGTGGGTAAACACATACACACATCTGCACTTGTACAGGAACCAACAGGAGCGGCTGTGTATGTTTGTCCTTTCCTCCCCTTCATCTCTCCATCCAGGCTAATCTTCTATTAAAGTGGAACTAACTCTACAGGATGAGTTTACCCTGACCTGGGCGGATATGAAGTGTGTACTCCTATTGTTTTTTTTTTAAACCAATACCTTGTTGTTTGATGTGCTAATTCTGTTGTTCTGCCTTTATCTTGCTATCAGAGTGCCTTCTATCCTCTCACTTCACACCTCCGGAGGGACAGGAATAGTCCCATGTATAAGCTTTCCACTTTATTTATGCTCAAACAAAAATACAAAAAAAAACAAAAAAAAAAACAAAAAAAACAAAAAAAAAAAAACAAAAAACAAAAAAAAGAATGCAACAGTGCTTCACTTTGTACCACAACAGCAAATCCAAAACTAAAGAGCCTCGCTACTGTTATGGCCAGTTATGTGCGTCATGAATTTTCCATCCCTCCATATGTACATGTCTGTAAAAATAAAACAATTTTAAGGAAATATGTGAATGCAGATTCATTTTTGTGGAAATTTGTAAGATTTTTTTTTTCCACCTCTCCCGTCAAGCGTCATGACAACAGAATGATGGTCTGGCTGCCGTATTGTGCTGTTCAAATGTACTCCAGAGGCCAGGAGCAGCTTTCTCCATACGAGTTGCCCTTTGATTCCCAAATTTTAGTCTTTATTTTGTTATTTGTATCACAAACAAGTGGTTGTTTATGTTTATAACTGTTGACCCAAAGTGGAGGGAGAAATGAAGTGAAAGAAAAATATGGTTAAAAAAAAAAAAAGAACAGAAGACCCAGGCTACTGTCATCAATGTCCTAAATTGGAAATATTGCTGTGTCGAAGTTTGAACGGACATGCATCCACCTTAATGTCACATAAAAACCTTCAAATATGCACTGTGATATTGTCTTTTTCCTTATATATTGTAAATAAAATGAGACAACACAAAAGTATCACTTTAAATAATGTAAAGCATGTAATATGAAGGAAAAAGAAAAGCAAAGCAATAAAGGAGAAGTGGGTGCAGGTCACAGATTGTACATCAACGGGTCAGGGCGGGTTCAGATTTCACAGGGACATATTGGTAATCATCTTTATGGGTTTGTGCGGGACTTTGTACTGACAAAATTGCCTACACTGTCTGTACATGTCTACATAAAAGTCCACTGTTAATGTATGTGCTCTCCTTTTTCACACTTTACTTAAGCTTGCTTTTGTTGGCAACTACTTCCAAACTAAGAAACACACTTGAAGCACCCTTATAAAAACAACACAGTGTGTGGTGTGGCGTTGTCCTCTGCACACGCCTGTCGCTTCAGGGTACATACTGTTTACACATCAGTGTGTTAAGTCAATTTAAAATGATACTGTGAACAAGCACACAAAAATGGATTTTAGATGAACATGGATCGGAGCGTTCCAATCTGCAGTGATATGGAGTTTAGCAAAAGCCCAGTAAGAGCTTTCTTTCTTGCTACTTGTGCTTTTCTTGAGCAAATCAACGGCCTTCACACCATTGTGCAATTCATATTTACAAAAGGAGAAAATAAATATTGCTATTTATTGTAACTACTTGACTATAAACATTATACAAAAAAATTACATTTTTTATACTTTTTAAATCGCTGCATCCTTCCTTATAGAAATCTTCTAAGTGGTTGATTTTTTGGTTAGTGTTCCGGGTATGTTAACACGATGAATGAAAAGAGAATAAAATGGCATGCATTCTGTATTTTTTTTAAATCGCATCCTTCCTAAGTCCTTCTCATCTTATTCAAAAAATGTGACACAACTTAAAAAAAAAAGAAATGAGTCGACTTCATATTTTTAGCAGACACTACTTTTGTTGTTGTTTTTTTTTTTTTTTTTTTTTTTTTTTTTTTAGACATTTCTGAATCATAAGTATTGTCTTGAAGGCTGTAATAAGCTCTTCCTGTAGCATCACAGCTGGTGTGCAAAACAGCAAGATCCTTTCAAACCTGCATGGCGTCACTTCATATGACACAAAAGAAATTAGGTTCTAATCACAATGCAGAGCTTCAGGAACAGCACAGGTCACAGCTAAATATGGCAGAAAACAGAGAAAATTTCAGTTTGGTGGATTTTTTTCTTTGCTGTAATATGTTTCTTGGCAAAAAAATTCTATATCACTGCACAGCTTGTTTAGTGCCGTTTAAAAGTGGAGCAGCATTTGAAAAGAAAATGCATATGTAGGATGAGCAATGGAGTTGGTTGTGTCCATGAAAAACTTGCCAATTCTTGCCCAATAATCCCAAACGACTCATTTTGCTTTCATCTCATGTTGTGTGCTTCTGGTACCCCAGGTGCTGACAATGAGGTGTCTGTTTGGCACCTGATAGCAATACCTGTGAGCATCTGAAAGCGGCCAGTTGGTGCCTGCTCCAAGCAAGCCACATTTGACTGACCTGGAAATCCAAGTCGCAGCATCATGTGGTGTAAGCCCCAGTGTCTCCATGGTCCATAGAACAGGGCATGTTAGTGAAAGGCTCCAAAGTCAGCATCCTAAAAATACCATAGAATCTACAGGCAGGCTTCTACATGTTTGCTGCCAAAGTTTGTAGGCTGTGTAATCAACAACCCAAAAAAATAAAAAAACAGAGTGCAAACAGACCATTTCTAAGACCCCAGGAGGCATCCCATCAACAAATACTGTTAAATTAACAATGTTTTGTTTTGTCATACCTCAGTCATCGTATTGTTATTATCTATCCAATAAATAAGTCTAAACACAGAATAATCTGTAAACCAAACTGTTTTTCTTACTTTTCATTTATTTATTTATTTATGGACATTAATTCGTTGCAATTACAATGAATTTTTGTTGAGTGATACACTAAAAAAGTCCACAACAAATTCACTATAAAAAGACACTTTCAGTCATCTCTTAGAAATGTTGACAAGACCTATGTGACAGTTAGGGGTATATCCCTAAACAGCCCCAATCCTCAAATAGACACAATATTATAAAGATGCATATGTTCAGTCCTAAAGCTTCACCTGGTGTCAAAACTTTGAACCGTATGACTTCAGGACAGGATGCATCCTGAGGTCATGACCTTTTATTTGTACTTGATTTGAGGTCAAAGAGACAGATAGTTTCAGAGATACAGCCAAAAATTCATGGCTGGGAATCCACGAATGCAAACATTGCAAAATTCAAACCAGTATTCCGTTTTACAAAGGTAGTTAGACAAACACTGAATTTGAGAGATAACTCCAAGTTGACAATCCCTGAGATGAGAAACTCAGAGTTTTCCATTTCACAACAGCTGTTCTGAGTTGGTTTTATTAAAACAGAGTTAGTTCACTCTGAGTGAACAATGAGCGCAACGACTTTAAAAAGCCAACATCAATGGAACAAAGAAATGAGTCTATATGACAAACACTTGGAAAAATAGGTCTTCGTTCATTCCCTGCTGGAATTAGAAGTTCTAATGCAGACGTACGTTGATTATACTAAGGACTATTAGGCTCACACTGAAAATAAAACATTTGTGGAGGATAATCTTTTTTTCTCCCTTCCTCACTATGAGAATAAACTTGAAATGTCAAGAATAGTCGAAATACAGTTTCAAGGATAAAGTAATGATGAGAATAAAGTCAAAATACAGTCTCTTCAAAGTACTTATTTATTATAACGCTGTGTTTATGTAGTAAAAAGGGAAAGAATTTCCTTGTCGTTGAGCCCACTCTAAAGTACAAGGTTACTAACTCATCCACACTAGCAATTGTGTTTTATAGAGTAGGATAAAGCTGGTTCAAATTAATTGAAGTTAATGTAGACTTATTTTTACTTTATTCTCAAAACTATACTTTGACTTTATTCTCGTAATTTCAACCTTATTCTTAAAACTGTATTTCGACTTTATTCTTAACATTTCAAGTTTATTCTTAAAGTGGAAGGGAGAAAAAAAATTTCCTCCCCATTTTTTTTTAATATGACCCTAATACTCACCTAATAGTGATTATGAGAACATTTTCACAGAAAAAAAAGTAAAGGATAGACAGGCAGTGTGGGGGGAAATTTTTGAGAGTGAATGAGTAGATTTTTATATTTTATTCATACAAAAGCATGCGGCTTGATGAGAATATGAATGTGTTTCAGAGACTGCAGTAAGAAACGATAACACTCCAATAAATACGTTTCCAGGAATGAAAAAAACGTCTAATCGGGGCCTAATCATGATCTTGTGGCGAATGCCTAACTCCCTGCGGAGAAGCATAGCCTCTTTGTCAATAAGGTCAATAAACAGGCATGGCATGGTCGCAAAAGACGAAACTGACAAAGCGAGTGGAAATTTAATTCAAGGAAATTGAGCGCACGTACTTCTTAAAGTGGGAGGAAACTGAGACAAAATCAGGGTTTCAAACACAAAACCTGCTATATCAAACCAGTATCCCAGACACTCCACGTTCGGGATATACATGTAGCATATCTAAAGGGTAATATTCTATTGATAAATAAAGTACAAGTTTTATATTCTTTTGTATCCAACTAAGTGGGTGAAATTTGTCTCAAAGTACAGTTTTAACACTAATCTCCCTTCATTCCACTAAATCCAATAAAGTAAAAGGGAGATTCTTTTGCTAAAGCCTGTGAAACTGCATTTATTTATGAGCAATCCTGTCAAACTCTTGTGAAGCTTTTTAGGAACATAAACACTTAGACTGACAGTGGAAAATCAAGCCTAAATCCATTTGTGTAACTGTCATTCTTTACAATATCTATAGCATCATTTATTCATTGTTGTGCTTATCCATTTAGCACAGAACCATTGTAACAATGCATTAAAAGGACGTGCTTGTGTCTATATTTGAGTGTGCTCGCATCACGTCGTCCATTAAACTGTAAATGTAACTCAGCTGGAATATCTCTGTCAGGGGCTGAGCTGAGCAGGTGACCCAGAAAAAGAGCCAACTGAGATGGAGGGAGAGAAGGGAGGAAGGAAACTGGGAAAGAACAGTCTGATATTTATAGATATGAGGATAATGATGCTACCCAACAGAGAATGTGAACAGCCAGACGTGTGGATAAAGTGTGGGTATTTGTGTGTACATGTAGTGTCAGTGGGAAAACATTCCAGCACTGGAACCTGTCTTTTTGCAGATAACAGCAGTATATCATCAATATCTCCACCCTGTACAATTCCATTATATCAAACTGTCAAATCAATATACTTATTTCCTATGTTCTGCTGTTTATACATCCAGTTTTTGGCTTCAGCCAGGTGAATTTAATTGGAATTTCAGGTTTACAAGCTCTGAGATAACAGAAATTGATCCAAACCATGATAATTATTTTTAACAGAGTTTTAACAAAGACTGCAATCATTTAATGATACAATTCATGTGATTTAAAAGCTCCTTGTGTCCCACAGAGACCAACTCCAATCTTTTAATATGTTCAGAAACTCTAAAAACTATTATTATTAGTGAATTATTCAGTCCTTTTCTGAAAAAAACCATTCCCCACAGGTTTTCAGCTTAGGCTAATGTTGAAAGCATTGTCCACTAGACACATAGCAAACACATTCATGAGATTTCCAATAGCATGCTGCTCTGTAATGGCTTTGCTCTGCATTTCCAGATGAGTATGTAATGACACATGATGGTTACAGGCTTTTTTTAAGTAATGCTGGTGAATCTGCAGTGTGAGGCAGCTTTTCAACAGTGCCAAACAGAGTGTTGTAGGAGACCGTTTTTCCTGTCAAGGACGAGGACGCTGGTTTCTTTAGATTGAGAAGAATATAAATTTAATAATGAAGACAAAAAGAAGTTCAACATACAGTTAATATTGAAACATGAAGGGACAAAACATTAAGACATACAGACATGGTACGAGGTCATAACCCGGGGAGAATATTCCCCAA
>JBAMHX010000026.1:4258528-4279891 GCA_037177515.1 Pseudomugil tenellus
CCTTATAGTCAGACCTTTCAGCTAGACATTAATTAAGAGCAAGGTAATTAAGCTAATACATGAATTTCCTCTACAGTGTGCTTCTCACTTTTAGTATTGTCAAAAAGTTAATTCAGTCTTGTGCTAATACATTTTCTTAAAAATACTGTAACTGTAAACAAAAATGTTTGTTCGTTGCTTACAGTATATCGACATTCATTTATTTGGTAAGAAAAGTAGCTACTGGCTGCAGAATTTAGATGTTTTCGCTCTGAAACGATAGCTCAGACTTCATAATAACTTAGCCTTAGTTGGCAAAAGGTTGCAATGCACAATTTAATTTCTTGCAGGGGTTACACTGAAAATTGACTGTTGGTTTTGATTTTTAAGGCAATAGAGTATTTACACTCAATAGACCACTAAAGGAAATTTTCTTGAATTTGCAAAAGATGATTTGTAAACATGATGCAATTTCCTTATTAGTGAATGTATCAGACTGACATTGGAAATTTTATTTTAGAACCAGCCATATTTTTTCTAAAGTATAACAATGTTTTAATTTATAAACCAAAACCTGACATTTTCTGCATTGGGGTTACATTACCTAATAACTAGCCGTTAGTTAGTTTTAAAATTCATGTAATATGTATTAGCTACTATATTACGCAAGTAATTAATGGCACAAAGCAAATAGATAATATCTATCTTCAGACCTGTAAATGTCAGAGTCCATGTAAAAGTATGAAAGGGCAGTGATGAAGTCATGGAGGTTTTCACATTATTTGGACTTTGTGGCTTAAGCGCAAAAGAGGAATCATTGTAAAATACTGTCTGTGCCAGGGTGATGATAAATGTGTGTCATCACTAAAGAACTTTACTTCAGATAGTAAGAAGCAGTTCCAGGTTAAGGACAGCACCATAAACAGCAGCTGGTTGTTAAAGCATGTGTTACTAGTTATAAAAGGGGCATGAAATGCCAACAAATCACCATGTTTTCTACAGTCACTACTGACTTTTGTTCTTGTTTGTACTTGTTATCCAACATGCGGTGGAGAAGAACAGAGCTAAGAGCTTCTCCCCAGCTGGGTGGGTTCGGCTCAGGCTGAAAAACATAGAATCCCGCCAATGAGTCTTGGTCTCCCCCATTATGACATGTCCAGGAAAACTCCAATGGGACTCAACCAGGGTCCAAAATAATCAGATGCCTTTAATAAGGAGGAGCAACAGGTGTAGGTCAAGCTTCATCTAGATGTGTAAGCTTCTCACCTAATCTTTTCCAGAGAGAGCTCATGTCAGTTCCATTTATCTCATCCTGTCAGCTAGTCAAATCTTGCGACCGTAAGTGAGTGTTGGAGTATAAACCAAACAGTAAATCAGAACTCTAATGAAATCTTCATAATACTCTTTACATTTAAAGTTTTAGTTCATTTGTAAACACAAAACAGACTGCCTTGAAGCCGTGTAAAGATGCATTACATTCTGGGATATGTTCAGTTAGCACCTGGAGATCTTCAGTTTTGCTAGCTAGCGATCTAACATTACCCATCACAACATTTAGAAGAAACAGTTTAAATCTCCACCGTTTATCTCTCTGCCTCACTCCTGCCCTGCATCTTCTACTCTTTCTTTTCAACTCCATTGCAATTTCAGATGCTATTTCACTCATAATCTTGAATTTGGAAAGCATTATCGGTTGATCTCGGTCGAAAATAAGTCTTGTTGCCATGGAGACTCACCATAACAAGTCTTAAAAGAGCAGAAAAAATGCAGAAAAAATTCTGTGCAGCACAGCTCCTTACCAGTGTGAAATATCTTCTTGGACAGACCAAATTAACAGCTTATGTCAAAAAAGAAAAACGACACCTATATTACAATAAAAACAAAAACCACAGAAGTTAAGCTGGAGCTACTACAGTTTGCAGCCACATAGCAGCACGTTCCAGAATACATACAGTAAAAATGGACATGACAACATGACCCGGAAAATAAAGCCAATGAAGAAGTCACTTAAAGTTAAAAATCAATGACTAGTACTAAGGTCCAAAATCCCTCTTGGCTCAAAAAAGGTACCAATCAGAAAATAATATATTAAGCGATAAACTTGTTCTCACAACAGTCAGTTGAAATGCTTGTATTCAGTGGGCCTCATTCACCAACAGTTCATACCGACATATTTGTTCCTAAATCCTACTTAAGGAACTTTTAGCAAAAAAAAAAAAAAAAAGTGGATTTCACCCAAATTATTGTATCTTGGATTTGTTCTTAGATGAGAACAAATCCTGCAAATGCTCAGGACTTGTACCAACATCTGAGTGCCGACACATCTGAAAAAATCCATGTTGCATTGTTAAAATGCAGTAACAAAGTTACAATAATGTTTGTAAGGTATTTAAAAAACTTTTGATGAATTACAATGAGTTATTTTAAGATAAAGATTCAGAAATTTGCATCCTAATGTTAGAATTTCCCTCAGTGTTAGATTGTTTATTGTCCTAACAGCATCGGTTCAGACTGCACACTCCAGATCCGATTCTTTTACCACATCTCTCCATAAATGTCTAAGTCACCTTTTAACTCCAGTTCAGCAGCAAATCCACCTGAAGAATGATGTATTTTATAATTACAATTCATAACAGTTGTGGTCTCCTGGTTAAAAAGAACTATCAGACTCTGCTGGAGAATTCATCAGATGCAGTACTTCCTCCGTAAAGGAACCGCATCTTAAAATGATGCCACAGCAGCCACAAATTTACTTTACCAACTGTAGAAGGAACAGTGTCCTTTTTTACGGTGTACCACTTTCCTCTTCAGCCCCGACACCACCAGGATGTTCATCCTGATGTGCTCATGGGACCAGACTGCTTCTGTATAATTTGATACTCATCATAAGTAATTTAACACTTAAAAATGCAAAAAAAAAAAAAAAGAAAAAAAAAAGAAAAATCCAGCTTCAATGAATCTTTATCTTTTGTTTTCATTCATCCCTTTGTTATTATGTTTGTTATTTCACCTTGTCAGTCTTGATGGTTGTGTTTGTTTGCACACAGCCGGAGGCCTTGTGACCTTTTATGGAGAGTGGACTGTTTTGTCCTTTCAGCTTGAAGAGGTTGGCGAATATCAATCTATGAAGAAAGACACAAACAATTGTGGTTTACAAACACATTCATGAGTCTGACGGAAGGTTTTATTAAAACTTTTTAACACAAGTTAAGAACAAATTTAAAAAGATTCTTGAGAAGAAGTAAATGAGGCTAAATTGATTTTAAAATAATTTTTGTAATCTCGATCCCCACTTTTATTTAATTCCTGCATATGAGAACCCGATTTTGGGACAAAAGTGCCAGTAATTGGTGTATACTGGTACCGGTATTTAATTGATGCTTATTCGTGAAATTGAACCAACACAAGAATCTGAAATTTAGCATACAAACACAGATATTATTAATATAAAACATTGATATTGTGTGGTTGTGTTGAAAGATCCATTTTAATAGTAGGTGTAACCAGAAGGGTCTAGGCCTGTTCTTTTATGGCATTATTACCATGCTAATGTCAGGTTTTAGCAGATAAATAACTTAAATTAAGAAGAAAAGTGATGTGACGGAAGGCAAAACTTTACTTTAGAGTAATGCATATCTTCCATCCATTCATAATGTTGTCCAACTTGCCAGCACCCTCAATATAATATTTGGAAAATCTCTGGCATGAAATTACTCAAATGCAAATACACCAGATGCCAGCAGAAGCATACTCTGTCCAAAACTATTGATAATGTTCTTCAGAAGTTCATACTGGTTAAACTATTTTTGGCAGTCTTCCCATGCAACATTAATCCCTTTCTTTCTCCATCTATTGTTCCCTGTTTCCTCCCTTCTTTGTTCCGTTCACCAGTGTCCTTCCCACCACGTTGTCATGCCAAACCAGGCGGTAGTCTGCAGGCCTGCTGATGCTCTGTTCCAAAGCTCAGACCCACACTGTCACCTGCCTCATTAGTGCTGAACTGGTGGAGAAGAAACACACAAAAGCTGAGCACACACACATCTCTGCCACGGTTAACAAAAAAGTGAAGATCCATGCATGCAACCAGATATACAGCCACATTCACATGTAGAGGCATGTATCTGCACCCTCAACTGGGAAGAAGAGAAAATAAGAGAAGAAGTTGCTTTAGCTTGCTGATATGTGTCAGCAAGCCAGAGCTTGTGTGCTGCAGAGGCCTTTTTACTGAGCCAACTGTCGTGCTGTGACAGAGGGTTTTGATTTTCCTCTTGTCTGACAGAAATGACTTATTGCCATACTGGTGTCTGAACGACCCCAGGCCCCTCAAAGAGGATGCAGTGTGTTCAAGCTTGGTATGATAGAGCATGTCCAGGAATAAACCCTGAAACTGGAATTTAACTAATATCAGTCTTTAAAAGGCTGAAAACTGTTTTTTCCCCTTTCAAGTGCAAACCTGCCAACTGCTGATGTGCTCTGCCAATATAACATTTTTTCCCATTTTACCATTTTCATGCTAAAAAATGAGTCAGTCCTTTGTCCTAAATTGTGTTCTTGGCAGAGAAGACCGCTTCTGTAAAACAGCAATTATGAGACACTGAAACTAATTGCTAAAACACTGCACTATAATATTAATGACTGTGTTGAACACATCCATGCATACTTGTTGGCTATCTGATTGAAATGTCACAATACAAATCGGTTCAGGTTAAAGGTTCCAGCTGCAGACAGCCAACACAGTGTTTGAGGATAGTGCAGTAAAAACTACTTTGTGGAACAATGCTCATGAGATGCCAGAAAACAAAAAGAGAGACAACTTAGTTGTTTTTAGACCTTTTGCATTAGATAAACATGCTATACACTCTGACATACCTAAAGACTTTCTCTGGTTTATGCTTCACTTCTTTTGTAATTCAACTAATTATTCAAATAGTAAATAGCTTGAAGATTGTAGATATTTTCTAAGAATGTCTTGATATTTCAGATAAACTGTAAATTTCACCTATGTAGCTTTACAAATTTTATTAGGATAGGTAAAACATTTGTTCAAAACACAAGCCTTTTCCAGTAAAGTATGAACTGGTTAAATAATTACTTCACAAAACTCCCTGTTCATACAACCTGTCTTCAGCACCAAGCGCTGCATAAGAATGATCGGAACTTGTAACAGACTAATTTTCTATTCTGAGAAAAAGCCAATTAATGTAGACAATAACTTGCCCATAACTATGAAGCTAGTAAATAGGATGAGTGGAAAACTCCACTGCAAGCAGTTTTGTCAGGTTGGTTGCTGTGGAGCAATGTTGGCTGTGGTCATGCCAAAAATGGTAGGCAATTAGAGAATATGCTAACTTTAAAGCATGCACACCACACTGAAATAAACAAGCATATTCAATCAGTATGTTAAATGCACACTATTTATTTCAGCTTTAAAACCTTGCTAAGAAAAAGCTTAATTTATTCAGTTAGTTCAATGAGGCTATAGGCTGCACAATCACTTGTAAAACAGCATCAATGCTACTGAGTAGTTAAACTGATCACTGAGGCTAGCTGGAAAAAAAAGCTTCAGTTAACTGGGGAGCATAAAGATTGGAATCTGGAGCTGGAAGAAGGTCATGTAGTCTGATAAGTCCAGATTGACGCTCTTCCAAAATGATGAGTGTATGAGGGTAATAAGAGAGATGAAGTGATTTAGCCATCACGCCTAGTGCCTATTGTACAAGCGTTTGGGGGCAGTGTGATGATCTAGGGTCACTGCAGTTGGTCAGCAACAGCATGTATTCAAAGAATGAGGTCAACTGATACCTGATTATATTGAATGACCTGGTTATTCCATCAATGGATGTTTCCTTCCCTAATGGCACGGGCGTATTGCAAGATGACAATGCAAGAATTCATCATGCTCATATTGTAAAAGACTGGTTCAGGGAGCATGAGACATTTTCACACATGGATTGCCCACCACAGAGTCCAGACCTTAATAATATTGGGAATATTTGGGATGTACTGGAGAAGGCTGTGCAGAGCGGTCAGACTCTACCATCATCAGTGCAAGATCTTGGTGAAAAATTTATGCAACACTGGACTGAAAAAAAATTGTGACATTACAGAAGCTTATCGAAACAATGCCACAGCAAACGCATGCCGTAATTAAAGCTAAAGGCGGTTAAATGAAATATTAGAGTGTATGACTTTTTTTATGGTGCCTTGCTTTTTGGTTACACAGTGTATATGACCAATGCCAAGTAGGATCTTTAGAAATATTTTCAACTACAAAGAATCTGAACTATAAGGTAAGTTAAATGACTGAGTTCAAATTTATTGAGAAAAAAACATTTATGATGAGCAAGAGTTAATGCATAGCACTAGAACTCTGATGCAGCAACTACAGCAGTGTTGGGGAACCTTGGCCATTGTAATGAAAGTTTTGAATGTCTACATGTACCAAAAAAACAGATTCAAATTAGGATCCATTTGATTTGAATAAGGTGTGCTGTACCATGAATAAATAGAAAACCTCCAACATTCTGACCCTCGTGAATCAGGGTTCCCCAGCCCTGGACTAGAGTCTAGTATATTAGCCTCTTTGGTATCCGAGTTAGTCTTCTCAAAAAGGTTGTTTGTTGCAGTTTAATGATAATTTTTCAGCAGCAAAATGGTGTACACAATGTCATAGTGGATGTTGATGATATAACTACACTTCAATAAGGCCCATAGGGTGTAGCGTAGGGCCAGGATGTAGTTTTCCTGTCACGAATGAGTGTAATGAGAAAAATGTGGACACAAATGCTTGACGACAATGCAGAAGCAGACAAATCTTCAGTTCAAAAGCTTAATCCTTGAATCACTCCTTAACACAGCACAGGATTGAACAAAGGAACAAGATTTGAAAACAAAAACAGTATGGTCCTACACTTAAAACCGATTAGTATATATACACAAAAACAAAACACAGGTGACATGAATAAACTAAATCAAAGCAGGTGACATTACAGGAAATAAAGCAGAAGACAACAGAAGAACAGCTACAAAACAAAAACAGGAAACAAAGATCAACCTCCACTCACATGATACTTCTTTGTAATCTAGATTCCTATTTGTTTGTAAAATTCTCCACCAGCAAGCTAACTTGTAAGCCAGAGACTAGCTTATCTGTTTTACTCAGGTTATTTTATAGTCAACTGGATATCAACAAACTTTGACAGTTAACTGTCTATCATTATTATTTGTTAAAGCTAGCTAGCTTGGTTTAGAAGTGCATTAGATGCACTCATGAAATAAAAAAAAGAGATTTTTGGGTATATTCTGGTCTATACACTAATGCAGTCTACTTGATTTGTTCCTACGAGAAAAATCCCCCAGGCTTTCAATATATTTCTGCTTCAACACACCTAAGTCAAATGAAATATTTCCAACTGACTGTCAAGTTTTTCACAATGGCTCATGGGTGTGGGCAGGGATTCATGGAAAACCTGATGGCCTGTAACAAGAAATCCAACAACAGTTTTAACCCCCAACTGTGGACACACCCAGTCATATAAGCTTTATCACAAATCTTTTATTTGTTATAAAACCTCTAAGAACAAACTAACTTGTTAACCAGAGCTCTAGAGCTCACTAAGTTTCTCTTTTTTTTGGTTTGTTGTTTTTTTTATCTACCTAAAAACATAGTTATTTGTGCAGTTTTAAACTGCTCACCTTTTTATTTCTCCATTTTATCTATTCTATTCTTTCATTGAGCATAGCAAAGTTTGGCAATTAGCTGTGTGGCACTCTTAAATAGTTAAGCTAGGTAGCTTGCTAGTTTGGTCTACAAGATACATCAGAGATACTAATTAAACAATAAAATAGAATTGTGTAAATAGACTGTAAACTCTACTAAATGCTAAACACCACAACACTTCCAAACTACTGGAAAGCAAACAATAACTTACCAAAAAGGCTGGATGCATAAATTTGTTGGGGTTCATCTTGTAAAATCAACTGAATTGTAAATGGACTTTTGTTTATATAACTGAAAATAAAAATATGAGCCCAAACTCATTAAAAGAAACTTGCAAAGAACAAAAACTTGTGTAAAACAAATCCCCAGCAACAGACACCAATGAAGAAACACAAATGATTCAAAACAATGTTAATGGGATTTGTTATCAACAGGCTTGTCTCCCTTAAAAAACGTTCAGGTGTGTGAAGATAATCACTCCCCCAATTACTCTACCAGTTATAGTTTAAATAAACTACACTCTTTCAAAGCTAAAAAAAAATGTTATGAAACACTGATCAGCAGGATTTATTATAGCTAATGATACAAGTTCTGAAAGAAAATGGGGAGGACAAGAAGGTTTTGAGATCAATGTCTTTCATGAGATTTATAGTCTTTTTCTATTTTTTAGTGTGTTTGCGTGTGTGTGTGTGTGTGTGGGGGGGGGGGGGTGTCTATTGGAGCCAGCACCTGGCAACCCACTGCATTTTAAGGCATTCCCTTATTGGCTTCACAGGCCTAGTAACTCCAGCCAGCCGTATCCATCTACATCCATCACCTTTAGCCCAGCTGAGAAAAACTTTGGAGTGGAACCCGACACTCCCATCTTAGAACCAGCTCATGTAAAGAGCAGATCTGTTTTGTGTTAATACTTAATCAGTACCAGACTGGTGGTTTTAAATCTGTTTAAAATGAGACTTGGTGAGGCAAAAAAAGATGATGCCAAAAGCATAAGCTGATTGGCATCAAACAGTTGAGCTAGCTTCACTCACCCTGCTTAAAAACCTTAAGGGCAGCCAACTTTAGACTCATAATACACTTAGCCTGAAGTGTACTGCAGTTGAATGCATGTGTTGGAGTGTGTCTATGTGTGTGTGTGCATTTCTTTGGAAGTGCATATGTGTGTGACTGCCTGCTGACCCTGCAGGCCAAAGGAAACAGATGCTAGGCGAGGGTCTGCATTTACACAAGACCAAAAGCTCAAAACCTAAACCACAGACAGGAATGAGATTATTGCCCAACAGTACTCATACATGAAGGAGGAAACAGTTAAACTTACATGTTCAGTGGTTCAGTTTCAACCAGGTTCAGATCTAAACTTTGGACAATTTCAACACCATTATTTTTTTCTTTGTAATTCTGCTGTGGATCTGCTTCTCTGTTTGGGATCCCTGTCCTCTCATGCAGGTCCATTTCCCACAAGCCTTAGCTGTTGGACAGATGACATCACATCTGACACAGAGTTTATCGTCCACTCAATGACTGCAGTGTTTCTAGTTAATGTGCTGTGAAAAATCCCGAACCACCAACCCTTCACCACTGTACTGGACAGTTAGTTGACATATCCATTTGGACTGGTCTATCTAATGAACACTGTTGCAGAAATCTTGCAGTCTGTTAAGATGCAGTTTTATGATTTAAGCTGTGCTGTCATGTTGTTTTTACAAAGAGGAGCCTTTCTGCTGCATGCCTTCCAAACAAGCCATATCTGTTCATTTTTTTCTAACTGGATTGTCATGATACTTTAACATGTTAACTGAGGCCTGAAGAGTCAGACGTGTAACTGCTGCATTTTTCTGGAGATTCTCTGAGGCACAGTCTTGGAATCTTGAACTTGGATTTAACTTGTTTGGATGTCCACTCCTGGGAAGACTGGCATCTGTCTAGACTAGAAGTGGATTTCTGTCCGTGAAACTCATCCATCATTCATCTACAGTAGACTGGATTACTGTAATGGTCTGTTAACAGGACTTCCTAAAAAGAGCATGAAACATATGCAGCTTATCCAGATGCTTTTGCTAAAGCATTAACTAGGACTAAGATATCTAAACACATCACACCAGCTTAAAAGTAATTTTAATATATATTAATTAAATAAAATGTTTCTCATGCATATTGATTTATAAATATATAGCTACAAATCATATTAACTAGTCAGATCAGAGTCCACACTAAACATGGAGAAGCAGTATTTTAGTTGTTATGCTGCAAACCAGGGGAACAAATCGCCAGTTGAGATTAAACATTCAGAAAGGTTAAAAACACTTTTTTCATGAGCCTATGCATGAAGTCTGCACAATAACTTTCAAGTGATCTTCCTTTTAATTTTTTCAATTTATGATTTTATTGTGATTTTTCCTACTTGTTTTTTATGCTTCCTTCCACCATCTTTAATGCTTCAATGATTTTTAACCACTTTGAATTGTCCTGTGCATGAGATCTGCACTACTAATAAACTCACCTCGCCTTTGACAAAATTAAAAAAAAAATTCACCCCGCTTCATCCTAAGTCTTCTGAGTTGAATTTTCCACTATCCCTGTAACTTTTTCTCCAACTAACACTCATACTGCATTCACTGAATATAGGCCACATCTGAGAAGCACTTAAACATAACATATACCACCATTTATTCTGGGGAATGTTAACAAACTGCTATTGAACAAGCACATGGTCAGTGAATCAGACTACATTTTTAGTTAGTACCACTTCCCTTACCGGACATGCACATATCATGCAAAGCAGTGTTTCCTCATTCTGCTCCCTGGGACCCACTTCCGTACACGTTCTCATCCTACTCTGCTACACACTTGCTGCAAATGATCATATCACTTTATCATTAACTTCTACAAAACCTGTTAAGGACCCCTTTTTTAATAAGAGAGATGATGTGAAGCAGTGGGGCCGCTCAAACACTAACAATCCCCAAAGACACAACAAATGAATACACAAAATCATAAAAATTATTTTGCCATAGAATTTAATAAATTTTTCTTGAACAAAATCCTTGTGTTACAGGACTGAATATTCCACACCTATCAATGCAGCTTCATTCTCCTTGAAAGAAAAATGCTCTGTATATTACACAATTTGAAAAAATATAAAAAAAAAAAGAAAAAAAAAATCTCCCATCAGCAGCTTAAACAAAAATATCAACACAGTACAAGAACCGTCTGCTAGTGTCACACTCATCTGACAAACAACAATTGCTTCATATTAGTAGAATCCTTTCTGCCTCTATCTCTCTCCCTCACACACACACACACACACACACACACGTACACACACTGAAAGACCTTTTCGCTTTGGAAAAGAGCATTAATTTCCACATGAACTCTTACACAACTGTCATTGTCATTTCTGTGTCGAGTCTGATAGAGAGAGGGAAGAGAGGAGGTGAGAATAATGAGCCGGATAACAGAGCTCTATCAGAGTAAACAAACTGCTGCCCAGGTCGTGGTGCTGTCAGTGTGTGTGGGAGGAGAGACAGGTGGAAACAATGTACTCTTCACCTGGGTTTAAGGGTTCTCCAGGCATGGATGAGCAAGACTGGATACAAGAGGGGGCAACAGAGATTGGAGGAGGGTTTTAAAAGCACTGCTGAAGCCTGTGAGAAGTGCAACCACAGCAGGTGAAGGTTTTATGGTTTCGCCTCATGTAGTTTAAGTCGTGTACTCTTATAGAATAAATATATTGATATTAGTCATTTATAAAATATAAATAATTAAATCCGAAAGGTTCTGGAGTTTCGGAAAACAGTCTCTCTTTGCATTTTCTTTTGTTCGCTAATGCTTTTTGTTAATTAATTCCTAACTTAAAGGTGTCTGTCTGAGTAGGTGTTTGCTCTTTGTCTCAGCCGACAGTTTAAGTGCTTCTTGATGGCTGAAATGCTTTAAAAATAAGGTACAGACACAGTTTAATTGTTAAAGGCTGTGACAGAAAATGTAAGTTAACAATGGTATATTTTAATATGTCTAGGCTTTATACTTATTTGTATAAAATTAAATGAAATAAAATGCATTTGAAGGGACAGGTAGCCATGTATTTTTGTTTTTAATCTTTATCTTAACAGCTGTCTTTGTGAGCACCTAAAGAATGAACATAAAACATAAAGTCTTCAGATCTGTCTCCGAAAATGTGTAAATCTTGGACACTCATTGTTATCTCGTCACATACTGAGATGTGGTCAAAACACTTGATTTTTAAATGGCCCAGCATCATTTGAGTGCACCAAGGTGGACTCTATAGTTTTGGATTTTGTGTTTTTTTGCGCTGGCGAAAAACAAGTTATCAAGTAAAAGTCTTGAACCCAATTTTTTCTTTTGCTCTTTGATAGTAAAAATAAAAGTAAAAAGTGACTCATTTATGCGTCATCAGTCACTGGTCAATGTCAAAATAGCTACCACACACCTCTTTAGCTTAACTTTTAAATAAATGCACAGGATAATTACTCTAAAGCTGCATGAACTGTTCTTATGCAGTGATCCAAAGTTAATATCCCCATTGATGCGCCACTGAATTGGTGGCTGGATGTGTTTAAGCACAACTCGATGGGGGGATGAGCATATGTTGGACATATGTGAAATAGCACAGAGGGGCAGTGGCAGGTTAACAAGTGATTCATTTTTTTGTGGAATCCTTATAAATAAACGCTGCAGGAATTGATAGGAAGAGGTCACATGGGAGTAGAAGGAAAGCACCAAATGCAGATAGGGAACCCTGGCCCTCGTCCGGAAATTCTTCCATGTCTCACTTTTCTATCACACCAGATTGGTGTGATTGGACAATTTTGATTTTAATCAGGTGTGCTGGAGCAGGGAGACATGGAAAACCTGCAGGATACCTCAAGGACCAGTGTTCCCTAACCCTGACCTTATGTTTAAATAAAAGTTTGCATAGATTCCTTCTTGAATCCAACATTATTTTGACTTCCTTTGCTCTAAAAACTGGTTATGGCTGGAAAAACATGATTGCTTAGCAACATGTTAGTAAAAAATAAATGCACTTTACTGAGAAAAGCTTTGCTGACATTTCCCCCAATGCTTAGTGTAAAATTTAAGCCTGTAAAACTTGGATCTTATTTATAAAGATTGAGTATCAGAACAAGTTCTCCAACTGGAGAGTGCGAGATTTCATGGTTTTGTTTGAGAGGTGAGACAACAAACATGTATTTGAGACGAGCATGCAGTTAGATTACTCCATCAGGCATGAAGTGTCTACCAGTTCATGTTCCAGAATATCTGTTATGCACATAGTGTTCATCGTGTAAAGTGTCTCAGAAGTGGAAATAAAGACTTGATTTATGCAAAGTTATAAGGTTGGGAAACAGTCCTTCTTCAGCTCAGACAGTAAATGGTAGGTTATTAGCTCAGCTATATGCCAGTCTTCAGTAAAGCAAGACACTACTCAGAGCAGAGGTTCCTGCAAATATTCCAGTACTCTGCACTATTGGAAAGGAAGAACACTACTGTCAATTTTCTGGAGGTTGACACATTTTCAACTCAACAATGCTGAGCTTAGTCTTATTATCAGTCTCAGCTTGGCAGGCGTTGTCAGCTGGATGTAGTCAGGTGAAACTAAACTTACTGATTGCAAGACCATAAATTGATTCCTTCGTTTTTGAAAAAAGAAAATCCACAAAAGCCGACACATAATGCAGACCATACATTTGACATTGTACTGTGCACAGCCTTGTGTTGATATTTCTATCTTAGTCATTTCTTTTGTGGCTTTTGGCTTTTGAGGCAACTCTTTTATGTTGAAGGTGCGATACAAGGCTTTACAAAGCTTCTGTTACCACCACTGACTCTTCATGGTGCCACAAGTGGCGGAGTGAATGTGAACACCAGTAAAGGTAGAGGGATTTAAAATATTAAGATGTGATTAGAAAGAGAACAAATGAAAGTTCTGCATTCAGGCTAAATTCATCTTTGCTGGAGGAAAAACACAAGTCTTATCAGTGTTGCATGGTTTTACAGGTTGCAAAGTAAAAAATCACCATTTTGTTTTTTGGTTGTTCAAACTCTTGCATATGTTTTATATGAAAATGGTCATTTAATTTGCTGTGTCATTCATGTACCTTGTTTAATCCTTGCAGGTGAGTGTTTTCTGATCTCTGGTAGAGAAGAAAACAAGGAATTTCCCTTTTACAAAGTACCTCTGCAAAAGTGTCAGTGAAAAGAATCAGGAATTCTGCTGGATTTTTCCAGCATTTACTAAGACTTTCCTGGCTTTTCGCCAAACGTTTTATGTGACGTTCATGTTCATGTTTTAAGCACCACTGGTAATAATGCATTCCTTTGCCATAGACATCAATTCACTAAATTGCTTAGCATGGGCCAGGAAAAAAAAACACAGCAAAAACAGAGTGTGTGGCGCTGTGAGATGGAATGCCATTAGAGCGCAAATATAAAGCACATGTAAAGGCAAAGACAACAAGGAAAAGATAGAAACGAAAACAAGGACAACTTCAGCCTGTGAAAGTCTGTCAACAGTCATGTAAGGTTTAAACATCTAACAGTAGGTCAATCCACAAATCAGCAATCAGAGGTAACATTGTCTCTCAATAAGTGACATAGATGTTTTAAGTGAAAAAAGCAAATATGGATCTCTAGCAAAAGACAGACTTTTATCAGTTTTTTTTTTTAAAGGTTTAAGTTTTTTAAATTAGCTGAACCTGAGTTTACTGTTACATTAAAGGGAAACACCAGCACAAAAGTAGATGATGATACTGTACTCACAGAGCGTTGAACAGAGCTTATATGTAACTATCTCACGTCATTACAAACTCAGAGCTGTTCTGCAGCACAAAACTATGCCACAGCTGTTGAAAACCTCATAAAGTGCTTTCCATGGTTACTAAACAATGGGGACTAAATTGAACAGCATACGATTATCTCAGGAAATGGTGTTAACCAACAATGAACATCTGTCTGGGATGTAAGGGTGGTGTTAACATGGTATTTGTAAAACGGTCCATTGCTTCTTATAATGCAAATGAACTCAGTCTGCATCATATTCAGCAGCGATGGGCAACAAACAGGTCAAATTCAGGAAAATCCCACAATGAATTGTGTCCCCTGACAAATAAAGGCAAATAAAAATTTTAGATTTGTAACATTATTAGCTAAGTTCTAGGGGACATTTCCATCATCTGTTATGTAATTGATGCAGCATAAGGAAGAAAAAAAAAACTAACTTTGTCATCATCTGAACTCCTCTGCTTTTTAAAAACAAATATTTTGCACTTTTTATCCAGAACCAGTCTTTAAGGTTTAAGGTTTAGGTTAACAGCAACTTTCAGGCACATTGTGTGCATGTTGTGATGTGTAACAACATAACATCAATAAACTCATATAGAACTACATATTTGACTCAATAAAGTATTTAAATTCCTCATCCCTGGGGATATATGAAGTCATCGTATATTTTTGCCACCCTCATGTACACATAAACCCACAGTCACATGCACTCAGCATGTTGGGCCTGTGGTGCCATGGCAGAGCGGAAAAGCCAGTCGAGCAAAACCCAGGGCAGTCTGGGATCCCGCCAAGCCCAGCTGGTGGCACATGCAGGCAACTGCAGGGGGAAAGAGCAAAGACGAAGATGAGCATGAAGAGGAAGGAAGTGAAGAAAGAGAGGATGCCAGGAGGGTGCAAAGGGCTGAAGAGGACTTGGACCGCGTACCAAACAACTGCTCTACAGAGCAAAGAATGTTGCATGACAGGAAAAGCTATAGAAAGGGATTTAGAGATATGGTATGTATGTTAAAGCAGGTGTATGTGCTGCATGTGCTCCTCTCTCCGTGAGGGTTATGTATTTTGTGTGGGTGTTGAGAGAATGATATATGGGAGATGGAGGAGTGAGGTAAAAGTGTCAGTAGAGTAAAGCATGGGGGAGTTGACTCTATAAAATTCTGAATGCCACTAAATCTTTCCATTATCCACAGATAAGGCACTGACAGATGTTCCGGCGCCCTGATAGAATTTAAATCGTTCAGGTTTGGCTGATAGTGTGGGGTGAAGAATGGAAACAGATTGGTGGAGACAGACAGGCTGAGACAGCAGCCATGATACAGATACACATGAGCACTGTAAACATCCTCTCCTGCTTCCTCCTCCTCCCCCCTGCTATCAGCTAGGGGGTTTTGCCCCCATCGAGGAGTTCTGACAGGATCAGGGGTGAGGCGTTGCTGGCCCCAGGCTGATTTTGATGAAGAATGTGTGTTTGTCTGGTGTGTGTTGTAAGGATTAGGTAGTGTGTGTGCAGTTTGTACAACAGTTACAGCATGTTGCTGTTTTTTTTGCTGCTTTAATGCTCATATCAGAGTCAAGCTAGTCAGAACGAATTTTGCTACGGGAACCTCATTGGTAGGAATTACACACTGACTTTAGGGTAAAAGCCTTCTTCACATTGATTATTCAATACAGACATATGTAGTTTTTATTCATTAGAGTTTTGTGAATGATTTTTATTTAGTGATGCAAATTGATTTAAATCTTATTATCCAACAATGAACTCTAAATGGCACATAAACTTTATTTGCAATAATGTACATACTGTATACTAATATTAGTACAAAATGTAACAATGTTAGAGCAAGACAACACTCTTCTTCGCTGATTGTAGTTGTCTCTGTTATTATGGTACATATATAAAAATGTACAAAACCTTGCTGAAATATCAGAGTTTGTGATGTAAAACATTGAAAACATCCATACATCCATTTTTAAATCTGCTTATACTAATGCACGCTCGCTGTGGGTTGGAGCTTATTCAAGTAAAGGTCCCCACTTTGATTTCAGAGGACTTTTACGAGACAAAAACAGAAAAAAGTGAGTAATCTATGCACAAATTATCTAAAAAAAGAAGAAGTGAATATAGATGTAGAGGTATTTACTAGCTATATACTTGAGTATGAGATAAACCTGATACAATCATATATATGTTGCTCTTGATGGAATGAGTTTTAGGCCTGACTCTGGGAACAAGCAAAAGGTTAAAAGGACCTTATAGTCTGAGAGGGGTCCAAATTTCCAAAAACAAACCAAAAACATTGTTTTTGGTTTTTTTTTAGAAAAAGTCAAAATACTTTAAACAATGTAAACAATATGCAGAAAAACCAGTATCACCTTTAACTATAGCTTCATTGTATCCAAGGTGGGAAACTGAACATCTGGAATGTGATTGTTATCAAAAGGCGATGTGAGTTATCAGTCCATAACCTCCAGTTTGACTCTGACTGCATGTGTGTGTGGGTGTGTGTTAGCGAGTCATGTGATCTCAGTGTTTCCCTGCGTGAGAAGAGAGACAGCAGAGGCATACTGAGCCAGTGTTCCGCCATGCAGCCTTCTCAGAGACATTCTCATACACCAGGCTCTTCCACCACACACACACACACACTGGGTGTCAACAACTCACAGACCACACTAAAAGGAGACCATTGTCCTGTGGTGGAGCACAGACGGTGAGGCCGGAGGCAATCTTCACAAGAATCTGCTCCAGAGAATAGACTTCCAACACCACACATATCACACACAAGCTCCACCCTGGACACAATTTCTCCATTGCCACATTTTGTATCTTTAATTAGCGACTCATCTCAGCCTACAACTCTTTCTTTAGGAGGACACTTGTGGTCCTGTGATTAATGAGCAGCACTGAGAATGCCAGGAAGCTCTGCCTGGGGTCAGGGGTCAACTCTGCTTGGGTTCTAAGGTCGCTGCTGCAATGTGGGGCACCACTGTGCTGTCCACTCTATGTCTCCTGGAGAAAAAAAACCCACTGAACCTCATGAATATTACATGAAAGCCCTGCCATGACAGGATGGAGGGAAAAACAAAAGGGCAAGATTTCATCTAAGAGAGAGGGAGTGGAGGGAAAAGAAGGGCAGAGGAGGGATAAAGAGAGTCCTGTGAGGCTCAACAAAGACAGGCTTTATTGCAACAAGGGTCAAATGGGCATTTTATTCATGGTTTCCTCCTACACACTGAGAGGAGCTCCCTTAAGACCCTTTAAAGCAGAGGAGGTGAGTGTGTGTGTGTTTGTACAGTTTTTCTTCCTGGCTCACACACAAATGAGACAACCTTTGGTCCCCAAATATCCACATTATCCCGCTCACAGTGACAAACACTGGACATAGGTCTCAAGTGTGTGAGTCTTTTGGAAATCTGTGTTGCATCAACCACTTATTATCCCATAGGCATAGAAGCTCTGCAATCCTTGTTCCTCATGGCCCTTATTCTGAGCATTGTTGCAATTGGGTGAGCAGCAGATGTTTGGTCGACGGTGGCCTGCCAGCACTGTGAACATTTCTCAGAGGTTCTTGTTGGCAAAGATTTGACTGCATGTTCTTGAGCAGAGCCAACAATGAGTCCATATTTAATAGGAGCCACACCTATGCAAGGAATCAGAGATATTTTATTCTTTTTTAAGCTTATGCAGCAAATTTGTGTAATCCAATTTAAAAAAAAAAAAAAACTAGTTGTATTACCAACTGAGGGCCAAAGATGGATGAAAGCCACATATCAAAGGGTTCCGTCTAAACTGCAAAAATATAAATCATTATACATTGAAGGGGAACCTCTCTTCGCTGATTAAAAACAATCTCTCCACTTTACAGACAATTTATGCATCTTACAGCTAGCTGAAGCACATGCATGTCCACAGCTTTGGTACACTTTCACCCTCTTTCAAACGGCAAGGTCAAAGTGTAAAAACATCATCTAAATATTAAGAGCCCGTGTAGATACACATTACATGACTGACTGATGGCTGGGGGGTTACCCACCTTATCATGAAAAAAACAAACGTGAATCTTTTCATATTGTAGACCACTATCATTTGCAGCAAAAGCCAAAGAAATCATCAAAGTCATCTGTCTCTTCAGCACTTCTCCAACCCCACCCTATACTGTAAGACTACTAGTATTATACAAATTTGGTCAAAGTCTGCAAATTGTTGATGAAGCCTATGAGTAATGCCTCGGAAGCACTCCCACATAGCAATTGGTGACCACCAGTTAAACCCGTTGTTACTGCCAGTTGGAGACTTAGAAATTGGGTTTAAAATTGCGGAGGCTAAACTTGGCAAAATTGCTTCCCCAAGCAAGCTGCTGCTTTCGAACATCTCAAACACAAGAAACTCTTTTAGAGATCTCCAACAAAGTAAAACGATTAACAGTAATTAAGTGCATGGACTTGCTGTTACAGGCTTATTCTTTTAACCTGTGAAAGGATCTGTGAGGTTATTTATTGCATGAGTTTTCTCTACCACAACAGACACAAAAAAAACATGTAATGAAATAAAGTAAAGCCTTCATTTAGATACCTTAAGTGCCTAGACGCTGATATAGCTTCATATAACCATTTAACTTTTTATGCTCATAATTTTATTGAATACATGCTGTTTCTAAGACCTTTTGCATTACTTTATGGTAAAAACTTTGTTCAAAACCCTGTTGTACACAATCAAATATTTGTCTTCTGCTGCCAGGTGGACACAGTAACAACACATTGGAATAGCGCAATCATTTTGACATACTGCACGGTAATAAATCATAAAAATACAAAAATGTAGACAAAACTTATTATTATTAATATTATTTTACATTTTCTTTAAGGGTAAAATAAAAACTTCAAATGAAAAGAAATACTTTTCCTCCCATTTTCTTGGGTCAGGCAATAAAGGGCCTATATTCTACAAAATTGACAATTGTGAGCTCTTAACCTTTTATTATGTTAATTGTACCATAAAACAATGCCGGTAGTTTTCGTAAGTAGTTTTATTTTTCATCCATGTGTTTTGTGGCCTAGACAAAATACCTGACCCCACCGCTCCGAAGCGGCGTGAAGGAGACTCCACCTGCCCCTATGTGAAAACATTAAGGCTCCATCTAAACTACTTCACAGGGTAGGCGCGGGAGACATGCTCTGTCTGAGTCAACGTTATAGGTTGGGTGGCAAAATGAGAGATCCTCTGTGGCTGCTTAGTGCAGGCAGGGTGGATGAGCGAGAGGAGCTGTGAGCAGACCATAGTAAACCATTCCTAGTTCCGGGTAGAGATCTTGCAGCAAGAATTGAGTGGTATGGTAAAACTATAGTATGGTGCATGTTGCAAAATGCATAATGTAATCTTAGATGTGCATATGATAGACTTTGAAATGGCAAATATAACAATCTATGGGATATTTAAGGGAGTGAGCTTGTGAAACAACATCTATTTTAACCTGTACAATTGATTTTGAGGTTTTTTGATGCTAGACACAGGATGCTAGAGAAAATAATACATTGAGAATGAACCTTTATGGTGTCGTTGCAAAAAAGTACAACCCTATAAAAACATTTACACGAGAACAATTAGAAATCTGTGCAAGATTACATTTTGAGGTTGTAGCCTCAGGTAAACCACAAAGATAACGATAACTGTTACATAGCCTTCAGTTTGTTGGAGATATGGTTGCTATGACAACACCAAAAACATCATCAGTGTTACAGGTAAATGTAAATAATGGTTTCTTGTATTATATGATCTACATCAGTCAGTCAGTCATTTTCTTAACTGCTTAATCCAATCAAGGTTTGCGGGGAAGCTGGAGCCTATCCCAGCAATCAGGGTACACCTTGGACAGGTTTCCAGTCTATCATAGGGCCAACACAGAAGGACAAACAACCACTCATGCTCACATTCATTCTCAGGGAGAATTTAGAGTGACCAATTAACCTAACGTGGTGGTGGGAGAAAGCCGGAGTACCCGACGAGAATGTGTGAGAGTACATGCAAACTCCACACAGACCTGGCAACAATGCTAACCACTGCAACATCGTGCAGCCCTATTTATTCTTTACATGTTAAAATAATTTTGCCTGTACTGACAATAAAGTATATCTTATTTTAAATAGCTAGAACAACAAAAAAAATCCAGACTATGCTTTAAACAGAAAATGATTAGATTTTTTTCCTCTGTTACCTATACTGATGAAAAACAAACAAAAAAACCTTTATCGCTCTCACAAATTGCCTCAGTTTTAAAGTAAACGCTTTAACCAATCTACAAACATTTTTCTCCCTGTCATGACTCCTGACTTATGTTACCGCTTTAGGAGAAATAGACTGCCAAATGAGAAGGAAAACTTAACAGAATCACCCATTTTGTCACCATTAATGTGACTTACTATAGTGTTTAAAATAATTATCACACACCATGCCAATTTGTATTCTGAAAACACAGAAACAGATCTGGGTAAACTGTCACTTGCCCTAAATGATTTTCTGTGACATAGATTTTGACAAAAAAATGTAAACACATGAACATACAAACAAACTGTCACCACCATCCTGTCATGGTGGGGACAAACAAGCACCCTTATTTACCTTATCGTGATTGCCATTTCTCTTGACGTCCCCGTACCTATTTCGCACTATGTCTAATACGGCTGTAATCGCCATTGTAAACCTTGTGTCACTGCGAGGACACATATAATTAAAAGAGGATTAGCAATGGTCGAGCCCAGATGCCTTCTGCATGTAATTAACATTCAGACAATGTGGCAGGCACACAGAGAAAACACCTGTTTGTGGATGCGTTGTGTCTGTGATAGAACTCTCTCTCTCTCTCTCTCTGTAGATA
>JBAMHX010000026.1:4311828-4342891 GCA_037177515.1 Pseudomugil tenellus
CGGCACACTGATAGACTTCTATGGTGTGAAAAATGTGCATGTGTGCAAAAGGATGCACGGGCCTGTGTGGGTGCGCTCCGCTGGGCGCTGAGCACAGACGAAGCCTTGGTAAAAGACACTAATGAGTCCAATGAGACTGAGGGGAAAACAGCTACTGAAGTGCACCACAGTAAAACACCTCAGAGAGACTTGGGGACAGTGGGGGAGGAGGGCAGATGGTTTTTTCCTTTGCTTTTTTGGGGGTTGGGATGGTGTGGGGGTGTGTTCAGACAATAAACTGCACCTAGAAACAACTAAAATAAAGAAGTGATAAAGATAAGTCAAAAGAAGAAAACTGATTGTAGCGATGGTGGTGGAGATGGTGGGTGGTAGGTTGTCAGGGCCCTTGCGATGCAGTTGCCAGCTGTAACCATGGTAACAGGTTCTCATGGTGCATGTGCGGTGCAGTTAGTGAGTGTTGGGTTTGGGGTGTGGGGTGCTAAGTGTGTGTCTTCTTTCTAATTGGCTAATGTCCTGTCTCTACAAGCTGCACAGCAGAGGAGGGTGTTATTTAGGCTTCGTTTTACTGACTCTGCATACCAAAAGATGCAGCCTAGTTACATAAAATACCACATTTCTCCAATCATTGCTTATAAAAGTGGGACAAAAGGCCGTCTTTGGGTTACTGTTCCAAAAGACCTGCAGCATTTCCATGGCCTTGATGAACAAAAGCTCCAGGCGGGTGCTGGTACAGATCTACAAAAGCCCAAAGCCAACGTCTTCACCTTAACAGGTTTCGAGCCAGTGGACTGCTGTAGCTGACTGCAACTCTCTGACCAATTAAGACTTAGCAGATATTTTCCCAATTAGGGAAGACAAGCACTTTTTTCAACGTCAGAAATTAACCAGCTCTATAAACAACAACAGCTGATTAATTGCCTCTTAATGAGCTGCTTAGTAAATGAAAGAACTTTCTGTTCATGTGAGATCAATAACAGATAAGCACACAATGCAGATGTGAGCTTAAATTAGTCCCAGTTTTAAGTTCATGAATAGATTGTGTTTAAATTGTGTTTAAATTCATATGACTGAAATGTACAATATTTGATTTGAGATTCAAACAAGCTTTTGCTTGCTCTGACCTGCGGTTTCTGAGACCAAGTCAGATGGTCTGTACACAGCTAACCATCGCTGAATAATATTTCTATTTTTGTTTGTACAGTATATGCAAGTTAAGTTTGTGGGTGTTATATTTGGCTCCCATGCACAAACCTCATTTGCATGTTTGTGCATTGTGATTCCTTTTAGAAGATATGGTTAAAAAAGATAAAAACTGCAACCTCAAAAGGTGCTAACAGTTCAGCTAAAAACTAATATTTTGTACTTAATTTGTTTTGGTGGAAAAAAAAAAAAGTTTAATCTTACTCTTCTGATTCCTAACTTTTTGGTTATTTCTGATCAGTCCGCCTTCATGATGCTTAAATCGTTCAAACCAAACCAGACGGATTCAGCCCAGTCTTTGCAATCACCAGTGTGTCACGTAGAGAAACTTGTGTCCATTGCAGCATCACTTTCTGCAGTCATTAGTTTAGAAACACCATTATGTGAAATCACTTGTGAGCAGAAAACAAAATGTACATGTTACAAAACAAACTTATCAGAAGTGGAAAAAGGATTTATACAAAACAGTTCATGTCAGAATAAATTATGGTGATTCTATCAATTATGATGAGAATCCCTGATTCTAAAAAATCTCTATGTTTGCTCTAATCTAAGGAGATTCATTTATAAAAAAAAAACAACAAAAAAAAAAAAACAAACTTTTAACGTCACATGCACCACTCTGTCCATCATAAGTGGAACCACAAGAATACATTATCATTTTACAGCTTTATATTCTGTAATTACCTCTAAATGCAGTCACTCCCTGCGGGGAAGGCGACTTTTCTAATGGCTCACAAAAAGAATAAAACTACACGGGGGTCAGAAAATTACTAACACTGAAATGATGACATTTCGTACATCATATTCAACTGAAATCTGGATCATTTTGCTGAAATTTGCTTCAACTTCATGGGTTCAGCTTTAGCTAACACACGTTGGGATGAATATTGGTCACTATATGTGAACTCTAGTCACACTAAAAATTATTATACAACAGGAAACTATTAGATATACATTGATTAAATTTGAACAAAATATTCAACAGTTATTAATTTTAGCTGCTAAAACATTACGCAACAGGAAAGTCTGGAGATTATATAGCAAAGGATAAAATCCAATAATGTTCTTAGAGCAGTTATGTTAAAGAGTGTGTTTTAGTGTCTTAGCCACTCCGACTTAACTCACAAAATAGTGATTAAAATGAAAATGAGTGGCCTAACAGCCCGTAATTTAGCTGCAAATTTGGGAAATGTAAGATAAAACTTGCATGTAAGTATTTATCTCTCACCTTAGCATGTGGTCTGGGCTCTCAGATAGTGACTGTATCCCTTCTCTGGCTATAATAATGTGTTTCATGGATTATTTAGTCTCAAAAGAGACAGATCCTGAATAACGGAGGTTTGGTTGGAGTTTTGGGTCAGTGCATGCTCCGAAAATGATTCGCATGAATAGCAGCGTAAATTAATAGAAGGTAAAAGGAGCAGCTGTTTTATTTTTAACAAAGTATGTCAGACATTCCATTAAGACCTCAAGAAACTGTCTCAGCTTGTAAAAAAGGGGCAGAATATGCCTCCTGTTGCCCTTTATTCCAGCTGGAAATTTAATCTTTCAACTATAAAAAAAATATATAATTAATAGTGGAGGATATTGGAGAAAGACTAAGAACAACCTATGAGCTGAAGCCACCAATAGAACTTTGTCCCTGCAATAGCGGCTGCAAAATACAAGAAAACTGTTCTCTGGACATACTTAATAGGGAGCATAATCCACAAGGAGCAGCATTACTGCATTGGAATGTCTGTAACTTATACATAATGAATATGTATAAATATAACTGAATATGTGCCTTAAAATGTCAAATATTGCAAAAAACTTTTGCACCTTTTTCAGCACCTTGATCATCTGTTTTATTAAAACTAAGGCCTATGACATTGGAAGTGACAGCTAGAGGTATATTCGTCTCCTATTTGCCAATCCCCAAATAGACACTATACGACGATATAAAGCTGCATCTTCAGTCACAAAGCTCCACCTGGTGGGGAAACCATAAATCCCAAAATCGTGAAATTCGATACAGGTCATCTCCTTGGTGACCTAAACAAGTATAGTCAGTATCAAAATCCAGTTGCGCTCAAACAAAAGATATCTTGTAGCAGGGGTCGTAATGAAACCATAATATCCATGTGTTCGGGGACATAATAAGGCATCAACAATGTTTGTTGCTTGTTTAGAGTGAATAGCAACATGAAAACCAAACTAACAAAAGAAATAAAATAATAAAAGTCATTAGTTGGATTGAAAACTATTGCAGGATTCTATCTAAACATACGTTACTGGTTTTAGGTCAGAACTACTTCTCCTGTATCTGTACATGTTGTTAGTGTTCATTTCTTCTGTGGTCAAAGAAACAAAATACCAGATAAACAGAAAGTAACCAGTGATGTCAAACAGAGTTGGAAAAAAGACTTAATAACAAAGGAATGATGTTTAAAAAAATGTGCCAAAATCTGATTATTGGGAGACCGCAACAGTCACAGCACTGAAATTACAGAGATGGGGACAGACATTGGTAAGCTAGCTGATCTTTTAGTTTAAAAAGCTTGGAGCCATAAATGAAATGCACTATTTGGAAGGTGCTTGCTGTGAGCGCTAGGATTTGGTAGGCAACCAACTGCATATTGTGACAGACACATAAATGATAATTCACATGTGTAGGCAGGTAAGTGCCTGCTAAATCTAACAAAATCAAGATCCTGGCACCACATAAAAAAACTTTTTTTAAAAATCCAATAGCAGTTATTACAATTATTAACTGTAACTCATCGACTACCAACAACAGCTTTTTTATTACGTTTGACGTCTTTCTGAATCTGAACATTTACTGCCAAGGATGCTAAAAAAAAGGTCTTTTTGTGTTTTTGCTGTTCCTGTATATGGAAAGCTGATTTTTCCTGCTGCATGTGTCCAAACATCCCAAAATTGTGCTCTGCGGCTGCTCTCTGCATGCTCTGCAAGAGTCCATTCAACATGTTGTGATAGCGCAACATGTTGACGCTCCACTGCACGCACCAGTCTAACCAGCCAAAATGGCCCTCCACATCTGCAGTCCCAGAACTTAACATCACACAGGCTTGAAAGATGAACCAAAGTGGTCCAAAAAACCAGCAGCATGAGGCTCTCTGCTACAGCGCGACTGCCAGCTAATGAGCTAAACATCATGACAAAGACTAGTGAAGCATCAACGTAATATGCCCTGGTCCAAATATTTTATTTGCACCACCACCTCTATCCTAAGCATAAATGCATGATTGCACATGCTGCAGCATGCGCACAAGCTTGGATACACACACACACACACACACACACACACAATATGCAAACCAGCCTTCCAACACCACAAGCAGCGGCTGAAGTTCCTCTGACAAACTTCCTTCTTGTTAGTATATTTTCTCCTGCACAGCGTCTTAATTCATCTTCATTGCTTTTTCTAATTAAATGCATTTCAGCACCACATTTTTATAAATTTATTTTTTGTTCAATTATTTCAAATCTGAAAAGAACAAAGCAAATTTATGACTCTTCCTTTCTGGAAGATTTGATTGCTCAAATCATTAATTATCTGTGAGCATATCGGCACCGTTTGCACATAACAGTATCAGAAAAAGGCAGCGTAGCGATCTGCCGTTTTATGTAATAATTTTTATATTGGATATTGACAGCACATACGTGAACACACAGTTGTGTTATTATGAGAAGTAGAGGCGTAATCTTGACTAGAATACACCAGTGAGACCAGAGACTTAAAACGATCGGACATTTTTCAAGTACTTTTGCATATCAAATGAAATTCCTGCAAAAGTTTTTTAGTCAACATTTACTCTTGAGACATTTTTCCTTTCATTGTTCTTTCACATGAAAATATAGCTCTAGCCCCCAGTTTTAGTTAATGCATTTCACACTTTTGTCTTTTCTTTCATTAGGCACCCAGCAGCTCATGTCCAGGTACCATTGAGTAGGAATTATACAATAGGGAATTTCATTCTTCAGGAAAATAGTTAATTATCAAATAGATTTCACTTTTCCTAAAATGCAATCAAACATTAACCTACAGCGATGCCAGTCTAACCCTTGCACTGCATGCTTGAGTCATGGTATCACTACTAGCACCTCCAGCAGCCTTGCAAAGCCGCTGATGCAGAACCTGATCTCTTTAAGTCTGCTGGGGGTCACAACAACAGGCCGCAGACTTTACGATAACACACTAAGCAAAGGTCAGCCCTGGGGAATAAGAAGGCTCCACTGTGTTCCTACTATGAAGCACAGCAAGACACCACAAACACACAACGCGAACACATTCAGCCACAGTCCAATAGGACATGTGAAGAATGAGTTATTCCTGCCCATCTATGAAATCTGGGATGTGTGTGGGCGTATTCAGCTTGCCCGCAGGCGTGCTTGCAGAGTGCAGAGTGTGTATTCGGCATGGATTATAATGAGAGCGAACGAAGAGAGGAAGCAGCATTTGTAGCATTTATAGATACCGCATTGTGTGTTTTCTTTGCAGAGCATTATGACCTGATTGAGTTTAATGAAAAAAAGAAATGAATGCAGGAACCATATCATGGATTAGGACAATGTGCTAATGCTTCCTTCTGCATCCTGTATTTATTTTAGATCTTCTAGGAGCACAAATCTGCAGAACTACAGAATTTGGAGCACATCACAGAAGGGAGCCAAATGCCCTTGCTGTTTTCAATAGCTTAAATGCATTTATTTATAAGCAAGCATCAAAATGAGGCATCATACCTAATATCACAGTGAAATATTCATGAAGAGTTCCTTGATGTAGCATGTTTAATGTCAGCAGCGTGTCCCTTTTGTTGTTAAAAAAGAGAGAAAAGACATTCATGCTGTAATCTAGAGACAGAGGAGTAAGACAGACTTGGGGAAAATAAAGAAAATCAGACGTTATACTTTAAATTGACCAATTTACAAAAATTATTTTAAACATTTATGGACTCTAAATTGATTCCTTAATTTTGTTCAACAAACCTATGAAGAAGAAAAAAAAGGGTGACTATGAGGAAGGAAAGACTCTTCAGTTGTTGTCTTATTTGCCAGGATTTAATCTGGGACAATCCATCAGAGAGCGGTAATGAGGTCCAATGGTAGAGCCCACAAAGTCTTAATACAACCTTGGGTGTCCTGTTGCCAAAGCCACCATAAACCCCTGCTGGCTCTTGGGCAGCTGGGACTTGACATTTGACTTTCAGTGGGATAGCCCCTTACATCACACCTAAAACCTCGTACAGCAGCACAGAAGACGACTTAGAGCTTTCACTATGCTGACAGTTATTTTCACACATTTTTTCAAAGCAGATTTTTAGTTTCTATTTATTGTAACGTTTTGACCAACCAGGTGGCTTATATCAGTTTTTTTTTTTTTTTTTTTCTTATTCGGACTGAAAAGAACCAGGCAAACCAGCGTGCTGAATACATTCGGAAGGAAATCATTGTCTGGATGATTGCTTTGTGAAACTGGTTTTGTACGGCACCAGGGAGCTTAGAGGGAGGTGGTCATGCAGGATGTTTGTACAAAGCTCAGGACTTCACGGGTTGCTACCGTAAAACATACCAGTTGCGTACAGAAAAGGATCAAGGCTTGCTTCAGAGAACTAATAGTGTTTCACACTTCAAGGCGGCAGCGCTGTTTGGAAATGAAATCAAAACCACAATCTTTCTTTTATCTCTCACTTTCTCTCTCTTTTTATTATTTTACTGTAACGGGCAATGAACTTCTTTCTTTTGTGCTTCGGGACATTTCACAGCTCAGGTTTAAGGCTCGTTTAGTTCTGTATAGTTCCACAGAAGTTTATGACTCTCAGCTTTTGTTTTAAATTGAGTTGAATATAAACGGCTTCACCATAAAATCATCTGTCTTCTTATGCTGCTTTTTTAATCTCACATTTGTGTAGCAGATTTCAACGTGCTTACATGTTTACTTCATTTACACAAGAGAGCACACTAGAGAATTTAAGCCTGATAGAATTACTGAGTTTGTAGGGTGTAAAAAATTAACTTGGTCAGCTTAAAGATCAAATCTGCAAAACCTCAGTTAGACTATGACAGTTGGTAAAGAAAAAAAAAAAAAGGACCCATAAACACCATGTTGTTTCTTTGATTGGGTCAACTATTTTCACAGGGTCAATTTTGACACCGTGACCTTACATTTGGTTAGATCGATCTCTTTTCTTACTGGTAACTCGTACAGACACACAGAGAAAAAAAATGCTTGAAGCAAATGCAAATAAGCAAAGTGTAATTAAAAGTGATTTTCCCAGTCGTAGTACAAATAATATGTATATTGGTTTGGTTTGATAATATTGTTCTAATAAATTATTTTAATGAATTAAATCAATGTAATAATTAAATAAATACATTTAAATAATTTTATATCAATGAAAAATACCACTGTCCAGGATGTAGCCTGCTTTTTGCCCAATGACTGCTGGGATAGGCTCCGTTACCCACAACCCGTCAAGAAAATGGATAGATGAAAAATACCTGTCTCCACATGGGGTCTGTTTTTTTTTTTTTTTTTTTTTTTTTTACTTGAGCTCTGAAATAGAAACTCTTATTTTACCAAATGCAAAAGGTGTAAAGTCCCCATGTTTTAGCCTTTCAGGTGCTCAGGTGATCACTGCCCCTTGTGAATAAATTACCAGTGACACTATAGTGAATCTGAAACCTGCAAATCTGATCCTGAGATGTGTCCTACTGCTGTGAGGACATTCTGAATCACTGAATCACAACCTAGCATGCATGTTTTGTGTGCTGGAGAGAAACCACTTATGCACAATGGCACTACAACTAAATAAAACAATACAAACAATTTAGTAACACAGATAAGGGGGTTGCACAAGGACTTTTGGCTTCATTCCTGCAGGGAACAATTACTAAATTTATTGTGCAGTTAGCAGAGAGGCTCTACAAATGAACAATGGTAAGTATGTTTAATGGCTAACGGACAGCTAAGATAAATCTCTCGTACATGATTTCTATGGGAGGAATTTAACAAAATTTCATATGGATTCTGTAACTTTGCAACCTTTTAAATGTACATATAGATGTTTTTACTCAAGGGGAAGAGAGGAATATATTTCAATCTATACCTACAAAGATGCCTTTTGCATGGATTTAAACATGGACATTTTACATTGCAGAAAACATTTAAGATAAGAGGATGATTTTCTTTTTTACATGCTCATTTTTCTTTCCTAAAAACTCCTATTACTGCAAATCTGGAAGTAAGGACACTAGTTTGTGAGGAGAAAACAACAGGGAGATAGAAACTATATGGAGAAAAAAAACAATGGAAGAGTAAAAATCCTGAACTGACAGCATTTTGGAAGGTTTTTGTAACAAAGACACACAAATAAAGACGAGTGTGGAAAATTTGCTGTGAATCTAAGCATTTGAGACGAGTAAAGCAGCAGCTTCCCCAGACCTGGCATCCTGCTAAATGCAAGGCTGAGCTCATTAGGACTGGCCCAACATCACACACACATACACACACCAATCTGTCAGTTTTATTTTTCCTCCTCACATTAAACAAGCAGACACACAAAGAAAAGGGAGGATAGAGACAAAGCAAAGGAAGGAAAAGAAGAAATCAGAAGAGTAAGAGTTGACAAAACCACGAGAATCGAGCCAGAGCGGTGAAGGAGCGATAGAAAGAATGACAGACAGAGATCGAGTGAAAGACAGAGACTCAGAGAGATGGAAACAATGAGGGGAGAGACAAAGCAGGTGGTCTGGGTAATTGCCTGGGGAATATAATGAATGAGCCACAGTGCGTCTGACGGAATAGGAAATCGTCTCTATCTTCTCATTCCCCTCGCTCTTTCCTTCACGCTCTCATTATCTCTCGCCCTCTCTCATTCCACCACCCCTCCCTTATCCATCTCCCACACACCCTTTTAAACATATCTGCTAACCCTATCTTTCTTGCTCGCAGACTGCCAGCATTTGCTTTTTCTCTACTGCTGAGCTTTTAACACTTTTTCTTTCCTCTCAACTTGACTCCCCTCTAATTTCTATTCCCACCTCTGCAAGCTCCCTTCGTTCCCCGGCAGCCTGGACAACTGCACCTTTTATGACTGTATTTATTGGCAGGATGGCACTAAATTTCAAACAGCTCAATTAACACTCACAAAAAGGAAGTGATGTTCCACATGCTGCAAAAACGCAAGTGGGCTAAAAATTCCCTGCAGGGATCATTAACATCCCTGTCATTCTCATTCAAAAGGTTCTTTATTGGGTCTTTCCTTGAACTTCTTTGTTTCAAGCAGCTATTATTTCCTTGCAAATAATTTTGATAAATCCAGTTAATTTCTCAGGATTGCTGCTGTCACTTTATGGAAAAACTGGCTTCATCAGTTCAAAATATGCTAACGATGTTGTCAATACAAACAGTTTTTAAAAAATTGGATGAAAAATGACTAAATCTATCCACAGAACAATTTTTGGAAATTTTAAGCATATTATGAATCATTTTAATTCTAGCAACAATTATAGGAGCAGTCTTTGTAAAGTCTGTGTTGCACCCTTTTTAAAGTTTGGCTGGCCCTTCGACTTACAGTCAGGTGTGACTACTTCATTCTCAAAGCTTATATATACCATCATGAGAGGACTCTCTAGGCTTGTCATTACTGTATGCTTCTTCTGTAGGGAGGTTGTAGCTCGGGGGGGTAAGAGCAGTTGTCTGTCAACCTGAAGGTTGGCGGTTAGATTTCAGGCTTCCCCTGATTACATGCTGAAGTGTCCCATGACCCAAAAAAAGTAAGTTCCTTAAAGTGTCCGTTAAATGACTATAATGTAATGTAATGTACCACTAAAAAAATGCTGAACTGCAACTAAATATGCATCGAACAATAATAATCAATCAGCAGAAAAGGTTGAGAGTGACAGAGTAAATGTGTGAGGCAGAGGTTATTCTTACTGCAGACAAAGCTCATCATGGGTTCAAAGCAAGTCATTAATGTTCAACTGAGCAACGCGGTCACTTCAGGAGCACACACCAGTCCACAGATAGGTCACATTTAACAATGTAATGTTAATAGCCAAGTGAAACAAAAAAGAAAAAAACCTGATTTGAGCATTAAGACCTACAGTGTAAACATAGCCTACATGACTTTGCCGGAGGACCTCAATAAATACGAGTTATATGCTCTTTCCATTTCATGACACATTTTTTGATTGATATGACTTATATTCTTAAGTGACTTACAGCTGGTTAGTACAATAGCTGTTTTGCATTCTTTTACTAACCCTCACCGTAACCAAGGGCTGGATTTAGGTAGAGTGTTGGCGCATCAAGATGCTAGCTTGGATTCATATACAATAGCGTGAACAAAATGTACACACACCCAAGCATGTTCCTTTCCTCTTCAAATGAGCTCCAGTCCAAAGAGACTAAATATACCAGACATAAAAACAAAAGAAAAAAAAATCATGATTTCCACATACAGACACTGATTGCAGGCACATCATTTTTTATAAGGCCTACCAGTGTGCAGTTGAAGCATCATATGATCAAAAAGGAATTTTGTGATGTTAAAGTAAATAGTGAGACATTGCAGGTTGTGTCTTAATAACCGCAGTGCAAACTTTTTTTATTTCTAAATTATTGCATCATTTAGTTTGAAATTATGGTGGGATAATTTAAAAACTAACAAGCTGTTGTGATTGTTGAGCTCACATAGGTTACACTTTCAAGGTAAAAGACATTTCATTGCACTTCATATTCTGCGCAATCTATCTGCAGTTGAAAACAACAGCACTATAAAAAAAAATCTTAACTATTACAGCAATGTCCGTAGGAACAGACATTCATTCCAACCGGGAATTTTTGGCTCAGTCTTAGCCATTTAAATTATATTTGAGTAATTGCCACATAAATCTATACAAAAAGTTCTCCAACAAAGCACATACGGCAGGTATATCATCTGAGACAAGCATTCACTCGTTTTGAAATGAATAATGAAACGATACCTGAAGCTTTTTCATTTTACCGTTTCAAGAACTACTCCATAATAGAACAGTATAAAAACGAGTACAATATGCTCAAAAAAGAACTATTTTCATATCATCTGTACACATATTAAACTTGTATTCCAGCATGTATGCTTGTGAATAAAGTTTACAGCATCATTATTTTCATCATCAGAACCGCAGATAACCTGCTTGACAAACTCAACCCATTTTACAACACATTTTGAGACCTCATCCCCCCATACAGAGAGAAGGATCACAGAAACGGAACCCCAATAACCCCCCTCCCCTCGCTGACCATTTTATGAGCTCTGAGGAGAATCAACAAAGCAGCGGGGGCAGAAAACATCTCAGGACGAGCCATCAGAGCATGTGCTAACAAGCTGACAGACACTCCTACCTCCATGTTCAAGTCTCCCTTACCAAGAAAACTGTTTCCTCCTGCTGCAAGACTACAACCATTGTCCCTCTCCCCAAGATAGTGTCATAGCGGACATTAGGATTAAGAGGAACCCTCATCAGCTACTGGTGGCCACAAAGTGGAAGTGGAGCAGGTGTGCAGCTCCAAATATTTGGGGGTCTCCAGCGAGGACCTCAACACCAGGCCAAGCAGCGGCTTTACGTTCTGAGGTGGCTGAGGAAACTTCTACAGCAGCTTCTACAGCTGCATCCATCCTGACCATCACTGTGTGGTGTGGCGGCTCTACTGGCACGGACCGCAAATGCCTGCAGAGAGTGGTGAGGACTGCGTCTAAGATCACCAGGACTCCTCTTCGCTGTGCAGAACATTTACCAGTGTAGAGTCCGCAGGAGAGCTGCCTCCATCATCAAAGACTGTTGGACCTCCTCCCTGCAGGTCGGAGGTACAGGACTGTGAATTGCAGGGCACACAGACTCAGAAAGTCTTCCATACACCCCCCTGCCAACAGACTCCAAACAGTTCACAGGGAACAGGAGTCTGGAACATTATGACGGTCTACATTGTCAACAGGCCGGTACCTGTAGTACTGCTTACTGTGTTATGCACCTTATTATTCAGTACTGGCACATATATCTTACTACCTTTTCTATTGTATGGTTATTTAACTCTGAAACCTAACAGTTTTTGTAGCACATTAATGCACATAGATTACTTATAGTTCATATTTCACATTTACTCCTTTTTGCTTTTCTTTATACTTTAAACATTTATGGCATCCAGTCTGGACAGTAAAATTTTTTTGTACAGAGGAAACTCTGTCCTTACTGTGCATTAGACAAAATACACTTTGAAACTTTAAATAACTTCTGATCATATATGAACTTGTTCACTACATTCAACACTTTGTTTGCTAAATAAGATGGTTTATAAATCAATTTATTTTATTTTTTTGCTTAATTTTCCAATCTGTGCCACCTGGAGGTTGTATGTCACTAACACACAAAGTGCATTTTTGATAAAAAAAAAAAAAAAAAACATGAATAAACCCAACAGATTTGGAGATGATCCTGTAAAGGTTGGTAATAAATACAGATTTTGTAGCCCTTTTGTTAGTCATTGCTTTTACTAATGCATATCCCCCCTCTCTAGTGACAAACAGGCAAAAACAAATGCCTGCTCTATAAAGTATTTAAAACCTGATTTCATCTCAGAACATAGATCTGAGAAAGAAAATCTGATCCTCTACAGGTTTTTTACATCAAACCTGTCAAAAACTGTCAACAAGAGAGATAGATTTCATAGAGCTGCTGTGGAGAACTCCCTGCTGCATTGCTAATATGTGGTAAACAGGAGGTGTAAGAAACCTTCCACAAAATGGAGGATTTAATGATACAATTGTACTTGATCCTAAGTTTGGCTCTCTTTCCACTTGTCAGCAGTCACAAAGGCATTGTAAGAAAATGAATGGGCAGTTGAATACCTGCAGCCACGGGTAGATACAGTTAAGATAGAGACAGTTAAGACAGATAGGGAAGGAAGTAAGGTTTGAAGGATGTACCAAGAAGAAGGGAGGTGGTGTTGGAGAAGAGCCAGATAGCGTCACGTCTACTATTCAGGGCTATTTGATGAGATGCCTCAACCAGCTGAAAGGAGGAAAGACAGGGAGAGTAAAAGAGTGAAAGACCCCTTTCATCAAGATGACTTGTGCCGAAGAACCCTTCTGTTGCCTCCTCCTCACCGCTCCTTCCTTCTTCCTCATCTTCACCCCCCCCGCATTGGTAGATAAAACACATTCAATCACAGGGAAACGAGCACAGGGGGAAGAAATAAAAGAGAAAAGTTCAATCACGTTCTTCTTTCGATTTCAAAGACAGGATTCAGGTTGGTTGGTGGGGGCTTTAAGGAGTGTTTGAGAACACGCTAGGGTGCTAAAAGGAAACTTTCATCCAGTCAGCTTCATTTGATCCCACATGTTTTATGAAATACCTGCACAGAGAAACTCCAAATCTCCCAATCCAATCAATAGGAAAGTGCACTTCCACAATCAAAACACATGCAAGCCAACCAGATTGTGTCTCTTTGCTTTAAGTAAAAAGAAGTTCAAATGCACACACACTGAGGTGGCGTGTTTGCATGTGACGCTTTTGCTCATCACGGTACTTGAACATTAAACATCCATCCATTTTTTGCTTCTTATTTGGGGTCAGGTCGCAGGGGCAGGAGCCTAAGAAGGGAAATGCAAACCTCCCTGCCACATCTGCCAGCTCATCGGGGGGAATCCTGAGGCATTCGCAGGCCGCCAGCCTAGAAATATAATCTGTCCAGCATGTCTTGGGTCTTACATGGGGTCTCCTCCCACAGGAACACATTACCAGGAAGGTGTCCAGGAGGCATCCTAACCAGATGCCCGAGCCATCTCATCTGGGTCCGCTTGATGTGGAGGAGCAGTGGCTCTACTCTGAATCCCTCCCTGCGGTCAATTTTCTCACTCTAAGAGAGAGCCTGGCTACCCTACAGTGGAAACTCATTTCGGTCACCTTTACTCGTAATCTGTACTCTAGAGATGCTTAGAGTCCTCCCCTTGGGGCAGGACCTAATTCCTGACCCAGTGAGGGTACTCCACCCTTTTTCACCTGAGATCCATGGTGTCAGATTTGGGGGGTTACGACTAGATGAAGCCAACAGAATCATGTGCGGAGAGCAGGGATCCCAAGGTCACCAAACTGGATCCCCTCAACGCCTCAGCTGAGCCTAGATATCCTGTCCATATAAGTTATGTACAGAAACAATGATAAAGGGCAGCTTTGGTTGAGTCCAAATCTCACTGGAAAGTGTAACAACCTCTCACAGGGACTGGACAGCTCATACATAGGGAGCCTGGTACCCGATGTTCCCAGAAGAACAGTCAAATGTCTTTTCCAAGTCAACAAAACACACATAGACTACTTGGATGAACTCACATGCCCCCTCCAGCACCCTGAAGATGGTATAGAGCTGTTTCACTGCCAGGACAAAAACCACACGGCTCACTTAATGTGTTCATGTAATAATCTGACTACAGCAGTCAGATATGTTTAGCTTTATTGCTATAACTTAATGACAACAAATACATAACTTAAAGGAAACTAATCATCACCAAAGTCCCCAGTATGGGGTTAAACACCAGTGTTCTTTTAGCTATCATATGAGTTAAATCAATAAAAATGACCCATTTTATTAATTTGGTTCAACCTACTTTCATAATGTGAAATGCAAACAAATTGTTTCCTAGAGCAAGTATGTTTGTTATTTGCAACATATCTTGAAATTATTTTGTTTCATTGGACTTTTTTAGTTATGAGAAATAACACTATGACTCTTGTAATAGAGACTCATCCAACCATCATCATAAAATCTGGCTTTTCAGTTCACAATTGCTAAAAGGTAAAAATGGGCAATATTATTATTATTATTTTCTTTTTTATATCGTTTGAGAGAACCAATAGAGACTGGAAGCCTAAATCTTTACGTTTTTGTAATTTATAAGTTGTGTGGATCAATATTTTTTATAATGTTGTCCAAATGAAGAAAATAGAAATCAATGAAATGCTACAGGCAGAGTTAATAAATTCCAGCTGACATGATCATCTTCTTTGTCTTGAAGAGCACGTTTGTTTTCTTTATACTTTGTTGGTTGCCAGAAACTTCCAAAGAGGATTTGACTTCTGAATGAATGGTAGAGTGAAACATTTTGGAGGAATAGTAACACAGTCCATCATGAGCAGATATAATCTCTCCCCAGCTGGCTGATGTGACCAAATCCAGGCACAGAGTGCAGCTGCCAAACCAGTAGAGGTTGGCAGTGTGGGTAACAGCTGACTGCGGTTGTGTCTGCAGCCCAGCCGACGTGTTAGCGCTGTGGTGAGTGGTCAGATTGGAAGCTTTAGCAGCCTCTTATTCTCAAATTGAGTTGAACCAAGCATTTGTGGTGAAAAGGAATGAAGCAAACCCAGTTATTATGGTTGTTCTTGCTGGGTTGTTGCAGTGTTTTACAGAGGTTTCATATAAATACAGGTAAACACAAAGAAAGCAAATAGATCTGAGTCTAATTTTTCCAAACGTAGCTTGCAAACAATACATCGATCAATGAGCCAGTAGTATCAACATAATTTAATATGTAGATCAAACACCGATGTATTTATTTCTTTATAATTTATTTCAAATTGAAAAAAATGACAGTGTCTGAAAATGGTAAAAGTAAAGAAACTCCCTTACTCATTTTAAACAACTACATAACAATCAATGATGATATTTTTGTTCACAATTATGAATAGTTACCAAGCGTTTGATCACCCCTTACCCCCCAGGGTACTGGCTGATACGGACCTCAGTGCCACCCAATGATTTATTTAAGCCAGGGGTGTCCAAAGTCAGCCCTTGAGGGCGGCTATCCTGTGGATTTTTTGATGTATCCTTGTTCCAGCACACCTGGCTTCTATTAAATGGATACAAAAGCCAATGAATTTCAACACAATGACTGATTAACTTGAGTCAGCTGCTTTGGACCAGGAATGCATGTAAAACCTGCAGGTATGTGGCCCCTTGAGGACCGGAGCCGCACATCCCTGATATAAGCCAACCAATAATTACTATCAGGACAACATGTCCTCCACCATCCACTTCTTCTTGTCTGCTTTCTAAATTTATGTAAATGTGATTTTTATATACTCGTCTGTGTAGGACAAACATGATATTGTTTTAAATTCAGCTGAGCTCTTAGATTAAAACCCTCTGCCATTTTACCAATCTTCCTCCTGAGCTACAGCCTACCTAGGTGATACAGTATTAAGACTTTTTGCTTAGTAGTTCTTTTGGTGGCAGGTTGTAATTATTTTGTAAAGACATCCTCAGTATATACCTGCTTTTGGGTGATAGGAGACAGGAACACATGAAGAACTGGTCTTGTGCTGTTTACTATTCAAAACAACCATAGATCCTGACGAGAAAGCTGCAATGATGCAATTATGAATCTCCTCCAGGCAAAGTGGACTGCCATATATTGTCTAAATTTTTACCAAGTCATGACTCACACAGAGTTCTGAAGAAAAAAACCACAATGTTACTCTTTTTAAGTGCTGTTTCTAAACACGGGACTCTAAGAAATACACTGGACTTTTGAATTAGTAATAGGACACTGAGAGCCTGTCTTCCTCCTTGATAAAATATGATTTCTCTGTGCAGAGTGGGTACAAAGAGCTCTCATGCTCGGGTGCAAACTAATCATTACTAAGTGGAAAGTGCTATCAGCTCTTGTAGTAAATATATGACACAGCTATACTGGCACAAAGACGCCAATGGCAGCCTGTCATTCTCCTTGATGATTGGGGTAGAAAACCATTTGTATGGAGTTTCACTTCGAGGAACCTTATTAAATGTTGATGCTGAATGAGCAACAGGCAGTTAGAGGAGCCAACCTTAAAAGTATGAGATTTTTATTTCAAGAGCATTAGTTTTACAAAATGTTTTTTTCTATGAAAAACCTTATTCGCACAAATGCGTTTGCATAAAAGAACACAGCTGTCACTTCTTTTTGTTTGTTCTATTGCTTTTTCTTTGTAAATGTTGTTTCTGGTTGTGTTAGTTGAATCTATTGGAACTTCTCTTCCAATTTAAGGATAAAATCCAAAATTCTTCAATTCCTTCTGTTCACGTAACATTAGTTTTGCACAACATTAACTAAGTGTTAGCCTAAATTAATGCACATTAGCATGTGTCTTAATGTATCATAAATGCTATAAAAGGTCTTACGTTTATGCTATTTTTGGTTCTTCCTGAAATCATGAACCCAACTTCAGGGTTCCTTGTGAGGCCATGAAAGAGAGTGAACAAAGGATTTCACTAGCATTAAAAGAAGTGATGTATGCACTACACACGCGCCAGCTAATTGATTAGTTGATTGACTGGAACGGCTCTGCGAGAGTTATGATTCATAAGCCGAGAGGTGTTAAGGAACAGCGTGGCCCCGTTAAAAGTGAGTCTTTTCACTGAGACAGAGAAGCAGCGTTGGGAGTGTTTAACAGAGTCTGAGGGAGAGCAGACATCCAACTGAAGCAAAAAAATGTAACTGTAATAAACTGCTTGTTAAATGACAAACGTTCAGTTTTATTACAAGCTTAGGCTATAAACACTATACGACTTTTTTTATAGACTCCCAAGCTTTTCCATACTTGCATCTGCCCGCCCATTTCTTGCATTACTGTTATTATTAATGTATGATATGAGCAGAAATTAAGGCATCTAGTAAAAATCTTGCATTTAAAACAGTAAAAATACTTAGACTACTTAGGGAGGGACAAAGGCAGGATCAAGCTGGGTCAGGAGGTCGATCAGGAGGCAGCAGGAACAGGAGGTCCGCGTCTGGCAGACAGCCCGGATGCTGCAGGAACAGGAGCTCCGGATTCGGCGGGTGGCCCAGAGGCCAAAGACACGGGAGCTCTGGATCCGGAGGAGCAGGAAGAGGAGCGTCCAACCGAGGAACCAACCGGGGACAAAGAGGTCCCACACTGGGACCTCCTGGGAGATGAGGAGAGGAGCATCCACCCGTGGGACCTCCTGGAACACAGGATCTGGAGGAGTGTCCACCCGTGGGATCTCCTGGAACACAGGATCTGGAGGAGCATCCACCTGTGGGACCTCCTGGAACACAGGATACAGGTCTGGTGTCGGACTCTGCGGTGCAGGACGGGACCTGGGCGGTGGTGTCGGAGCCTGCAGAGCAGGACGGGACCTGGGTGCTGGCGTCGGAGCCTGTGGAGCACGACGGGACCCGGGCGCTGGCATCAAGCGTGGTTGCTGCTGCAACACTGGCATGGGTCTCCCGGGTGACGTGAAACGTAGAGCCTCGGGAGACAGAGTGGGAGACAGAGTGGGAGTCTGAGACATAGACAGAGTCTGGGTAAGAACTGGATATACAGTATTTATAAGAATTTATGGCCAGTTGTAGCATTTTGAGGGGATAGTCATTGTCCATGGTCTCTGTTTTATTTCTGATGGAAGAGGTGGATTGCTTGATTAGAGATGTGGGAGTCAGGTGCTTCGGTGGCACGGAAGCCAGCCAGGCAGGAGGCACAGAAGCCAGGCAAACAGGAGGTTCAGAAGGAAGCAAAATTATCCGGAGGGCGAGTCTGGAACCACAGAAAGGGTAAAAGTATCATGGTTCTGTCTAAGGATCCATTCCCAGCAGTGAATCCAGCAATTCATCGGACGTGATGAGGTCAATGGGCTTGGCGGGTCTCTGTCTCCTGGATGTCTTATGCGGTCGGTTTAGGTCGGACATTCTGTAACAATGAAGTTGAGCTGGAGCCAGAAGGATTGTGAACAGGATTTATTAAAGGTAATGTGGGATGACGTGAAACCTGTAGGGAAAGTGGAGGAGTCCACGAGGGTTGTAGGGACAAGGAACAGGACGACAGGGATGTCCAGGAGAACAGGGAAGGCAGGAGCAGCAGGAACAAGAATGGCTGTTTACTCATTCAATGTCCGATCAAGGTAAGACTGGTGAGCTGAGAGATATATGGCTGTGAGGGAATCAGGAACAGGTGCAGGTGATCAGGGATAATTAGTCTGGCAGGTGATGGTGCTTGCGCTGACAGGCTGGAGCTGGGCATGACACCAGGAAGGGATGTACAGCAGTGGTTTCCAAAATTCCAGAAGTTTGTGTTTAACTACATGCTCAAATTCAGCTTCTCTCCCAAAATGATGGCAAATTTTAATATCTGGTCATTAATAACTTTGTTGTGTATACATTTTATATTTGAAAATTAAAAATTCCCTTTTGGAAAACGCTGGTTTAACCTGATATCTCATCATTCATGCGCAGATCAGACCTTCAGTCTATCCAGCTGTATCCTAGCTCCGGCTATAAAGGAGCGAGTGGGCGAGAGCAAGACAGCGTTTTTTCAGAAGCAACTGCAGGAAAAGGTGGCAAGTTAAGTTTAACAGTAAATGTACAGAAAAGGTTGTTTTGGCTACCAGGCACATTCTTGGCTGAATCTCTGGGAAAAATCAGAAATTACGAGTATGGCTGAAAAACAAGCTTGTGTCTGATTACTGCATTTTACTTCACGACCAGTACAGCAGATTGAAGATCCAGATAAAATCCCATGTGACCCACTTGTGGTTCAGGAACCCATCTTTGGGGATTACTCATCTAGAGCCTTAACTTGTATATAAAATTGTCAGTATATACTCATATTTTTCATGCCTTTTTTGCATATCATCTTTTTGACCCCTGCTTTGTTTGCTGGAGGAATATAAACCTGCCAAAAACATGTGATTGAAAAGGTGCATCACCGATGTCATCACTCTGCAGGAATCTGAGTTTATTTTTCTTGAAAAAACAAATTATTTGCTATATGTTTCACCTTGAAATTGTGGGTTCATAGAAGCAAAACCTGAACTCATCATACTATATCTCTTTTTTTAGTTTTAGAAAAATGTATTAATTGTTATTTCAGTTCCAGCTTAAATTTGATATTCAACTCATCCATCTATCCATTTTCTTAACCGCTTCATCCAATTCAGAATAGCATATTCTGACTTTTTTGTGTAAAATAAAGACCATTGCACTCTACATGTTGTCAGAACACGACCCTATTGAAATGAAAAAGCCTTGAAGGCAAAACACCAATTCACTCACAACCACCCCGGCTAGTATGTTTCCATCCATAGCAATGGTTGCACATGATTTCACCACAACTGACGTCACTGTGTAGGTGTTTGGAAATGCACAACTTATCCCTTCATTTACAGGCTTCAGAAGGAACGTAGATATCTGTCCTACCACCCTCCGATTGTCAAAGTGGATTAATCATCTGAAAGTAATCTGAAAGTGAAGTGTAGAATTGCAGTGCATTACCTAACTGTTACAAACACAACCCCTGCAGAGTCTATCATCCTACTGCTGCACAGCAAAGTTCACAAGTCATGACATGCCAAGATGGGAGGGAAAGTCTACCCCACAAAAGATAGCATTTTCTTTACACAGACAAACAGACCTCTTGTTATTTACTGCATTTATAAACGACCTCATCAACCTTTCCATCCTGCTGTTACCACCTGGGACCTGGAAGACTTCATCTGCAGGGTGCTGGAATTTGTCGCTAAATTCACAGTTTGTCTCTGGCTGCAGCCTTGGCTGTAAATTGTGTCAGGAACTATGGTGAAAAATCAATAATTTCAACAGATTACAGCACACCACATAGAGGATGGTGTGTGAGGAGAATACCACCATCTCAGACTTGCTAACAGTTTCCTGTCCTGGAATTACAAGAGTAGGTGTGGAGTGCAGGAAGAGGATATGCTGATCTTTTCTATCAGGATAACAGGCTGTGCTCATGCTGGCAAAAATCAATGCATCACTTTTTACAGTATTAAAAATATTTTCTAACTTGTCACCTTTAAAGTTTTAGACACACTTCAGTTATTTTACTGATAATAGCTATATGATATTTAATTGTTGCTTTTGTGGTCTAGGTCAAACTAGATTTTAAGTTATATCATATTTAACATTTTTCATTTGTTTACTTTTATCATAGTAAAGAAATATCATTTGATGATTAGTTTACCTTCAATGAATAAAAAAAAGCTCTTATTGAATATGATTCACATGCAGATGGGTAGTACAAATGTTTTTATATTGGTTTGAAACATTTCGATGGGCATGAGAGCTGTTTTGCTTTTTATGAATACTTTACACTGAGAGCTCTATTAAAATGTATAAAAACCTGTTTAGAGGATAAAAATGTCCGCCAATATGCAAGATTTGCAAATCTTTTGAGAGTAGATGAGGCATCAAGGATGAAGAGTCAGAAGATTTTGCTTGGAACGACAGAAGTCTCGCTATTGACTCTACTCAGCAAAAGATAAAGATGACCCTGAGTTTATCCCATTTTACAAACGAGGAAACATCAGGATATCAGACTATGATGGAAGACCTTAATGTTGATGCAGTTAAACTCAAAGCCTCCTTGATCAGTCAATGAAACCTTCACAAAGCAGCAGCAAGCTGAACATTTTTTGACTATCTTCTGTCGTGTCACAAGCCCCCGTGTGCACATCTACATGGAAGAGCATGAAATTCTGTATAATGTCATCTCACTTGGCTAAAGGAGAGCAAGCATTTTTGCCTCACTGCACAAGTTTCATAGGAAATGAATGGAGAAGGACCAGAGTGTCCGCCCTCCTCAGGTGAATTTGTAATGGAGAGTGCAACTAAGGCTGCTAACAAAATAATAGCAGAGAAAAGTAGAAAGAATATATTGTAACAACCTTTAGTTAATCTTCATGTTTTGTTCATCTGTGTTTCTGTTATGTTAGAGATATTATCAGTGTCTCTCTGTCTATGTGTGTGTGGTGAGTTGCCGGGGAAAGCATGCTAGGTGTTTGTGAGGAGTTTGCTCTGATGGTAACCATTTTTAAGGCTCTATAAAATGACAGATCCAGCCATGCATTGTCCTCTTTACCTCCTGCTCCTAGGCAAATAGCACTTTAGCTGTTGTTTAAATTTAATATGATGTTGGCACATTTGTTTAATAGATTTGCTCTCTTTTATTTAATTGCTGCAAATATTTAGACACTTTATTGTGTGCTTGTTCTCATTTTATGTAAACATTGTGATTTAAAAGAACAATAATATAATGGTATTTATTCTTCTGTTTTGGCCAAATTGTAAACCTGGCCGGTAGACGTGTTGCTAAGAGCAGCAGCAAATTGTCCGAGAGGGGATGGTTGTGACTGAGACAAGGAGAGGACCCAGGCAATGCGCAGCATTAAAAAGGGTTGAAAATATGCAGCGTTTTTTGTGTGATTTGTTTCCATTGATCAAAACTTTACACTGGAATCTGTTTCCAAAGCTAAAACAATCATTTTCTTTGTCCTTTTTTGTTTAATATTGACACATAATTACAAAAGCAGCTTTATCAACTCTAATTCTAATAAAGTTCTAAGGAGCAAGTTGAAATCAGTAAGACACGCTCTTAAGAAACAACTGTCTAAACATCCATCCATTTTCTACCGCTTATTCCCAAACGGGGTCGCTGAAGCCAATCCCAGCAGCCAACGGGCGAGAGGCGGGGCCCCCTGTCTAAACATATTTTAACTAATTTATTAAAGTCAATTATATGACCACGAAAAAAAAGGAGTGGCCAGATGTTCAGAAATCTGCACAAACCGCATGTATAAAGAAAATACTAGAAAGACGACTCAGAACTCTTCAGAAGCTAGAATGCTCTATAAGAGAAGAATGGGGTAACACTACTTTCCCAAACGTCAGGTTTTTCTCAGGTCCCAGTCATTCAGATACTGCTGCTAAAAAAAGAGGTGATCCTACATGATGGTAACGATTTCCCATCTAAACTTTGAAATTTGTTGCTGTCATCTAATTTAAAATCTGCTTTGAATTCTGTTTTGCAAATTATTGCATTTTGTTTTTATTGTTATACTCTAGATGGTTTCCCGACTGGATCTTATCATTTAAGCAGATGAAATGATCTATTTACTGAGCCTTGTTCTACCTGGCTGTAGGCTTGCTCATTACTCATTACACAGAGGCCTATTAAAGCACGCAGCTCTGTGGATGGATCAGAGCAAGCAGATCAGGATGGGTCATGCTGGAGCCAGTGAGGCGGAGTGGAGATAATCAAACACTAAGTCTTCACGCCTCGCTGTAGCTTCGCTTATTAGAATACGGTAATAGTACTTCTAATGAGCCACCCTTTACTGCTGACTGATAATACTACGTAGTGTACACACTATACAAGCAACATTACATTTAACCCCCACAGATCAGCCTGAAAAGTGTTTTAAAACAAGCCGAGACTGATTGTATGCATGTTGTGGACAAATGACCCAAATTTGCTAAAAAAAATGACAGAATGTAAAAGAAATCCTGACACGACACTGTCAGAAACTTCGACTTTCCATGACATCATACTAGAACATAGATCTTTCTTCACGAACAAACAGGTGTGTTTCTATAAGCTTGTCACAACAGGTAGAACAAAAAACAACACAATTTTACAATGTAATGCAATTCAAAGCAATGGCCCTACACTGACTGTTACCTTTGTGGAGCTATGTCATAAAAAGCTCCCCAATCAAAGCCACAGACCAAGACTGGGTTTCCACTGCAGACAAAATCACTAAAATCTGACATTTTTGTCCTAATATGACCCAAATCAGATCTTTTTATTACAGTCTGAACAGCACAAATCTGATTTTTCCAACCTGACACACATCGCTTTGTTTCCATTTATTAAATCGTACACACATAATTTAATGATCATGTTGCATTTCATCTAACTTGTACATCATTGAAGTGAGAACAGTGTCAGCTATCTGGGCCAGGCTGTAAATCCATGTCCAGATGTAGCATCCCCACTCCTACATAAAAGGCTGTTATTAAGATCTGTGCTGTTTGTCTCCATCTCATGCCTTCCTTTATCATGATGTAGCCAGCTCCGGCTGCGCAACTTCCAATTAATAAAAATCAATATTCACTTCTGGAAACAATGTTATGTGTGAGGTCCTGCCTTATTCTGTGCATATGGGTCACTTAAAGACCAAACTGCTGTGTGATGAATGTTGGCATATGAACGTGATTTGGATCTAAGAAAAAAAATAATATTTTGTGTATTCATGTTGTGAACAGGAATAGCATCTGGATAGGTTTCCCAAAAATGTTATTTGTATTTAATTATCAAAAATGAAAACATTCACAACTTTTATATCTTGTCAGTTGTTCTTACAACTGCTCCTCAAGTGTTTTCTGATGGTTCTAATCTGGCACAAACTTTAATAAAATGTACTTTTTCTTAATTATGTTCCAATTATATAGCACAACAGATTGTTTCCCTTTCATAAGCACACCATTGGCCACTTGCAACAATGAATACAAAAGAAAACATGTTACCCAACTGCTGTATATGAAGGCATTTAGCATTCGTTTGGAGTTGGCCCCTCCAGCTTCTGTAGATGAAGATCGCAAGGTGACAGGTTGGCCGGGAAGCGAGGCAGGAGGTTGAGATGGAGATCAGGTTTTTATAAATCTCATTTCTGCTGCTGATTTATCAACTCGCCCCGGTCCCTGTCAGCCACACACACATGTGACCAGCATGGCAAAAGGCTAACTCATTAGTCTGCCTCATCACAGTTGGGGCTGTGTGTGTGTGTGTGTGTGTGTGTGTGTGAGAGAGAGAGAGAGAGGGGGGTGCAAGCCCCAGATATGCACACATTCTTCCTTTCGTCTCATTTCCCATTTTCCCTTTCTTCATCAGTCTCTTTCACCACTTCTTTACCTTTCTTCATTTTCAGCCCTTCCTTCGTCTCCCTCCTTTTCTTATTCTCAGAGTCTGAGTGGTGGGCTCTCCATCCAGGATTTAATTAAAGCAGTTTAAATGGCCAGGGGTGATCCTCATCATGTCATCCTCTTCCCTGTCTCTCTTCCTCTGGAGGTTAATATCAGACTAATCCAGTCTCACCCCCCTAAGCCCTTCCTCAATAATGCATAGCCTCCTCTCTGGCCACCAAGAGAAGCTGCTTTTAACAAAAACACAGCTTAGAGAGCTCAACTTCAAACTGTCAATAGCAGACACACCCTTATCTATGTATATTGGGAAGACCTGCTCTGTGTGTCATTGCCAACCTGAAGCAATTCTCTGTGGGGGTTTGGTTGATATGGGATGCTGTATGATGGAATATGTTATAGATACAGATTCATTACGTTGGAGCTGTATGTCTAGACACTGGTGACCTTCATCACTCGATACTAGTGATCACCTCATAAGGGTCGAGATGACCATTAGCTACATAGAGATTTACTCTCATCTAGTCAAATAGTTATCGGAAGGAATATGCTCTGCAAAAACATAATTAACAATCAGATCAAGTAAAAAAAAAAAAAATAGACAGATTTACAAGTTTCTTGGTCCTTAAAATAATCTCAGGTTTTTCATGTACTATATTTCTGCTTCAACAAACTTGACTCCAATTAATGACTCATGCAGAACCTCATGTTGCATCCATTTAATATAAACCAGGTGTGAAACCTCAAAAACCTACAAGGTAGTGGACCTAGTGGACTAACACAACAACATAACATAGAGTCTCATTTATCAGCTTTTGTTACAAACCAATTTGTTCTTACATCTACCTCTGCAGCTTTTTATGAAGTGAATGGAAAATCTTCATATATTGGATTTGTTTTTAGTAAGAAACGAATAAATCCCACTTAAGAATATTCTAACATTTGACAGATTTAAACAAAATGTTTGTGTTTTCTTCTATTGCTCAGTCCAATTAAACAAAATGATAATAATAACAAACTTTAAAACACCCAGTTTCTTTACACTGAATCCATTACTGATTCAGTTTGCATTCGTATTAGAAAAAAATAACATTTTATAAAATAAAAGGAAATAACATTTTATAAAAGAAATGTAGGTAATTGAATGTTTTTGGTCATTTTAAGTATTTAAACATTTATCTTTGCCTAGATCTGATATTACAAATTATATCCTAACAATATAATTTCCATCAGGGGTAAATAAAATCTTTATTCATTTAAGAAGCTGGGTTCATCAATTAATTATACTGCATGCACGTGGACATTAAAGCACGGTCGCCTGATCCCAGAATATTGCTCCATAAATGTTTATGTAACCTGCAGTTTCCAGATCCACCTGCTGAATGTGCATTCACTCCAACATTGCCTATTATAATGATTACATGATTTTAGGAACTTAAGGTAATGTCGTTGCCATCTGGTTGATAATACTTATTACCCGTCAGACCCGTCTAAAGGTTTTGTTTCAGCAGATGTGCCAACAGCTTTCTTGAAGCGCTGCATCTAAAAAGGATGGCACAGCAGGAAGCATTTTGTTTTGTAAACTAAAGAAGGTTAAAAAAACATTTTATTCTAAGGTGTACCCATTTCCTCTTTAGTCACTAGACCACACATTTTCTTTTTGGGACCAGACAGAAGGTTTGAGGTCAGAAGAAATTAATGATCTGTTTGTCCATAAAACTCTGATACTATTTGGAGGTCTATGTGTCAGACTTAACTGTCACTTTAAAAAAAGAACAGATGTTTTATTGCACATCTTTTCTTTTTTTCATTCTTTTTTTTATGTTTTTTTATTTTCTTGTCTGCCTCTATCTGTGTCTCTGCATATGTCCAGGAAGTCTGCTTATATGGGCATATCTGGGCTTTTACCTGTAAAGTAGGGTAATCTGTCACATCTTTCAACTTGTTAATCATCAATCTAAGAAGAAAGCTATGAATTAGCTATGAATTTGTGCTCTTCTAATATGTTTCTGAATCTGATGTAGGCTATTTGTAAAAAAATTTTAATGTACAACAAAAGTAAGATGATTTGTAAGAAGATACTGGTGAACAAGGGAATCTGCTGAGGAACACGTGGAAATGCAAGCTTTCATCAAAGCCAGTCACTATAGTACATATGTGAAATTATGTAAAATATTTTAATTAAACAAGGACATAAAAGAGAAAAGCTATAAAAAATCATTCCCCAGAGATAAATCTTTAAATAAAAACAGCCACTTCAGTCCAAAGGGAAACAACATCAGCCTTGAAATCTGCATTTGTGACACAGTATAGTGAACAAGCATCACAAGTATAAAACATCAAACACGTCAGGGAAATTCTTCAGTACTGCACTGCTTCAGACACTGTTCACAAAGCTGCTTCTTTTTTTTTTTCTCATTCAGATTTGCACCGCCTCTGAAACACGAGATGGTACAAAGTAAAAGCCCTCTAACACCATAAATAACAAAACACAACCTATGCACAAAAAGTTGAGTGTTGGAGTTTTGATCACAGAAAATGTGAAAAACAACCCATTATTTTTAGTTTTTTTAATACATCATAAGTACTAGATGAGACATTTTGCAAATTTCAGCACCACATACAGTATATTTGTGTGGCTTATTCTATTTAGGATGAACACATATTTTATAATGTGTGGCCAAACAAAAAGTACCACCTTCAGAAATAATATAATGTACAAGCATTATATCATGGAATGTGGTAATTCAAGCACTCTTAAAGTCATAATATTAAAGGTAATTTCAGAGTATGTCTAAATCTAATTATATCAGCCTGTTAGCCTGTTAAGTCCCTCAGGGTTCTGCCTGGGCCCATTAACTATTCAGGTTATTTATTTTGCACCAAATACAGATCATAAACTATTTTTATTTTAGTTTTTACTCTTGGTACGAATGAAAACAGCCACGTTAAAGCACATGCAGTTTTTTAAGTTTACATTCTGCAAGTAATTGCAACAATTGTTTTGCATCCCCCAAACGGAAGGAAACAATGCAGTTTTCAGAGAAGGCTGAAGTATGGCCAGTAAGAACAAATCGATATGAAGTAATTATTGTATACAATCATTTGCTGGAACAATATATTATTTATGGAAATAAGACTTGTGCTTTGGTAGGTAGTGGATGGTTAAATGGTGTTACCTTGGTAAGGTGAATTTCTTTTTCTCACTGGGTTGGGTAAACTACCAAACAATTTCTGACATTTTTCACATGTTAAAAACCATTCAGAATACCAGCTGCCATCTTCATCTTTGTTAATTTCACTAAAAAAGAAATAATATCTGCGTGTTTCGGCTTAGCGCATGCACCATTACACATAAAACCCTATCAGCCATATCTATAGACCAGACGTTCTTTGAGGATTCATTGTAAAGAAAACAATCACATCTTTCATGGAAGCCGATTACTGTTTCTCTCCCACATATTTTGTTTTTGATAATTACGCAATTTCAAGCTGCAAGTGGCAGCATGATTGCAGGTCATTCTGATTCAGGTGGAAAACTGATCGTCAGATACTTTCATACTACGAATCGTATTGATTTTGATGTGCGTGATAATGTTCAGTAAACATTTAAGTAAACAATAACTCAAAAGCACCCTTTAGCAGTATCCAGGCCTTAAATTGGATTGATTAGCTGCTATGATAAAGAACAGAAACTTCAGCTTACGAGTCTGGAAATCTCTTCACAGATACGAGTACAGACTCAGTGAAAGAATCTCTTATTGTCACAAGAGGTGTCAAGACAATATCAGTGTATTTTTAAGAGTTAAAAACACTGTGATTATATCTTGACAGTCAAAAGTCATATTATTAAACCTCAAAGCCCTGATCACAGACTGTTCTGGAATGTGTTGTTATGAGCGTGATTCTTAAATGTGTTATTTAGAAAAAACAAGTGTTGGGGATTTTAAGGGAAGCGCATTTCCATCATCAATGGAATGGCATCAGTGACATGGTTTAAAACATAAAAAAGTTAATATAACATATAATTGAGCTTTTACTAATCCTTATAAGGGATATAAATAATAAGAAAGAGCCTTAACCAAGTAGGAATATTTACACCATCATTATTCACATCTGGCATTATCGCAGATGTGCTGTAGTTCTTGCTGGAAATTGTTATGAATTAGTAGCAAGATCACAATGCACAGCTTGCTTTTAACCGGGCTCTGAGAGGATTTTCTCAAGGCATAACAACTACAAGTACATATTTTAAGAAAGAAACTTTAAAGCCATGTTAATTTATTTCAGGTCCCCCCTGCAAAACTCTATCAGACTCGCTGAAATTAGTTTAGTTTGGGGAAAGTCTAAAACGCTCTCATCATTTGTGCTGCTTATTTAAAGCCATAGATTGCCTACATTTCACAAGAGTGGGCATTCACAAAATTTCAATGGAGTGAATGAAAATATCTTCAGGTGCTTTTTCTTTTTTGTGTGTAGTCAAGTGTCTGAGGAATACAGGCGTATGTGGATGGCAACTTGCTATTAAACCAAGCACAATCTAATGACCTTTCCACCAATAGCTTTGCTTGTGAATGTGCACACGTGTGTGTGGGAGGAGAATCAGGTAGTCTTGGGCTGCTAATGAAGACAGGGATATATACGACAACTACCAATTAAAGTTGTCAGAGCCACAGTGTTCCCAGGGTTTGATGGTCCAGCCCTGCACAACTGCTGATTTCTCTTTGCATGCCTTGCAGCACAATTAGATCCTGGTGGGTGTGGTTGGACAGAAATTACCTCATGTGCCATTGTCTTTCTCCTCCTTCCATTATAGATTTATAGCTGGCAGTGCGTGTGCAAGAAAGCAAATGCAAGCACAGTACCCATCAGGCACACAGGGATCTGAAGAAAGAGGAACACAGTCTTCAATTAAAAAAAAAAGGGTTCGTATTAGTTCCAGTTGGAAACTAGACATGCAAGACAACCACGTGTTTGCACACAATATCACACAGACATGCAGGCACAATTTAATAGAGGTTAAAATATTTACCCCTTCAACCCACTCTTTTTCAGGTCCCCCCTCTCACTAACCTGGAATCATATCCTCAGAGAATTAAAATACTACGTGGAGGCTTCATTTGCTAACCAGCATGGCTAATAACCGTTTTAGCCATAGACACAGCCGTAATTGACATTTTGTGGTTGTTCTCCATAATTTATGACAGCGCAGTTGATAGGGAGCGATTACCATTTCACCAGGCTGACCTTATCCTAATGAGAATCTCCGATTTACATCGTGAAAATATATGATTGGGGTTACACTGACACATGGGGCTAATGTTAGAGGAGCAGTTTATTAAAAAAGAGAAAAAAATATACAATTGGATTCATGTGTACCCATTAATCTCTTTCCACTGACTGCTATTTTTACTAACTGGCATTAACAAATTACGATATGCTCAAGGTCTATACAGTGACACATTCTGGTTTCAGATCAGACTTTCCAGTTGGATGTTATAAGGCAGGAGTTGCTCCTTGTGGGCCACTGCCCTACAGATATTCTTTTTTTTTATTTATCCCTGTTCCAACACGCCTGACTTCCAGATATAAAAGCCACTGAAGTTGGCAATGAAAAATAATTACTTGAGTCAGCTGTGTTGGAGCAGGGACTCATGGACAACCTGCAGGATTGTGCCCTTCCATGACCAGAGCTGTGCTCCTCTGAGATGTTATCCTTTAAGCGTAAACCTCTAAGAACAAAAGCATGTCAAACTTATGACATGAATCTGGAAAACAAGGCAACCCACAAAAATGCACAACAAGTAGGCCCGGATGTGTACCTGAAACATGACAAGAATTGTTCAAAGGCCATTTCTCTTCTCAACTTATTTTTAGTGGCCTTTTAGATGCATCCCAGAAAAAAAAACCTGCCAAGTAGTGGTTACATGGATGCACTGCAAAATTGCTGTGTGGAACAAAAAGATCAGGGAGAGAGAACAAGACTGTGGAAAAAAAGCAGAATAGATGCAGGCAGGGTGGATATGAACAAATATAGATGTATTAATGCAAACTTATTATGTTTGCAAAGCTTCAAGAAATCATAAAGCCTACTTATTCTTTAG
>JBAMHX010000026.1:4348659-4359143 GCA_037177515.1 Pseudomugil tenellus
CATGTCCTCCGCAGCGCATGGTCTGCAGGCTTACTTCCTGCTTCTCTTAAAGGGCCAGTGCACCAAACTAAACAACATTAAATGGCAGGCTGAAACAAACAAGGTGGAAACTGTTGTGATCATATTCTGCTAAAGCATAAGCCAACCAAGCAGCAATAATAAAATAAATTTCTTTCATGGAGGTGGAAATATTAAAAGAAAGAGGTGTTATATTTAAACTGTGTGGCTATGAAAGACTCTATTTTTCCCTTCAGAACTACACTTTGGGTGCTACCAAGTCAGTCTGAATCACAACCACGCTGATTTTAAATATACTGACCTCAAATCTGCACTGGCTGTGTTACATCAAATTTTATTAGTTCATTTGTGCAGCCAACACTAACTTTCACCATTTTAAACTTGTCATTTTCTGTTGCAGCTCCAGCCAGTAATGACCCGCGGGATATAGCTGCAGAATATCCACATATCCAAACCAAACAGACCTGTGATCAGACCAACAGTGCAATGTCGCATGACGTTATATAGTTGCATGCTCTCCCTGCAGTTGAAAATATTAAACTGAAAATATTATTTGTGCTTGTCAGGTCAGCTCGCATATTGAGTTATAATTGTAGCTTAGCTATACACTTAGCAATTAGCAGTTCATTAGCAATTAGAAGCAACTGGAAACAAAGTTTATCGAACCAACACATGTCCAACAAGGTAAAGAACTGGTGATTGCCAATTTCGTAGAGCTAAGGTAGAAAGGTAGTCAGGTAGGAAAAAAAATGGAGAAAGAAGGTAGTCAGGTAGGAAAAGAAAAGAAGGAAGGAATAATTACAGACAGTAACAGTAATTATTATTAATGACATATATCTTGTCTGAAACTAAATTCTGCATTGGGAGAAGCACAGTTGCTGGTTAGGATGCCTCCTCAACCCTTCCTCCCACCAGGAGGAGACCCCTGGGAACTTTATCTCTCAGCTGGGTTGGAAAAGCCTCAGGTAACTGGGAGATGTGGCTTGGGAGAGGGAAGTCTGGGCTTTCCGCGTTAAGCTGCTCCCTCCATGACCTGACCTCTGCTATTATCTCTAGGCCTGATATTATTTATTGATTCACTGGAATGTTGTTCCATAATCTTGTTATATCAAATATTGGTGTTTGGTTATGTTGTTTTATGTAAGTTTAATGTTATGGGATTGTATGTTAAGCACTTTATGACGGGTTTTTTTTTAGTATGTGCTAAATTATTCTTATGTTTAGAAAGCAGAATGTAATACAGATTTCTCAACAGCGATCGTCTGCTGCAGTCATTACATTTACCAGAGCATTAGAACAAAGTCACCTTGTGTCATCATAGCACCGCTATTTAGGCCAAATTTACTAAGATCTCATTTTGCGTGTACTAATTAGCGTGTGGCATCTAGGTGGGGTGTGAGGCGGGGCCGTGATTAGTACGTGATCTACTAAGATTGCTCACGCAAATGACAGCGGGTACAAAGTGTGGAGATTTAAATGAGGATTTAGCGTGTGTCATGACTTTTTTGGAATTAGAGGTGTTGGTGGAAGAAGCCAATACAATGTCCAAAGAGCTACAGCAAATAAATCTGACAGCAGCTCAAAGGAACGCACTACACATTCAACGAATGTGTGTTTTCAGTTTCTGTATATATGCTCAGAGTTTGCGGGAGGTACAAGCTGCACGAGTGCAGTCAGTTGCGCCTATAACACCGGGGAATTCAGCTACCTCAAACAAAAAAAACTTGTTTTGTCTTATTCAAAGAATTTCGAGAGCTTGGAAACCTAATCCGGCGCATCATGGCATTTAGGAATTCAGCCAACACGTGTAAAAGACGTGACTGAGAGATCGCTTCTGTGTTGGCTTCTGTACGCTGGAATGACCCAGATGCCAAAAACTCTAGACTTGCCAGGAGTTTAGTTATTGCAGGTATGTATGACTCCTGCTAGTGTCTGGCTCCAAATCTGCTGTGAGTTCCTCCAACAGCTCCAATGTGATATGTTTTAATAATTAGTTCCTCTCTCATTCCAAACATGTTAACACCAGGAGTGTTCTCTCCATCGTCTTTGATTATTTCTTTGTCTTCGTATTGCAACAATCAGGGCAGCCATGTGTGTGCAATTACGCATCTCCCCCGTTTGCACATCCTTTTGAAACGTGCTAAATATAGACGCAGTTTCTACCAGCAAAATTACTTTCAGATTTGATAAATACCTTTGCATGTGCTAAAATTTAAGGTATTTATCAAATCTGACAGTAATTTTGCTGGTAGAAATTGCGTCTATGCCTTATTTAAATGTTCTCCTCCCACTCCATGCAAAATTGCGTGTGAACGCCCCAATTTACATATTCATTGCGGCAAACGTACTAACTCGAGGAGGACGCTCAATTTTTCGTGTTTTTAGCGTGTGCTACAGTTAATCACAAAATAAAAATATATATATAATATATATTCATAACGTTTTGACAAACAATTAAAATTAGCCGTTGTGGAAAACTCCACAGCTTTTCAAAGCCACTCTCATTTTCCTTTCTAATTCATTGTAAAACTCTCTTTCTCAGTTGTTTCCTCCCTACCATTCCATCTTAGACGGTCACATGACCTTCTACATCATGCTTGTGGACGCCTAAATGCGGCTAAAGTGTTTCCATTATGAGATTTTATTTAGATATTTATTTAGGTTTAGGTAAACACATGATTAAAAACAGACCATTTCATATCCAGATGAAGGTATTAAGTTCTGATGCTACAAAACCCTGGAACGAAAGAAAATACGGTTAAATCTCCAATTTAAAGATAAAACTCTCTTACTAAGAGCACAGTCTAATGCAAACTGAATAAAATCATCTAATTATTTTAAATAGCACAACATGGTCATGAGTGTTTTATCTTGTTACAGTATGAATTCAGTATCAGAAAGGAACCTTAACGCATCTTGTTCCCATAAACAAACCATTTTGGGAGGGTCCCAATGTCTTGTCACCATTTACTGGAACATCAAGGTTGAATCAAGATAAACAATGAGAACACAATTCTTACTGCTTTGCACAAACTAAGGGATTTAAGACCCCCATCTAATATTTCTATTTCAATCACAGGATAACTGAATTCTTGCCCAAGCATCGCTCAAACTGGTAACATCCAAACTGAGCAGAGAGCCAAATCGTCCTGCCACTTTGGACAGTCAAGAGCTTATTTTTCTATAACTTTAACTCTCACAACAGCATACACTCTTTTGTAGTCAACAAACCAAAAGATACAGTCCATTTTATCAAAATACTAAGGTAATGAACATGATACAATATCTGCTCTTTGCTTCCAAAATATTGCCTCCAGGGGTTGCTATGACAACTTGAATAATGCAGGCATTGTGTGTTGTTGGCTGCAGAGGGTGGTTATGGCTCCCTCCTAAACCGGAGGTACTCAGGATAAACGCAGCCAATCAAAAGGGGATGTGGAGGTAATGAAGACTAAGGCGCTGAGAGGCAGGGAGCTTTTAGAAGCCGCCGTGAAGCTGAGCGCTTCAGACCCGCTCGCCTCGTCTTCCGCAGCTCGCCGGATTAGCTGGCCCAGTCTCTATGGAAACCTTACCCCACATGAAAACACAGACCTCACACACACATCATGAAGATTTTACTTCCCTCAGCTGAAAAATGAAACAGGATAATTTAAGTGCTACTTGTGATTTCCTGGTGTTTTGACATCCCCCTGCCTCTTGGATATAGTTATAGAGTCATCAGCTCTACTGAGGAGAAACAGGCCCGACTGCGGCAGACAGACACATACATAAAGTCTGACTTCTCAGACATAATGCCTCTCCATTCAGTTTGCTCAACAAAATGCTTCTAAAATGTTCTTAGGGTATTTGAAGAAGAAGTTTTACAGTCAGACTGAGAATACAGTCAATCAGCTGCAACCAAAATCTACAGGCTCAATTAATTTCTCACCTGAAGGTCTTTCTCACTCTATCTAGGTTTATCCCTCCTTATCCAGTGAACACTGCAGCCAATAACCTTCACTTTCCCGGTGTAAGCTCCTGCTGAAGGCCGTGGTTACTTTGAAGAGGAAGTGCAGCTTTCTGGAGATGAGCCAGAAAAGCAGAAACAATCTAGAGGACCTAAGAGGACATACAGGGATAAAGAAAAGGTTGTGCTCCAGAGCTCCAGAGAAACACAAAATCATACCTGTATATGGTTATGATGGCCAGATAAACTCATTTAAACTGGATGGGTTGGTGTATAAGAAACAAAATAAAATTAACTTTTGATATTGATAAAATAAGCGAAGTTGTTTTTTATATGAGGTATCTGACATTTAAAATAAAAAAGGAGAAGAGTCATCAGTATACTTGAAAAATAAAAGAGTTGGTCAAGGAGTACATACATAACATATATAAGGTTAAATTAGTTTAACTGGAGGCATGTTAGGAGCATTGACAGTTATATTAAAAAAAGCATCCAAAAAATAACCACTCCCTGAGAAATGAAGATTGTTAAGACATGTAAAAAAAAATAAGAATCAAAATGCCAGAAACAACACTAAATGTGGGTATTTCATGATTTCTGATCAGTAATATGATGAAAAAGATTGAGAAAATCCAAAGGAATTTCAGTATGCATAAGTTCAGGATGATAATTACATTTAAATGATGTCTGATATTCAGTCAGTTCACTAGATGAACTCAGAAACCTTGTAAAAAACCATCAGCTCATCATTGAACACGGTTCTGGATCCATGAATTAATACAAAATGTCCCAAAGAAAGATAAAAGAACATGTAATCGGAAGATTTAAAACACACCACTGTGTCTAGTCCCAAGCTTGTTTAAGATGGACTGGAGCCAAGTGGAAAACTGGTCAAAATGTCAAATTACTTTTAGTTTGCCAAAAAGGAGGGACTATTTTTTTTAATAAAAAAAGCAAGCATCTATCACGGTGAGGAGGTGCACTGTTGGATGACTGGGACGTCTATGAATCCTCCCTTAATGCTGAACTCTTATTAAAAGACATGAAGCCATTTATGATGTGATCCTGATGAAGGGTTTTAAAAAAAGGGTTTCTCTTATTTCAGCTAAAATTTTTTATTTTAATTTTTTTTTTTTAATTTTAGTTTTAATTAAACATGCCTGATATGACCACGCATAGAACTACATTTCTCCATACATATAATACTGAATGTTTAAATGAAGGACTATATATAAGTGTGAATCAGACACTTTGGGATAGGCTACATAGTCACTAGTTTCTTCAACCTCAAGGAGGTAAAGAAATTATTAAAAAAAAAAAAACATCTCCAGTGGACAGCTGTTCTAACCCACCATATCACATGACATCTGGAAAGATCCTGTCAGTCTTTGTGTTTCTATTCTGTGCTGAAGAATGATTTTTTTTTTTTTTTTTACTATGTCATAATATATTCTAAATGCAAAAAATAAATTGCCATAAAATTATTCCTTCATTAGTCCAACTCAGGGTCTCGGGGAAACTGGAGCCTATCCTTGCAATTAAACGGACAGGATGCACCCTGGACGGGTTGCCAGTCTGTCGCAAGGCCAACGGAGAGATACAAACACTCATTTCTTGGAAGAATTCAGTGATCAATTAACCTGCTAGCGCTAATGAACCTAGCATGCATGTCTTTGGGCGGTGGCAGGAAGCCGGAGTACCCAGACAGGACCCATGCATAAAAAGCTGCTGTACTAATCACCACACCACCCTGAAGACCCCAACAACCCCAAGTTATAAAAACAGCTATTTTAAAACATGGAGCGTCAAATCTGGAAAAAAAAAAAAATCTGTAATGCTCTGAGACTAACCTAAACAACCTTTTCTAGTAGCTCCATTTTTTTTAATCTGGATATAATGAAGCTTTAATGCTTGAGTCTGGACATGTGGTTGAAGACCTATCATTTTTTTCTATTTCATCTGGGCTGTTAAAAAAATATAAAAATAAAAATCATGGCTGGGGTAAAATAGATCAATGTTTACAAGTTTTTTATATAAACATGTCCCAGTTGCCATCATCTCATGTAGACTTTACTGCACTTAAACACTAACTTATATACTGTAAAGTTACAAATTTGTACCTGAATTATCATACTTTAAGGATCTGAACTTGTAAAATAAATTGTTTTCTTCTGAGACTGAACTGTTATTAATGTTCAGTAAATGGTGAAACAAAAGTTTATGGAATTTTTAAGTACCTGCTAGCTCAAAAAATTACTCTAATTAAAACATGGTTATACTTCAGCATAAGACATGTCTTCAAATTTTGCCCAAATAATGCACCAAATAATTGCTGTTATCAGGCAAGAAAACAAAAACAAGCCTCTACGGAACGCAATGTTTCTTAATTCCGGGGTTCAGGCCCCCCTGCCCTGCATGTCTTAGGCGTGTTCCTACTCCAACACATCTGAATCAGATTCATGAACCTGCTCATCACATTCATTGCAGCTTGTTAATGAGCCATTTATTTAATTCAGGTGTGTAAACAGAAGGATTGCCTCTAAAACATGCAGGGCAGGGGGGCCTGAAGACTGGAACTGAGAAGCACTGAAGTAATGGTTGACTATCACTCCAGCAAGATGGAATAGTAGAAAAAAACTGTTTGCCATAGATGGAAAGATAGTGAATGAAAATGAAAATGCTACCATGTGCAGACAGTTCAGGATGGAATTTCCTTTTCACTGAGGCTTCGATTTCAGGTTTAACACCAAGCGTTTGGCGGACTATAAGCAAAGTGTTCATGTTCTGCAATGTGATTAATCATCATTTATTCACATGCGTGCTGTGATTACTCAGACTAAACATTTTTGACAGTTCAAGTAAGAAAAAAAAACAAAAGGACTAAAAAGCCAGAAAATGCTACAAATGCATCAAAATGTTTGGATGCTTAAAGATGGTAAAACTGACCCAAAAAAATCTGTTCAGTGTTTTTCCTTACAAACATACAAACACAAAAAACATCATGTTATGAATCATTCTTGCTTTTTTCAGACTTTGAAAACTCATATTTAGATATTGCAAATGAGTATGGAGAAGTCTTAGGATACCTTAGACATACCTCTTCCTTATAGGTTACAAGATACAAATTAAACTTTCACTAAATGTAGACAAATTTAATTACAGGTTAAAAACATTTCTTTTCTAATACATGAAATCTGCACGGTAACATTTTATTAATTTGGCTTTTAATAATTTTAGGATTTTATTGTGAATTTGCTATTTGTTGCTGCCTTTTCTTTACATTTATAATGTGTTTGATGTTTTAATGTAAAGCACTTTGAATTGTTTTGTACATGAAATGTGCTTCAAATAAACTTACCTTCTCAACTTCCAATCTTTCTGTTTCTATCATTACTAAAATGGCTGCATTACATCCTACTATATTTTGTTATTTGCAAGAAAGCACGTGTTCTGCCAGCACAGGATGTGTGGTGGCACATTGATCAGAAGATGAGAGGAGTTTGAGGAAAAGTTGTCCTCATCTTTCAGGAGAGCTTTTTTATGTCCTCCAGCAGCTTGTCAAAGCAGCTGAATTGCCTCTTGCTAACATTCCTCCTGTCAGTCTCTGATCAGATAAAAGTGAGGATACAGAGCATTTCAGCTGTGCCGCTCACGATGATAAGACTTCGCTTGAAAAACGGCTGGGTGTCGATGTCGAAACATTAAAAAGGAATTTACTCCTTTGGTCTGCTTCTCAGTCAGACTAATCTGCAGTTCTGTCCAGCGCATGCCGTGTTGGCCTTTGAGGCTTGGACTCTGGCTTTGACCTCGCGGATGTAAGCTTTGTGTCTTGGTTCAGCCATAAGCAGTGAGAGCGAGGACGGTGGATAGAAGAGGACAACCGAGGCATATGGCAAACCAAAGATAAAGACAGGATCAAACTTCAACACAAAGATTACTGTCAGAAAAAAAAGACACAGTTTTCACATCTGTGATATGCACATCCACTGTTGACCTCCCAGATTAAACTCTCCTTGTTGCATAACTCTCATTATGTCCCATTATCAACTGTCTGCTTTTCTCTAAGTTTATTTTCCACTCCTACCCACTTTCTCAGTTCCTCTGCAACAACTGTGACCATGTCTCTCTTCAAGCATCATTTAAGTTTTATTTAAAAGAATCAAATTAATTAACATTTCAAGTCAAATCACTCAGTGGCTTGATGCATGTTGCTAACCAGCTTTAATACTGCAAATTCTAACTGAAGCCAGTCCAAATAAGCCAAATCTACTGTAACTGTCACTTGGAAATATTCTAACTATCAGTTACAAAACTGGCATTAAAATTGCTTTCTATTTATTATGTAATGTACAGAGAAACCAAATAATAGGGTGAATTACATCTAAGTCAAAGGGTAGATTTTTTGCTGCCAAAATAGGGAGAAGTGATGCACACTCACACAGCCTGTTGAAATGTATTTGACTGCAACAATTTGAGCAAACAATTAAGAGCTGGCAAAGTGTAGCAAAACAGTTAAAGAAGGAATTACATAAGAGTCACAGAGCTAATGGAGGAGACATATTGGGATAACTTTAACCAAGAGATGACCTATCATGTCTCCAACCCCTTCTGGGTAGATTTAATGTTCCAGCAGCTCTGGGGTCAAATGTAAGCCAAGCAGTCCATGAGACATGCTCATATTATTCATGCATTCTTTTAAAACAAGGGAGGATTAAAATGCAACATTAGGCTGTCTTTGTGGGACTTTCTCTACTGCTGGTCCACAGGTTGACCAGCCCGCTGGGACCAACCACCCGTTTCTCCAGATGGCTCCTGAGCTGCTGCTGCTAGCCAGTTCTCATTCTACATAATCATAGCCAGCTGGTTTGTTGGGTAAAAGTAAGGTCAGGATGCCTAGAAGTAGTCATGGTTAAAGAATGAACAAATAGCTGTGTCAGAACAGTGAAGGTAGTTTAACGTGACCTATCAGACCCCTTGCTGTCATTACTTGCACAGTGAGATATAAAAGGAAACGGATAGAATAAGTTACTGCACATCATTATAGATATATATGTTATCATGTTGTATTCCATTCTCTGTATATAATATGAAATAAGGTTCTGCAGCTTCTTCAAAAGAGATCATTAATGTAGCAACGTATATCTTAAATTAAAATCAGATAAATGATTCTTTTCTCCTTTCCTTTGCATTGCAAGTTCTTAACACTCCTTTTGTGTAAAGTGGACCATAAGCTGATTCAGAGATGCTGCTTTTCAGTTCTGGTCGGTTGTTTTTTTGTTTACAGCATAGTCCTTAAAATATTTTCAGCACTGTAACCACTGTGGAATAATCTTCCGTAAGTATACCCTCTGCATCACGCAGTGCTTTTATACTCACAGACACAGGTAAAAACTCTGCCATCACTGCTGGTTTTATTATTACAATTTGCAACGAAGGAAACACTTTAAAATTTCAAATATTTGAAAAGGACATATTTAAAACACATGATTTGATAAACAATATCTCTATAAACATGTCGGACAAAAGGAACAGGCTGTTAATTTGCACCCACATCTGTAGATTCATGCAGCTAGAGTGAAAATGACTCTCCAAGTTTTCCTGACACTTGATCAACAGCAGCTGTTTTGATTTTATCTTTCCTGCTACAGACTGTGTCACAGATTTGAGCCCTTTTTCTCATCACTGTATTTGCTACTACGTCGGCAGCAGCAGGCGATTATAAGTATTTGGGTCCTTAACATGAGCTAAAGCATCAAAGAAGAAGCCGCCAGAACCCTGAAAGAACCTGCTCATATGCTGATGGAGATGCTGGATGCTTTCTACATGCATAGAAAATATAATGTCTAACTGATCATAGATGTAAATCCCAACTTTATATTTTCTCCTACAATGGAAAAAATGTGGACAGTATTTTAGAGACATTACTACGCTGCAACCACGTTTAACAAGTTTAACAACAATAAATATCTGGCAGATAATGTTATCTAGTATGTGTCCAAAACTTACAAATTAAATCTATTTTAGTTTCTAAACATAATTTTGAAAATACATTACATATAATTATTAGAGGGCTGCACGGTAGCATAGTGGTTAGTGGGCCTTACAGCAAGCAGGCTGCCGTTTCGAACGGTGGCCTATCTGTGCGGAATTTGCATGTTCTCCTCGTGTTAGCGTGGGTTCTCTCCGGGTTCTTCGGCTTCCTCTCACAGTCCAAAGACATGCACCTTGGGGATAGACTGATTGGAGACCACTAATTGGAGTCAAAACAACTGTTTGGAGATTCTAAATTGCCCATAGGAGTGTGTGTGCATGGTTGTTTGTCTATGAGTGTGCACTGTGATCGACTGGCGACCTGGCCAGGGTGTACCCCGCCTCTCGCCCAATGTTAGCTGGGATTGGCTCCAGCTCCCCCCACAACCCCATTCAGGAATAAGCAGTAGATAATGGATGGATGGATGGATAGATGGATGGATGGATGGATGGATGGATGGATGGATGGATGGATGGATGGATGGATGGA
>JBAMHX010000026.1:4360452-4385003 GCA_037177515.1 Pseudomugil tenellus
GGATGGATGGATGGATGGATGGATGGATGGATGGATGGATGGATGGATGGATGGATGGATGGATGAATGGATGGATGATAGATGGATGGGTAATTATAAGAGATTTTAGATGAATAGTATTTTTTTATTTTCACGTGTCTGAATCACCTTTATGTGCAACCATTTGAGAAGCAGTGCTGTAAAGCCTTTGCATCAAGGCAAGTTTATTTGTATAGCACGTTTTATGTACACAAAACTTCAAAGTGATTTACATAGAGACATTAAAAGCATTACAGTAGTTTAAAAAAGGAATCATAATAAAATCATATATGAACATGTAGTTGTGTCTACAGTTCTAAGGTGGACCTTGATGCAGGGACAGTTTATACAGTTAAAAAGTTTGAAACTGTGTTTTTAGCTGTCCAGACTAGCATATTCAAATGCAAACCAGCTGAATGTTTCAGCACAAAACAATAACTGTAAATTAAGTCACAAAGTTTAGTTCATAATGCCAACTGAATCGGCTCTGAGGTGTGACTGGGGGGATTAGGACATGGGGGAAGAGTATAGCCAACACCTGTGTTCTGTCCCCAATGTTGAAGCTCACGTTCACATGGAAACACGTTTTGCTGCACCTCCTGAAGAAAATTTTATCATTTTGTTTCCATGGTGATGAGTCATATGCATTGGACTGAAAACACCACAGCTCCTCCTTTCCTCCATGTGCAAACCGAAAAACAGCTAAAACTGTGGTGGACTCTGGAACTTTGTTTGCAGAAACTTTGGAGCATGACGTGGTTTTTACAGGAATATGTCCAGATTATTGTTTGTTCATGTTACACGAGTTTATGTGCACGCTCCTGTATTAGTGTATTTCTCTGACAGTCTTACAACATAACCAAAAGGACTGGCAAACATACTGCATTACTTTAGGTGGACACTTGGGTATCTCTAAATAATTCCATCATTACAGAAAATGTTTTTTTAAATGATTTGTTTCCATGGTTACATGTGGATGTAGCCTTTTCTTTGCTCTGGCGCCAAAGCTGTTGCAGATTTTTTTGGGGTGAGATTTGGCACATGGGTTCTTCTATAGCCAGTGATTGGTTTGTCAATGTATTACAGTAACTAGTAACACTCAGAAGTGTGCAAACCCTAAACTGGAACACGGCTGACTCTGCAGTTTGCTCTCACCAGCGAAGGCAATTTCTTTAACTTTGTTAAATTTAGTTTTATGTTTTTGCACCATTTAAATCTGCGAACAGCTTAAAATGCTGCTTCTTTATGAGCAACTGAACTTTTTGTCAATGGCAGTTGTGCAAAACAAAACATTTCAATTATATTTTGCTCAAAATCCGAAGGCGACATTGTGGTGTACTGTAAACAGAAACTTGCATTTATCCCAGATAACCTTTATGAAAAGACATTCTGGGTTAAAATACAAGTATTGCTTTTCTTTGTAAAACTAAAGAAGTCATGGAGTACTGTAGTAGGAGTTAAGTGTGAAATGTTGAGCATTATGGAATGGTTGGCGAGGGGGGGGGGGGGGATAAAAGCTGTGGTACCCTGCAGTAGTCGCAATTGTAAAAGTGAAGTATGAGATATCCGACGGTGTTACGGTGGAGCTCCAGGCTCCGGGAGAAGGGCTTGGTTGGCTCTGCTGGGAGATCAGGCTCAGTCAATCAGAACCATTCCACATCATTGGCCTGTTCCATCTCTTATCTAGCAGAAGTGGAGAGGCTTTCATTGCTAATGCCACCCAGCTTGCTGGATCCTCCATCCTTTGCTTCACCACACTCTCTTCTCTCAATCCCCCTCTCATTTTCCATCCTCACTTTTTCTCTCTTCAGCAAGTAAAACTCAGCTCCTCCTCTCCTTTCTCTCATCTACTGCACTTCATCTGCTTCCATCTCTTTTCATTTTTCAGTCATGCGTTTTTTTTCAGTTATTGGTTACGCATTGCTGAAGTGTGTGATGGGTCTCTATACACTACACTGGAGAAATAGGTCTGGTCACAGCGTAGATCAGTTCTGAATTCTAATGAATCTGTGTATGTGTGAGGGTATATGTCATGTGACACAGCACAGAGCAGAAATGACAGACAAAATTAGAATGGTTGGGACAATAAGTGCTTCTGACCGGCGTGATATTGCAGACCGGGACACAAAGGAGAAAAATCATAGCTGATGATCTCCCCCCCCCCCCCCTCCTCCCCTTTTTTTTCTGAAAAAACGCACAAAAGAAAAGAGGAAACAGGCAATCATGTTACTTCTAATCTGTTAATCTTTAGCTTGGAGAAGGAGGTGTTAAGTGGACAGGGAAGCTGAGGGAATGAAATATATTACAAATGGGAAAAGACACCAACAAGAGATGGGAGCTTGAAGATGGAGACTCTGCTTAATCAAGACAAATTGCAGACGGGCTTGCATTTTTATTTTCAAAGAAAATAGACTGAAGCTGTCATCCGCAACACTACTACAGCAGTCTAAATCCACAAATATGCGTGGAAAAAAAAGAAAGAAAAAAGATTGCACACAAAAAACAAGTGCACAACACACACACACCTAGTTTCACACATATGCAACTCAAAAGCTATTATTTCTTGCAAGGTTCTAATCTTCTTAAAGGTTATGAGGACAAGTTGTGTTTTGAATGTTGAATATGAACGTGATGTTCTTGAGGTTTCAAACGGCATATTAAAACAGGGTCCCCAGTCATTCAAAGCACGCCCAAGGATGTGCATGACTCCTCCGGCTGCCATATCACTCATGTCACACTTCCCTTTCCTCATCCACAAATCAGCAATAAATTCCCATTTATTTATTCTTGCACCATCACATCAGCAAATTGCTTTGTAAATGGCACTGTTCCCTCAGCCTCTCCAGTAAATACAATGTCATTGGCGATGTTAATAATCCTTTTGTTTGCTTGACCAGAAGCTCTTGAACACCGCCCGTTTTCTTGATTCAATTACTGAGGTTTAGGAAGTGGAGACAATGAAAGCTGGACCTTAAAGCCGCATGTGTTAATGACATTCAAATTGATCACTGCCACATGTTGCGATGGTGTGGTCTATTTAAAAGCGAGGGTAATGAAAAGAGGGGCTCTCCATTACGGAGAGCGTAACTAAACATGACACCTCCTCGCTGAAATTACAAGGCCTGAGCTTGCTGTCGCTTGCATCTAATTCAGCTTTTGGACGCAACCAAGCCAGAAACTAGCTTGGAAACCGGGGACCTGCAGGAAAAAAAAAAAAAACAGAATCTGGAGCACCGTCATGCTTCATAGACGAGCTGATAGCCAGAGCAGTGAGTAAGCAGGCACATCCATTTACCAAGAGAAAGGCAGGGTTACTAAGCAAACCTCCAACTTAAGTGTGGAGGTTCACATTGCTGCCATGAGCCCTCGCTGGAGGCTTAAAATATTGTAAAACGAGTTACAGAACGGCATGACGATGCATCCGTGACATCAAACTGGTAAAATGGGTCTTAAGGGAAATACAGAAGTCATCAGAAAGCTAGGCGACTTCAGTCATTTTCATTATAGCTAATGGGTCCTTGTTTCCCTACAGGGAATGCCAGTAAAAACAATAACAGCAGGATTAATTTGGCTGTTACAAAGATTATTATCCTGAATTCATATTGTATTTTTTTCAGTTTTATGAAACTACAAATAATTCAAATGATTGAATTTATTGTATTCAAAACTTTGCATTCCTTATTTGTTTTTTTTCCATTTACACCCAGAGGTTTGCTCATATTTTCATAAGGACATGTGTAAAGGTATTATGTTAGTCTATATAGCACGTGATAAAAATAAGAAAAAAGCTGAGATGGACAGTAAAATAAAGGGGTTTTGAATATGTATTATTTTTTATGCATTTAACGTTTATTTTTTGACTTGTAACATCATTAATTAAAAAAAAAGACCTGTTGAAAAAAGGGAACAAAGTGGATTTTATAAAGCGGGCTTCTTTTACTTTAACAGACTATTTTAAATGTTATTACAAATGAACCCTTTCATGCATGGAGGTCATTGAAATGGTCACCTATTTACAAGCTTTATTTTATTTAACGTAAAAAAATCAGACAGATATATTTTTAAACTTCGGTTGACAATGGTAAGTCATCCAAAACACCACTCACTTGTTTGACTGAAATGTCTGTACTATGCTTACTATACAATTATATACTATAATGCAAACATGCCATCTTTACTTTTGTATTTTTGTAAAAAAAAAAAACAAAAACATAAAATCCTTTTTTGAGCAAACTGTGCGATCTATACCCTACTCCCGAAGCTGCCATTTTCTCTTTTTTTCTCCCTCCAAATAACATAGCGTATAACAAAGCAACACTATACGACGCTCACAAACATTTCCCTGAGAAGTCGAACCCACAGCCTCCCACCTGCAGAGCAGTTCATCTCCTTCAGACAGCACCACGTCTCCCCAGACGCTGAGTAAATCTTAGTTAAACGCTGTAATCACTCCAGCTGGACAAAACCTCCAAGTAATGCATTGGTCAATATTCGCCTCAGGGCTAAAAGGGACACTGCTATCAATGCGTCTGCTTACTAGATGGCAAGTCAGAGACAGACAGTCTTTAAAGAGACATTTTGTCCCTCAAAGGAAAAGAGAAAGAGTGAGTGGACCCACCAGGTCACTTTTCATCCTTAACTTTCCCTTGGCAGAGAGACAGATAAGGAGAATCCTTTGTCCCCAGATGGAGGATGTCAGTAAGTCTCTGTTTAATGAAATGGCATTACTTCTAATACTGCTCAACCAATAAGAAAGCAAAATACCCATCATGTGACATGCAGGCCAGATAACCCATCTCATAAAGAGCTTTTACATCACAGCACACCCGATGAGAGCAATATCATCACATTTATGAGAAAATAATGATTTCTTCCCTGAATTTATGAGCATCTTGTACAGGAAAGGCTGTGTAAGAATTATATCAGTTTGAAAAAATGAGGAGAGAGACGAAGGGAGAGAAATCCCTTCCTTTAATTTGTTTTTCCCCTCAAGGGAATAAATACGGCTCTGCAATATCAGGCATAAAAGTCAGTCCTGTCGACAAAGAATAGGCCAATTAGTTGAGCTACAAGGAAATTAAACAAAGGAATCAAAAGAGATCAATAGGGAAAACTCATTCCTGCTCTGCAACCCCAATCAATGGGAGCTGTGAGAGATGGACGCGATCGGGGATCACCAGGTCATCGTAAACCTGTCCATAATCAAAAGGTAAACTTTCATAAGTGCCGTGTTTGCTGGGTTCCCTAAAGATGGACTCTTGCTGTGACAGCAAAATGCATTTGTGCTGTTGGAGACAACCGAGAAATCAAAGCATTTATTTATTTAGTGAACTGCATGGAAGAATGTACTTTAACAGGTACATTACTTTAGCAGGGTCATTTATTTGAGTAAATTGAATAATCTATTTATGTATTTTTTAATGGTATTTTCCTTATTGGTTAGAGTACATTTAGCAGATGACCGTGGGATCCAGTTACCTGAGAATGTGCTCTTAATAAAATACTTATTTAAATATAGAAGTTTGAAGTCTGCTTAAAACTCTACAAACATAAACCTAGTTTTTAACTGGAACAAAACAATAACCTCCATTAAAAACAGTTATTTACAAATAATTCATTATAATTTAAATAAAACAAGGCCTATTCCGTCGGAAGTGACAGGTAGGGATATATCCCAGAACGCCCGCAATCCTCCTATTCCTCAATCCTCGAATAGACACAATACAATAATAGAAAGCCGAACATGTTTAGTCACAAAGCTCCAGCTGGTGTTGAAATTTTGAACTAGTGTGACGTCAGGACAGGATGCATCATGTGGTCATGACCTTTTATTTGCACTTGATTTAAGGCTAATGAGAGAAATAGTTCCAGACATATAGCCAAAGATCTGATCTTTTGTGCATAAAGCGCCACCTGGCGGGGAATCCATGAATACCAAAATTTTGAAATTTGATGCAGGTCGTCCCCTTTGGTACCTAAACAGGTAGGCAGAGTATCAAATTTTAATTGTAAAAAATGTTTGAGTTAACACTAAAGATATCCGGCGGCGTTGGTCAGGGCGAAACCATATTATCCCTGACACTCCGCATATGGGGACATAAGCAAAATCATCATACTGACAAACTAAATATTCATTTATTCATCTTCAATGCCGTTTTTTCCAACAGGTGGGCGGCGGGCTGGTGTCTGGTGGCCGCAAGCGACCTTTTGCTCCTGGGGCTGATGCTTCTCAGCTTTAATAAAAAGATTGATTGATTAATTGATATGATCAATCGGATGACAATTACCTTTTAAGAATGATACATTATATTTGGATTTGCAACAAATACAACTTACAACTACTTTGGTCTTGAGACAAAAGAAAAGGAACTCTCGGTAATTTGTCTCATTTCTACTGAAATGGCCATGTTATAGTCTCTGGTCTGGAGTTAAAATCTATCACAGTACTGAGTTGGCCCTGTCAGGGGTTTTCACATTCTATTAGCTCTAGACTGGTAAGTTTTCACTATTTTGTTTAATCTCTTATGAGTCATCACTCACATGGACACCTCTTCTCTGTGTGTCTAATCTTCAATTAATTATCTGGAAATATGACATGCCAATCTATGCCCAACAATAGTCAGACAACATGCTAACAAAGCACATAAATATACACATTCAGCTTGAGCGCAATGCAGAATGATGGCACAGATGTCTTACTACTTACAATCTTTATTTGAGGAGACTTACATATTTACATTTTTCTGTTTTTCTCCCTCTTTCAGCTCAAAGTTTGAGCTAAAAGAAAGTCTTATTTTATTAAAGCTAAGAAACAAAAGCGTATGAATTGTTTTCTTTAGTGTTTTCTTTCACACATAAAGCATGAACTGCTTTATTGCATGCAGGTCAAAATGATGAAAAGCATCGCTGCTGTCATGCAAGTCCATCATTGGTTCAAATTGTAATGTCATGATATCTCAAAATTTACAATAAAATGTCCAATTATCTACTATTTAATTTCTGTCTGTGTGGAAAAAGCTCATTAACTACACATATAGCATGTAATAGGGCACTTAAACTCTCTAGAATAAAAAGAAGATATATTCAAGCATACTTGTTTGCAACCCAATCAAAATATCTCATTAGTATGAATTCAGTTTAATGGCTTCCCATAGAAATTGATCAATTAAAAACTGTCATCAAATAAACTGTGTCCCATCCATCATGTGGGCCAATGAACCATTTTGAAAAAGTAGTGACCCAACGTATCAGCAAACCAATTAATCAGTGCAACCCAACGAGGTGACGTTCCTTCACCAGGGTTCAGACAAGCCCACTCAGTCCATTTGGTAGCTCACAGCTGAATGAAGAGGTGAAAGCAGGCTGTTATAATATAATTATGATGTCAACTTCCATTGCTTTGAGTAAAGTGAGGACCTGTGGAGGTTGTGCAAGACCCGCAGCTCTCTTTGGCCACTTGTCGTCAAGTGTTTCAAGCTGGTCAAACACAAGTTCTTGCTCAGTGCCTCTAAACCCAAACCCACCTTTACCCCTTTTCTCCATGCTCAACATCTGTCCCCAGGGTCTGGGCTCTCATCCAATCACACACCGTATAAATCCATAACTTCTGCTCTCCCCTTGGCCCCAGGAAAACACAATAAACTGCACTCATCTTTTATGCATGATTTTCTCTGTCTCTGTAGCTAGCTTCACTCTTGGTGTGTATCAATCATCACCGGGATGCTGCGGGGCAGTGGAGACAGAGACAGAAAGAAAGACTGATGGCGGGTGCAAGATATACATGGTTGCACAACAAGGGAAAATAGAGAGTTCCGTTTCTTTATCCACTGACTTAAATTTCTTTTTCAATTTCATCTGCCTCTTCCCCACCTTCCTTCCATCTCGATCTTTTCCTCCATTTTCCTCAAATCACTTTTTGCACGGGAGAAAAAAAAGTGCATTTGTGAATTGAAACTGACCTGCTCACCTCTCACTGTGCATCTATAACGTCAAGCAAAACAGATGCATGTTAGTATTTTCAACAGACACCTTTTCTCTCAGACACAGGGGAGTCATTGGTTGAAGGCTCAGGGTGCTGTTTTCATCCTCCTACACAGTGTGGTGTTGTGCGCGTTGCAAAGATATGTAACGCAGGTCTACATGGGCCTCATTGGCATGCTAAAGTATTCACAGGAAGCCCGAGCACAGCTGGCTCATTCTGTGAGAGGCCAGCAGTTGGACTTGACATGAAAAACGGACGGCAGAAAACAAATGATGTGCTGTAGCTGTAGAACATTACCTGCTTACAATTCAATGATAATTCTATTTATAGAGGACATTCTTTTGCACAAGTGTTTCCAAGAGGCAGGTCGATAAAACTCAAGAATATAAAATAAGTGGGCATAAAACTGTTTGAACATAAACATGCATGAAATATCAGCACAAAATATCATACTTTTTAAATAATAACCAAAATACATATGAATAGCTGTTAGGTCAAGTGAGGTGTTTTAAGTAGGTAACTCTAGTCATTTTCCTCACAAGGTTTAAAGATATGCACAGTATCTATACCAACATACTTGGTATACATTAGAAACGGATAATTTAATGAAGAAAGCCTGTAATGTGTTTTTGTTTTGTATGATTTAAAATGTGTTATCTGTACATTTTAGGATGACTGGTAGATTTGAAAAGATTCAGGCTGCAAAACAATCTCTGATTAGATGCAATTATTCATTCTGACCTGCAAATATAGACACTTAACTTACACAAGAGAGAAGCTGCAAGGAAATACATTTTGGAGTGCAAATCAGACATAATCTAAAAATATGTTTACCACTTCTGGGAATAGTAAGGTGTGAGGTCTGAGGAATCATCTGCACATCAACTGAACATCAGTGGGATCTGTGAGATGCCTGCATGGAGCACAAAGGATAACACAAGTCAGGCTACCACAGCTGGTACACACTGCTGTCTGTCTGTTAAGCATGATTGTTGGAGATTTTCAGATGAAAGCAGCACTGTTTGGTCCAGTTTTTTTCCACAGTTGCTGTTCACACAAACATCACAGCAGGAGGCTATGAACTGGAGATGTACTCTCCCAGTTGGAAATGCAGGGGAGGCGGTGCTGGGGATCAGCTTTTTAAAAAAAAACAGTATCCCAGTCCTGGTTCTGGTGACACACTGTTCTTCTTGTTTTAGCTTTGTTCCTGCTTCTTACTCATTTATTTTGTCATCTGGTCCACAGAAACCTATCATTGACCTCTCATTATTAGGATAGCAAGAGTTTTCTTAGAGCCGGGATACATTTTATGTATTAATTCAGCGGTGTGTACGGCAAACCGAAAGGAGTGACAGCTGACAACAACACACGGAAGGTTTAAGTCTGGAATATAAGAATTAATTATTCGTAAAGAACACACAACAAATTACACTTAGACCTTCAAAATGTTAAAAAAAAGTTGAGTAAAATCTTAAGTTAATAGTAGATTAACTAATTTCCCTGCAGAATTAGTCCGGAAGTGGGGAGACATTTAGGATGAACGAGGCGGGGTCAGAGCATCTGTATACAATTCTTCCAGCGGGTAATTTTCAAGGCTGTAGAGGGAGCCAGATTAGATAATAGCATTCCGTTTGGGTTTAGAGTGTTGTTTGCCACTCTCAGTCTTTTAGCTGATCTCTCTGAATCCAAAACAACCGAATGATGGTCAGTTTCCAGTATCCAAGTCAGCACCTCTCCATTGTTGTTACACCCTGGACAAGTTTAAAAACCCTAGCCAACTGCCCAGTGGCATCCAGCTTGCAGTTCAGCTTGTTCAGAGCAAGAGTTCAGTGTTCTGTACAGTTACTTGTGTCTGCTGTCTGTGTCAGTCCAGTCCACAGCAGCTCCAAGTTGAGACTCACCACTCACCACTGAGACTCACCACTAAATTCCAAACAGTAGGAAAGTGGTTTTCATAAGACGATAAGATGATCATCTAGAGACATCACCATAAGACACAGTGCTCTCCATGTGGACCACAGATCCCTCCTATACCCAGCCGGGTGTCTCCCTCAGTGATGCAGGGTCCCCATTCACTGCTCTCCGGGTGAAGATGATTTGGTCAATTTCGTTGTTCGACCAGCTGACCAAATTCAACATGAGTTTATCAGGAAGAAGTGCAGAGACACTCCTACTAGAGAAATACACATAGACAGACAGTGCAAAGGGTCACAGGGACGGGGGGTAAGAAAAAAGGGTCTGGCGCGCTCAGAAGCCGTAAGAAGAAATAATTGATCGTTAAGATTTCAGTCTATGAAATTTTTCTAAATCGATTAAACTAATGCAAGTAATGTTGCGTAGTCAGTCTTGATGGAATTTTGCTATGTGGAAATAATTCAACTCTTTACTACATGAGGGCAATGTTTTAAAAAAAGAAACTCCACCAGCCTACTCAGTTACCTGCGAGTATCTCAAAAGTAGTCTGATCATAAAGAGGTCACGGCGAAGTGTGGTGTGGGACTATTTTAATTTAAAAAATTACGCAGTTCACTGCCAACACCACAAATCTTTGTTTAATTACAATTCATCCACGATGCGATTGATGTATCACTTAAACAATGCATATCCGATCCTGGTTAGTGGTGGTACCTCCTGCTCTCTATCTCAACCTAGCATCAACTCTATGAGCTAGGAGCTGCGATGCACAACGGACAGAGACAATTATCTAAGGGATCTGCAAGTTCATTGAGATGTATATGCTTCCCTTAAGTATTGTTTAGGCCAAAGGTTTGTTACATTTGACTTTATACAAAGCTCCACTACATCCTGAACTAAAGACGGCTCCTTGTTTCCTGTCTTTCATTACTGGACGAGCTGATTTGTCCAGGTGTGTCTGACCTTAGCAACCACAATAGGGATGGCCAAACACATCTGGACTAATCAGTTTGTCTAGTAATGAAAGACAGGAAACAAAGAGCTGTTTTAAGTATCTAAATGTGGAAACAATTTTTTTTTATTTTCAATTTTCACTGCATTTTAATATACGCCATGAGCAATTAATTTTATTTTATAAATATAATTGATTAATCGATTGTCAATTTTCACAATGATTAATTAAGACAATTTAATGGAATGCCCATCCCTATTAACCAGTCTGCTTTGCTCTATATTTGACACAAATTTTTGTCATGGTGCAACAGGTAGGAACAGTTATGAAAATGCTGGTTACCTCAGATCAATGCAGCCTACATCCCAAATGTACAATGTGAACACTTGGGCACCATGATGTCAATGTGTACACATTGGTGACAGTAAGCATAGCGCAGGCGTTACTGTTCTGACACAAGTACTGTTTCCCTGGAGTCCATAGGGAATGTTTATAACCACCACTCTGGAACACTTCCAGAACAAATCAGGACTCCAAAAAGAAGATGCAAGTATCTGATGTTCAACAGAAAATTAATAAACACAGGCTGACTTATGTTTAGGAGAGGCTTTCAAGTGTTTTGTGTCATAGGAGAAACAATAACCTCAAAAGGATATTCAAAACTTCTCTCCTTTTTGGTTGATGCACAGAAGCGTAGATAAAACTGTGTTTTCACTGTGCTATCACATGCAGGTTTTGACAAATTAATTCTGCATTTTGAGAAAGGTCAGACTGAAATTTTAGTTTTCTTCTGAACAAATTGTTCTTTCTACAAACAGCTGGTTTGTTTTGCATGCTTGCCTAAACGATGTCATGCAGATTATTTATGGATCATTTCTGAAACAATTCTTTTCTTTCTTTATAACAGACACAACACACAAGCACAAACACACACACAAAAACAACAACAAAATAAATAAAATATCCCCAGAATTCTGTCATGCAAAAATAAAATGTGTTTTCCATATCTGCTCACTCTTCAACCAGTTTAATAGTTTTGATCTAATTCTTTGGTCTTATATGTGCCTTCACCTCCATCACCCTTCCTCTGTAGCCACACCTGTCATCTTGATCCCATTTCCAGTGGTTTTTTAAATGAGTTTTACCTGATAAGTCATGCAAACATTCTTTCTGCCAAAATGCTGATTCCATGATTTAGCTTGGCACAAAATTTACATTGCGTAGTCATTTATCAGTTACATTTCACAGAGGCAGAATTAAAAGCTTACAATTCATTAGGCTTATAAATATATTGTGACAGGTTGGGTAAAAGACCTTTGGCTGCTGAAAGTGCCCCAAACTAAGTATTCCTCTTTGAGTAAGAAAACAGCAGATGCAGATACTGTTAGGAACGTCTCTGTGTTATATTTAGGAGTTAACATTACAATTCATGGGAGAAAACATTTCTTTTTTATGTCTGTTTTGTTCATTGACACCACAAAGAAAATTAAAGTTTAGAACTGTTCATTAAATAGGACAATGTTATCACCAAAAGTCATATTTCAAGTTGAATTAAGTTCAAATTGAGCAAGTCATCTGATCATTGACAAACACTAAGACTGGTCTGTAGAAATGTACTCTTTAAAGCTTGACCCCAATAAACAAAAAACAAAACCAAAAATGTGGATTAAATTTCAAAATGGCAGAGGACAAATATCAGATTATGTCCAACAGGGTTTTGAGCAAACTTGCACCATACAGTGATCCTAAAGGTCTCTCAGACTGTATTAATATGATAAATATGGCAGTAAATGTTTTTGAATGTCCTGGCTGAAGTCTCATGTAACACTTTTACAAAAGCAGGGCAAAGTGCTGGTTCCTGAACCCCATTTTAAAACCAGTTCAGGCTTTTGGATCATAACAGTGTTGCATTGGAACATAACAAATTGGTTTTCAACTGGAACCTGAAAGGAGAGGTTCTTCTTCAAGAACTGTAAGTAAACCTGTAAGCTGGCTGGCAAAGAGCTGTGTTACATGCTTTATTTTATCCAAAAAGTATAAAAAACTAAAAGATGAAAACTAATTTCATCATTGTAAAACTGCTTTAAGGTCAATGATGTAGAGTTTAAAAGTACACCTTCATCAGAAAAGTTAAGACAGTTTCGTTCAGAGGCTCTGCATCATATACAAATAACAGTATTTAATCTACATCTACCTTTAACGAACACAGAACTTCTATTTACCTTATGGCTAATTCTTGTCAAGTGTTTTGGACAAATGGGCTTTTACAAGAGAGGTTATGCTTTACATAACCACTCTTGGCTAGAAGGTGTTCATTACTCTGACCCCACCTCTCCATCTCACTCATACACACATACACACACACACACACACAAGCCAAACAATCAGTCAGTCAAACACTCTCTTCGTTATGCTTTTAACTGAACCATTTCTTACCCTTCAGCTCGAGTCTCACAATGCCACACGCAGCTGGAATGCAAATACAAAACAAGATGCTTTGCACTTTTAATGGAATAGTGTTAGAATAAGGTGTTTAAAAGCTTCGAGGTAACTGCAGCAAGTGTGTTTGCAGGTACATCAGGGGTTGAGTGGAGGCCGCAGGGAGCCTGAGATTACAGAGTAAAGCCCTCCTCTTCGTCCCTCAAGTAATAACAGTGAAATGAGACTGACATTTCATTCTGAAAGACACATACACACAGTCTGCAAGTCACACATGTACACACACTCTGTGGGCAGGGACACTACAAGACAAACACAAAGAAAGAGCAAGAAATGGGACACATACACACATATTCAGACAAGTGTACAGTGACATAAGACACATGACAGACTGTACGGAGAAAAAACCTTAAATTTCCATCCTCTAAACATTAAAAATACTAAAAACCTAAGATTGTGTTATCTTGTAATATTAGAATTGTAACCTATAATTTCAATATGTTCAAGGATTTTCCATATTGAAGTGTATACAAAGTGACCCAAATTAGTAAAGCAAAATGATTTACTCTAATTATAAAAAAAATGTGTAAATGCATAAACACTGTGCATAAATGCAGCCTTTAGCTTTCTATAGCCTGAAACTATTGTAGAGAATTTTCATGTATTAGCTCAATTACTTTGCTCCTAATTAATGTCTAGCTGAAATGTCCAACCATAAGGCTCCTAAACTGATGTCATTCTGACCTTTAGTAAACCATCTGCTAAGACCTTGGTTGTTGTAGCCGAAGCAAGGCCGGTGTCCTTCCATCAGGGAAATGTTTAGAAAAAGAGGGACGCATGTGACCAAAGTCTTTAAACAAAACTCCCCTATCTGACTAGGGCACAATAGCTCCAGACAGCTGTTGGTCCACAGATCTTTGGCGAATATTTTCCCCAGGTTATGACCTCGTACCATGTCTGTATGTCTTAATGTCTTTGTCCCTTCATGTTTCAATGTTTAATGTATGTTCAACTTCTTTTATTTACATTATTAAATTTATACTCTCCTCAATCTAAAGAAATCAGTGTCCTCATCCTTGACAGGAATAACGGTCGTCTACACTATTATTCAGCTGAAATAGTTTCTTCTTTTCCATTTACCCCCAAAATAGCATTATGAGAACATTTGACACGTGAACCTAGTGGTTGACAGAGACGGGATACACATGGCACAAAAATGCCTGTATTATATTCTATGAATATTTAATCTGAATTGCAGAATGTCTCCATTAATAAAACTAAGACTGAGACAACCAGCTAACATGTAAGTCACAGCAAAATGCAGACAGATTATACACACATACTAATGCAGTATATAGTTGCTTTGTTTTGGTTTTTTTCAAGTATTTTAAATATTTCATAACAAATTTATCCCCCATAAAGAAATCCCTGGACTGTTGTATTGGTAAAATTAATTGTACAGCTCTTCTCTGTTTTTGATGCGTTTTCTGTGTTGTTTCACCAATCAAATAGTCTGTGGCCAGAGAGACGAGAGGCTGTTGCCACTTTGGGCTTAATGTGAGAGCCGTGAAATCTCTGATGAAATCATGTGCATTAACTCTGAAGTAAATATGAAATTGCATTACAAAATCACAGCTGTGAAGCAGTTCGTCACTATCAATGAGGGATTTCTGAGTAATAAATCAAAGGGTTTTTAGGCAGATTGATTATAATGATCAATCCTCTCACCAGCTGTATGGTAAAAGCATAATTGGTCTCCCGTGTGTTAAAAATACTTTGCCAAGATAGCAAGTATTAGCATTTATGAGATGTGAAACATTCTTACAGATTTAATTCTTTTCTACAAGACCTCCATATTTGTTCACTTGGAGAGAGTAGTCCAACAAAAATAGCATTTTAGCACCCTGCTTGGTCAAGAATTGAATCAGCAAACCTGTGCACTGCAAGCCTGTTTGGCCCCTCCTGTCTCTGAGTTTTCCCCTTCAAGCTCAGTATAGCCAAATTTCATGTATCATTTCACAAGCGTACGCCCTATTTCTATTTCTGCTGCTTCTACTTTTATATAGCCATTCAACATTTTACAATTCACAAAAAAATATGGGAATATGTGTAAGGAAACCCAGTCATAGATAGATAAAGGCAGAATGGAAAACAAAGGGTAAGATAGAGTTATTAAGCGCATATTAATGTTTGCCCCTCTCCTCAATGGCTTTCTCTCCCAAGATCTCCCTGTCGCTACTTCAAGCATGAATACTTAATCACACACCAAACACTGTCTAATTCCTCTCCCCAGAATGCCTCAAAAAGTCTGAGGCAGAGATGGAGGAGAAATGGAGGAAAAGAAAAAAAAGATTGAAATGTCACAGAAGCAATGCTGGGATACTAATAAAGCTATGCAAATAGCAATTAGCTATGCCAATAACCTCCGAGTCAATACCAAGCCACCCAGATGGGAATTTCTACCAGCACCAGGCTCATGAGTTCATAGGTCACGCTGTGATTGGCTTGGGATGTGGGTCTCAGCTCAAGCCAATAAGTCATGCAGCTGTGGTGGAAGAAATAAAGCCCAAATGACTGCAAGAAAGAAAGAGAATCTGCTGTTTTTGTTGAAGTAAAAACCCACAAGAGTCCCTCTTACACATACATATCAGCACTATAACTGGAGTACTCCTGCTAATTCAGAAGCTTAGCACTAAAAAATAATAAATTATCTTAACTAAGTTCATATTGATTTGAATGAGAAACTTTTTACATTCAAGAATATTCTAAGCTTCATTTCTTTTTTCTCCTTTTTATTCTTTCAAAGTCGCCTGAGATAGAAAAACATCTAAGGCTGAAGAAAAGCTTTGTACTAATACTTTTACTGCTACTCAGGAGATAAAATTAGCATAGGCAATTAGCAGGAAAAACAACTCTGGCAGTTTCTCTGAGTTTATGAACATGGGTGGCATGTGTGCAAGTGCTCAGTGTGTGTGTATTCTTTGCTGAAAACATGGCTCGATGAGGAGGGACTGACAGGTGCAACAATCGCACTCCTCCCGTGAAGCATACCTTCACAGTAAGATATAATCTAAGTGGAAAAAATGTCACTGTGTAAGTTTGTGAGTGTGACAAAAGGTGCAAATTTCTTCCAGTCTAAGGAAGTGTATCGTGATTTCACACATTTTCCATCTCCACACTCGAGATGCATTTGGAACAGGCTTACACGAATAAATATGTGACTTTCGCCTGAAGCTTGTGCTACTCTTCTAGACTGATGTCAGGATCTTTACAAGTGGAAAAATGTCTAATATGATAACATTTCTTTTATTTCATGTAATTACAGAGATATTTAGGTATTTGGACGTTAATTAAAGTTACCAAAGACTTTGAAAAAAAGGTTTAACAATAGTTATGAGAAAGAGGTTGCAGATAGAGCAATTGGCTTTATGCACAGCTCCACTACTTCCTGGACTTAAGACAACTCCTTTGTTTCTTGTCTTTCATTACTGGATGAACTGATTAATTCAGATGTGGCCGACCTCAGTTACCACAACGGCAGTGGTCAGACGCACCTGGATTAATCAGTTCATCCAATAATGAAAGACAGTAGACATCTGTCTACTCTAACAGAATGGGTAGATGACATGAAGCAGTGGCCCAACGTTAGCTACGTCGTCATCATAAATCACTTAGTTTTTAGCGAGGGAGTCGATGAACTCCGTAACTATTAAAGCACACAGACTTATAACTATAGGGAAAAATAGAGAAATTATGGTGTTGAAAAGAGGGAAGATTTACTGTCTTGAAAGCTGAAATGGAGCCAAGTCAACGCACTAACAAATGTAAACTTCCGGCAGGGTAATGAGGAGAGAGAATGATGATCGAAATTGTGGACTGTTCCTGCGTGATTGTTTTAAAAAGTACAAAATAAAAGATACCATATAAACTAACCTGCGCTAATATTCAGAGTACTTACGAGGCTTTTCGTGTTGCACTTTAATAGTGCAGGTGGAAGCAGGCATCTCATCAGCTGCATCGTGGTACTTAGTTCTTCGACTCTAATTTGCTTGTGATGGTTTGTAATCCAGATATAATTCTGGATTTGGATACAGCTCTTTCGGTTTATAATCAACAAAATAATAAAAGCAGACTAAGACTCTCTTGGGTGTTTTTTTTTTTAACTTTAGTGTTGCAAGCCATTGTTGAGAAATCGCCTGACTTTATGGTCGCAACATGCTGCATTAAAAAAATATTTAACTTTCCACGAGTTGTGTATGTATCCAACAACAGCACATGTCCACCCAGAAGACATTTGTGTGAATATATCGAATCAAATATCACTTCTAATATAGACTGTTATGCTTGCTAGTAAGCGAAGACTAGAAGTGAACAACCGATCTTCCTGGGAGACCAGAAGTCAAGGTGACACCCAGTGTCATAAGAGGGAAAGATAGCAAGAAACGATTATTCGCATCTTCTTTAAAACCACATTTTGTCCATTTCGGGCTTCTGTAGCAACATGGAGAGCTCAAGCAAACACATACACACATATAAAAAATAAATTCCATCCTCATGAAAACCACAGTTATTAATCTTTAATAAATGATTTTAGAATGATGTTACACATTAAAACCTCATTGAATTAAGGATGTGGTTCAAAAAAGCAAATTTTACCTAATCCGTCAGAAACTTTGATCACCAAAGTCTACACATGATTAATAATAATTAAATAAAAATATCCAACCCAGCCTCAGGGCAGAATGTGAGGTAGCAATGAAAACCTTATCCACTCCATTAACGAACACACCGTCTCATTTTTTAGTCAAATAGTCATAAATCTACTGCATCACACTTTACAAGCCGTCAAGTCTGAATTTTGGAGTAGGAGCCTGGTGCACAGAGCATGCTTATGAAAAGTAAAACCCAGTAGTTGAACTACATAGTGTGAGAGACAAGAAGCAGAACATTTCTGGATTATTTTTAACACAAATAGGAAGTTCTGCGCATGTATTGTGTATAAAACCGTTAACCTGCAGGTTGACAGTCATGACAGTTGGCAGTTATTCTGGACCGAGTGTTCCTGTTGCATTTCTTAAACAAATTGCACCTTTTAAAACATGTAATCTCCACCAGAGAAGGAATTACAAAAGATGAGACAACCAACTGTTCTTGGTTAGTGCAGAACAGCGTTGGTTTCTCGTACATACCAAATTAAATATGGAGCTGCACCAGAGCCCAGTGGTCTGAGTTGATCTGAGTTCTATCAGAACTTTTTCCAAACTCTTCCATGCCTGATTGTGTACTAGTTTAGAGCTGCTCTTAAACACACACACGTATGTTTAGGGTGTGTTTGTCCACAATACTATGTGATAAACACCTTTGTAGTTCCCTTCCTGTATTTAGGGTGCTTAAAAAAGACCAAAACTTGAGTTTGTAAGCGGACCAAGCCTGTTTCATTGTTCTGAATTAGAATTTGTTTGCACACTTAAATAATGCTAAATAAAGAGTAGGACTCTCTGAATAAACAGACTAAAATGTTGCTGAGAATGAGTCCAGTGATTTATTCACTCCTCATTTATACATGGTTATGGTAAACCACTGCTGTCCATGGACAGAAATAGTGTTGCTATGCAAACAATCCCTCCAACCAGCATGGAGCTGAACATTCACACACCAGTGATACTTTTACTGGAAGCAAAGAGGAGCAGGGCTGTTTAAAAAACACTTGGGAGATAGCAGCAGGAAGTAAATAGGTATAAACAGGTATAAAGTATAAAAATGAAACAGGAAAAAAAGAGGATCTAGAACTTTTACTTGAATTAATAAACAGAATAAAAAAAGTAAAGTAAGACCTAAAGCAGAAATCTAATAAGGACCAATATTTTATTAGCGTCATGGCTTCACAATTCTTAGTGATGAAAAGTTTCAAATGGGCAACATCAAAATGTATAATTCTTACCTGCATTACTGCCTCCAGAAGTGCAACAGTGTTCTTGTCTGTTGCCAGACATACGATGTAAACAGCATGCAGCTCTCCTTGAGGGCCGCAGGTTTTAGTTCCCTCTCTGATTTAACACACCTGATTCAAATTAAATGGATCTGCTCAAACTCTTTTAAATCATCTTGACCAGTTAATCTGATCCAGGTACGCTGGATGGCTGGAAGCAGGAAACATCCAGCAGGACAGCAACTCTTGGGGACCGACTTTGGACACCTCTGGCTGAACATCAGTTACAGTCACAGTGGAACTGGTTATTACTTTGTTTTTTTTACCATGTTTCATGGATCGGGCGTTAAAGGGTTAACTTAAGTTGAGATAACAAATAAAAAAAAAGAAACAAAGTGTTCAATATCTTAATTAGGCTAGAAGAATTTGTACTTATGTAGAGAAGAAAAGTTTGCTCAGAAAAACTGATTGAATGCAAGAATAAATAATATAATAAATAAATAATAATAACAATCTTTTTAGTAGCAGAGTCCCCCACTGTTTTGTTTCTCTCATGTTTGTTCTTGCTTGTGTTAGAGTATGTGTTTTACTTCTCCAGCCATCTATAATATATTTAAATGAAACAAAGTGTGAAGAAAAATCAGTCTGAAGCTGAAGTGATTAGAGCTCATAAAATACATTCAGCCTGTGATTAAGGGTCACAAATAGGCATTGCAAGCGGAAAAGATCAGCAACCACATCCATCACAAAGCGCATTGCAGCATAACGCATAAAAGTTTCACGCAAAACATATAGTACCAGCACTGAAATGGGTATTTAAAGTTCAATAAAGGAGTCAAAATGTAAAAGTAAACAAAGTCATCTTCAGTCGTTGATTGTGCGAATCTACAAATCACATCCTGCCAACACAAAAGGAAGGATTAACCCTGGTTTGTCTTGAACCTTTTAATCTTTCACATAAAGAGCTACAATGACCTGCGTTCGACACACACGCGCTTAAACACACAAGCCCTGTGCGGGGGCCACTTTTGATGTGCCGTTAGTCCGGGTGCAAAGAAATCAGGAGCAACGTGTAGCCCGGGGCTAGCAAGACAGCATAAGATCAGCTGCCGAGCAGAGACAGAGAAATGCAGCGGTTACTGAATGTGTCGATGGGTGATTTCTGAGAAAAGCATCTAAGTGTTTACAGAAGGCAGAGAGGATATGAAAGCATAACGTGGGAGTTTGTCCCTCAGTGGATTTCTGGGATATTTTATCTTCTTCAGAGGAAGGATGATTTTTCAACCATTTGCTGCTGTTGATAGAGCACTTGGTTTTTCTAAACTGTAGATAAGAAAGCTTCTTAAGCTTCCAGATTCTTCATGCACACTTCCTGCTTTTTCATGCTATGTGTACCAGTACGTGCATGATTCTGAAAATGTCAGATACATGCAGTTGGCATGCCCCTCATGCTTGCTTGCACTCACACTTTCAGTATTTTTTTCCTGTGTGTGTGTTCAAGCCTCATCTTGACTCTAAGGAGGCCTGACTGTGACACCGTTGCCACTAATTACAGATCAGGCAGATTAAAACCTCAAGAGCAACGGGCCTATCAAAATCTCCCCTGGAACTCCTCATCCACACTTTTCCTTTACTATCTCCTCTTATTGCCCTGTTCATTGCCATATCTGTCCTTTTTGTCAAACTTCAATCTTTTTTTACATCATATGAGCTAAAAGGAAAACATTACATGTGTAAAACCTTTAACAGAAATGGTAAAAATGAATAAAAAACTGTAAGATGCATTTGATTAATTATTTGAACCCTTTAATGTTTATTTTTTTTATTCCCATTCTTTACCCTGCAGGTAAAGAAAATTAATGTATCATATACTTATTTTCTGGACCTGTGTGGCAAAAATGGCTTATTTACCAAGAAACAGATGTAAATGTAATCACTTTTAAACTATGAGGTGGTTCACATTATAAGAGGAATCACAAAGAAGATAGCATAAATAGTAAGTCAACATATGTGGAAATGATATAGAAAAGATGCAACAGTAAAACATTCAATAAAAAAAACTATTAAAATAATCCAAAATCATAATTAAAGAGATTGTGACAAAAACAATCACCAGTAGAGACTGGGAGAAGGTGGAGGCTGCTTGGCGAGTCATATCCAACTCTGTGGATATGAGTGGAGCAAATGAGGAAGAAGCAGTCACTGTTCCAGACAGGCAGCTGAATAGATGGAAAAAAGGTGTGGGGGACAGGATGGGAGGGCGAGAAGGAGGAGAGGATTGGGGAGAGTGTTATTGTGAGCTGCGACATGTGATGGCAGAATCTGGGTGCTGTATGTCACTTTGGAACAATCAGGACTGACATCCCAGGTGATGTGCAGCGGGGAAAAGGAATTTGCCTTCCAGGGTTGCAGGATTTCCAACCTCATCATACTTGGAAATACATGCTGTGCCAAGACACAGAAATGTTCAGAATGTGTCATCACAACTACAAACAGATCCAGATGATCAGTTTTACAATAATCATATCTATTTTTGAGTGATTTCAAGGGTCTCATGACTCAGCTGAGAGTGATGTGGATGCAATAGTAATATTTTTTTCAACACAAAGGGCTTTAAGAAGGACAAACTCTTTTATTTATTTAATTTCCAAAAAAACCTCACAGAACAAGAAATCTTATAATGAAAGATACTGACGTCTATTTGGGTAACTCTCATTGTCAAAAAATATATATATTCCATCTGAATTATACAAATTAAAACTGAAAATACTTAAATAACTTTATGCGGTTCCTTAATATATTGATTATATTGCAAACAGCATCTCCCAAAAGCTCAACACAATTGTTGTGTGGATTTTCGTTAAACAACGAATAACATTTACATCACATATATCATCTTTAGATCGGGAAATAATCACGTGTTGAATAGTCAATTAAAATATTAAAATAAATCTGATTACTCATCCTAAAACTAGAAATCTTCTGTTGGAGGTGATGGCTAGGGGTATATCCCTGAACACCCCCAATCTTCAATTTCCCTCAATCCTGGAATCCATGCAAAAATGTAGAAACATTCAGGTATAAGGTCACTGTGTGACTTAAGTTCATGTCATGACCTTTCATTTGCACTTGATTTGAGGTGAATTGGATGAATAGTTTTAGAGATATGGCCAAAAGAGTTTTCAGGCTTGAGTGCCCCTAGTGGCTAACCTGAAAACTCTACACTGAATAGTGTTCAAGTTATTGTGCTAACACAAAAAGATCTGCGGAGGTCAGGGTGAAACCATGACACCCCATTCTGGGATTTAATAATCACAAATGACGGCCCAGAGCTCAGAAAGTTGCTGTGAAAAACTTCTTTTTTTTATAGCAGTGTATATTTTTACAAACAATTTTAAACACCACACAGGTTTTATGGTTCTATCAGAGTCTTGTGTCTGCTTCAGCACACAGTTTTTCAGTCTCTGGAATCTGCAGACCAATGAAAACCATAGGAATGATCGTAATGAATGGCAGTGTGACACACACAGTGAGAGACACTGATCAGAAACTTTAAAATGATTTTCATCTCAGGAAACTCACAGGAGATGAGAATCATGACCCCAAAGACTAAACTGTTTTTTTGTAAATAATATAGTATCAGTACATTGAAGGTTATACACATTGTTGTATGTCTTTTCCCAAAGACCAGTCCCAATAAAATATATAAAAAAAACCCTGTTTTTTGGACAAACGTACTGGGATTCTATTATGGTGTGCAGTTGTGAACAATTTGATTTCTTTATATTTGTCAGAGAGCTTCGTGTTAAACCTTCCAGGTCTTCAGGGAAGGTCCATCATTGAAAAAACAATTTAAGAGAGGTGGACACACCACTGACAAACTGTAATGACAGTTCATTAATCTATTGGCCACTCAGGCCTTGATATACTTACTCCACAGAAGAGATAAAATGTGCTGCCTGCAGCTCATTGTTTAGTTGTTACACAACTTCCACCCAAGAGGGAAGACATTAGCATAATTGCATTTTGTTTCTTACCAACATTTTCTCCTGTTACTGCTGACTTACTCTTCAGTTTACATACAGTGCCCCAGTATCCTCACACCTCTCTATAATATATTGCCGATTGGGATGGCTCCCAGTGGTCCAGATCTAATAACCTAGTTGAGATGATTGATTTGACACATAGATTAATGGGGACACTATATACATTTTAAACAGCATTGATGCTAAATTTAGTTGTAATTTTTCTAATTTTAAGTGTTGAGCTACGTTTTCAGAGTGAAACAGCTCATCAGCATCACTCTGTGTGTGTATGTTAAGCACACAATGTCAGGTGGTCCAAAAATGGTGTACTGTCTGTCAGCATATCTACCTGGAAATCTGGATCACATGCTGGATAAAGGATTGGCGATTTCATTTTGGTGTCGATTGGAATCCAGGATTTCTTCTGTTCCACAGAGATAGTTTTTTTTTTATCTCTTCATTTTGAAGCTGCAAAGATGGAGATTAGATTTAAAATCTACAAGGTACATTGTCAAGGTCAGGGAATTATATTTCCATCTAACATCTTTGAAAGCTTCAACAGCTGGTTTATACATGTTTTGTTTTCATCAGAACAGAAGGTTTGACTGACTTTGTGCTTTCTAGTTAACAAAAAAGTTTAGAATCCAATGAAGAAAACAAGCTAACTTTTTCAATATTTCACTTCATCCTCAAATTTGGATGCTAATGGTTTCCGTTGAAGATTTTCCTCTAATTTTAGAGTCAAAGAAATAATAAAATATTTCATTAACCAATTAGCTAAAGATCAATGATTTCACAAAATGCTACAAGCTTGTAGAATTAACTTTTAGAGATAAATCTGATTGTGCTTCATTTTTGTCTTCAAAAGTTGTAAATAAAAAAAGAGATTTCAGAAATTTCCTAAACAAATATTTTGACTTTTTTTCCATTTTTACTTCAACAGTCTAAACCTTTTCCCTGTAACAATAAAACCCTTCTTTGGGTCAACAATCACAGAACTTAAACATCAATTATCATAGTTATGCAGACGATACCCAACTTTATGTGCCTTTATCACCAGATGACTGCAGACCAATAGATCTACTGTGTCACTGTTTAGAGCAAATAAACACCTGAATGAGGGAAAGCTTTCTCCAATTAAATGAAGATAAAACTGAAATAATTCTGTTTGGTAGTAAAGAGAAGAGGGCCAGCCTCAGTAAACACCTGTAGACTTGGGGTCTTAAAACTACCAATCAAGTCTGTAACCTTGGAGTGCTGATAGACTCAGATCTGACTTTCAGCAGCCACATC
>JBAMHX010000026.1:4443318-4455709 GCA_037177515.1 Pseudomugil tenellus
TGCATAATTATTCATCAGTTTCATTACCGCAAGTAGTAAAAGGCTACAAAGAAAATTAACCTGCACTAAAAGGTCAAAAAAGTGTGAAATATCTCCCTGACAGACACAACACCTTTAAAATAGTAAAACTATAACTGTATGAAGATGGTGTAAAATCTTTAAGTAGCACATGGGAACATCTTGCTAATGAACTGTAAATATCCTTTAAAAATGAGATCCTAAACGTAAAAAGAAGTGGAAAATAAAATAAAAAAGCTCAGCTCATATTGGTTGCAAATGGTCTATTCAAGATGAAACCAAGGAACCCCTGAGATAGATTTTTACATTAGTCAGCGTCAGTCAGTATGTTGATGTGACTGTTACAGCTGGAAAACAAACAATACCTTCAAATATTAATTTAGCCAATATTACTGTACTATTAAAATCAGGAAAAGACCCTACATTTCTATCGAGTTACTTTCCTATTTCATTAATAAATGTAGATCTTAAAATAATCAGTAAAGCTGTCGCCAGAAGGATAGAAAAAAAACCCCTCTCATTATATATCCTGAACAAAAAGGTTTTATAAAAGGAAGAAACTCTTCTACTAACATGCATAGATTAATTAACCTTATAGATTATGTTAATATACATAATCTGGAGACCACAATAATCTCTTTAGATGCAGAAAAAGCTTTTGACCGTGTAAACTGGAAATTTTTATTTTCAACATTAAATACATTTGGAATTGGATAATCTTTTATAGACTGGATAAAAATATTATATAACAATACAAATCCATGTGTGAGGACCAATGATCAAACTTTTCCAAGCTTCTGCTTGCAGAGAGGCACCAGACAGGGCAGCCCGCTTTCATCCATCATTATTTGCAATTTTTATTGAACCTCTAGCAGCGGCCATAAGACAGTTTATATGCAGATGATGTTTTACTTTTTCTCCAGAACTCACAATTATCTCTTTCCCAGACAATCACAATAATGAATAAATTCTCATCAATATCTGATTTCTATATTAATTGATCAAAAACCACAGTTATGCCCATTAACTGTAACTTACAAAACATATCCAATATCACAATACAATCTGGAGACATTCGATATTTAGGTATAAATGTATCGCCTCAATTAACAGTATTAACTAAATTAAATTATGATCAACTATTAAAAACAATAGAAAATGATCTTCATCAATGGAGGCGCTTGCCCATATCGCTTATGGTAAGAGTTGCTACCATTAAAATGATGATTCTACCTAAAGTTAATTATCTGTTTTTAATAATACCAAATAAACCATCTCCAGGTTGGATTAAGTCACTGGACTCCCACATCCAAAACAAGCCATCTCGTATTAGTCTCAAAACATTACAACAGACTAAAGATGGTGGATTAGGCCTGCCCAACTTTAATCATTATTTCATATCTAACAGGCTGCATTACCTCTCCAAATGGCTTAAACCAAGTTATCTAGATGATCCATGGCTAGATGTAGAGCAAGCAATGTGTGAGGATTTGATTGTCTCTGAGTTGCCATTTATCAGCTCAACCATTAAACGACATAAGCGTTTTAAAAATTTAAAAATCAGCTCATCCATAATGGGTTGGTGGACATTTCTGAAACTAACCAAGTCTGCACTTATTCCATGTAAACTCACACCCATCTGGAACAACCCCGACATCCTACAAAATAAAAAGATGATAAACTTCCCTCAAGAGAAAAATAAAGGAATAAAACAGTTAGAAAATATCATAGAAAATGGAAACTGTTTACCATTTGATGTACTAACTTCACAACATAAAATCAGCAACAGCAAATACTTAGAATACTACCAACTTAAATCTATCATAAGTAAAAAATACATTCCTAATCAATTAAGCTTGCAGCTACCGATCAAAACAGATTTAAAAACATTTTTAAATCTTAATGCACCAAAACTATTATCAAAAATATAAAGATTATAATCTAACCTAGATGATTCTATTTGTCTCCCAATTTCAAAATGGGAAACAGATTTATCCAGAAACTTTAATGAAAGCGAATGGTTACTAATATGTATAAATACATTTAATATGACAAAAAATTCAAATATACAATTAATTCAATTCAACATTTTGCACAGAACTCATTATACAGGACATAGGATGTTCAGGATAGGTCTGTCACAATCAAACATCTGTTCACATTGCACTGAGAACGCTGTTGATGACTATTTTCACGGCTTGTGGTCTTGTCCACCAGTTCACAGATTTTGGCTTTATGTATGTAAAGACTTATCACAATGGTTTAAATGTAATATCCCTGCAAGTCCCACGATATGCCTACTGGGTGATTTGAGGGAAATTACCACCATGTTAGTCTCTTCAAACTTAATCCTCACTATCTTATGTATTGCAAAGAAAACTATCCTTTTAAATTGGAAAACTAAACAGAATCTTTGCACGCAGCAGTTTAGAAATATCTCATTAGATCACATCAGTATTGAGACAATGTTTGCCTCTTCAAAGTACCATTTAGCTGAATTTCATTCCCTCTGTTCCCCTGTGATTAGCTCCATCACTTAGTCCTGTTGGAGGAGTGTGACCTCCTCGCTCTGGCGTTTGGAGGTTGGTTTGGGGTCCACCGGGGCTGTGGGCACATAGCGGTTGTCTGGATGGGGGTCTTGGCTTCCTTGCCACTGGGGCCGCTGGTGATGGCCTGGGTGGTTGTCGTCGGACCCTTGGCGGGTGGCCGGGGTGCTCGGGGTGGGCTGGGGATCTGGGCTCTGGGGCGCACTGTCCTCCCTTGGGGGCCGGGGTGTCAGCCGGTGCCGTCGGGGGTTCTGGGCCGCCCTAGTCTGCCGCTGGGGTGGGGGGCTTGCCCGTCGATTTGGACCAAAAAAGTAATATGATACTGACAAGTAATAGATATGTCGCCCATGCTGCTCTGTTCTGGTCAAGTCTCGCGCCACTCCAACTTGCTTGTCACAATGGATAAGTTTTTAAATAGATCTAAATTAAACAATGGCTTACTGGTGCTTAGTTGTGGCTCTGGGACCAGGGGGACGGGGGATTAGTCTTGTGTGTCTGTTGTGCAGGAATGGTGTGGGTGTCTTCCTCCCCTACCTGCACATGTGATAGCTGGGTGCTCTCTGGGTCTGCTGGCGGCCCCCTGGTGGGGGTGGCTGTGGGCTTTGGTGGTGGGGACAGTTGCGTTCAGCGGGGCCTGCTGTGGGGCCCCTGGGGAATAGGAGATGCCAACAGCGGCTCATATTCCAGGAGTATGCTCCCCTCTGGCTCCTCACTCTTCACACTCACCAGCACACACACTATTAGGGACATGGGGTGTGGTTACATTGCTTGGTGTAGTAGTTGGGACCATTAGGGTGGCCCTCATTGCTGCACTCGGTATCTGATCGCCTCTCAGTTTTAATCGCAGTTATACAGAAACACGACTACTACAGATGGCAAACATACAGCTCTTGGGGGGGCGGGGCCATGGAATGTATGGTTGGAGGGGATATTTTTGGCTCTCTTGTACCATTGCCTGCCAGGGAGTCCCCACAAGGGGAGGGTCAGGATGTATGGAAGGAGAGGAGGGATGTGTGGGTTAATAGGAGTGTGTGCCTTTGTGGTTATTATTTTTATTATTTACTTATATATATTTTTTTTTTTGGGGGGGGGGGGGGAATGGGTAGTTGGGAGGGTGGAGAGAATAAGGGGATAAGTGTGTGTGTGGGTTAAGGAGAAGCAGGGTGGAGAGGGGATGAGGTGTTGGTGTGGATGGGTCACTGTACGTGTCTGTGACTGTGTGTGTGGGGGTGTGTGTGGAGCTATGGATGGGGGCACTGGGTGTGAGCACGGATGTGTGAGTATGAAGAAATGGGTGTATACCGAGGGATTGGGGTTCCAAGGGGTGGGGGTGGGCTTTGGGTGGGTGTATGTGTGTGGGTGGGGGGCTGGTTCTCGAGGGGGCATCTCATGTGCCGGGGGGCGGGCTTGCTCCTGTCTGGTGCCGGTCTTGGGGTCCTGGACGTCTGCTGGTGGGCTCCTCAGCCTGCGGGGGTGGGGGGGGGGCCTCCGGGCTCTTGGGGCCTTGGGCCTGCGCTCTACCCGCCCTGGGCATCCTGGGCATCCAGCGGGAGCTGCGACTGCCGACCTAGGCCTGCTGGGGTCCATTCCCCCTCTGGCCGGGACCTCCCTCTGCCACCTCCTTGGTGGACAATGGACTGGTTCTGGGGTGGGGGGGCTGGGGTCTTTGCTTGGAACTAGCTGTCGTGTGCCCTGGTCTCGAGATTCTCCTGGCTGACCTCTGACCTTTTGAGTAGAGGGGGTAGCCTGAGCATGATCACTTTCCTGCGAGCACTTTACCTCACCTCGCACGTTCTGCATGATGACACAGTCACTAAGATCTCTTTCAGGTTATTTAGTAACAGCCATTCTTCCATATTCCTATTCGTTTACTCTGCGGGAGCTCAGAGATCCTTTTTTTCATTTCTGTACAGGTGTGACGGATCGTAAAGTGTGGGTGGTAAGATTATGTTTTTTTCTTCGTTGTGTGTTGCTGTCTCTGATTTATGTTCCTTTTCTCTTGTTTTCTTATCTTTTTTTCCTGTCCCCTCCGGTTGTGTCCAGCAACACACGGAAACTCTATCAAACTAAGATGTATATAAAATAAATAAAGAATACAGATTGTCAAGAGGAAATTTACATACATATAGTTCCTCTTGACAGAATAAATTTTCTCAGAGCATGATTTAGCGGACAGATCGTCATTCTGCCTGCCTCCATGCTGGACAAGACAAGTTAAAAAAAAAAAAAAGACGAGGTGATTTTCACTCAGCTAATTCATCTGAAAATAAAGGTATGAAGCACCACACTACCATAAAAAAACAGATGTAATCGAATGTAACAATGACACTAGAAAAAAAACTGAATATCAAAATACATTAACCTATGCATGTGAGGTTTAAAATCTAATCTAACATGCATAGATTAATTTGAATTAATTTGCGGTGGTGCAAGTATCTGGTCCAACACCAACAATAATTGTTACAGTTTAACGGCCACCCAAGCCAAATCCGGACTTTTTAACTGACTTTTCTTCTGTTCTTACAGACACCTCATCTCTTTCCCCAAACATTATTGTTCTGGGAAATTTTAATATTCATCTGGACAATCTTAACAGTGTTACCACTAAAGATTTTTTTTATCATGCTTGGACAACATATCATCCACCACACTCCATCCAGATAGTTTTTATACCCCTGATGATATGGTTCATTTTTATGATTCTAAGCTGCAAAACATTTTAAATTACATGGCCCAGAATTAAATTCCATCAAATCCAGATCAGTCTCTTTTGCGCACTCAGCTCCTTGGTACACTCCAGAACCTTGGAAACTTAAGGCAAGAGCCGCCAACTTCAGCGTAAATAAAGTAAAACAGATCTCACCATTCACAAAGAAATGTAAAGAAACCACATCTTAGATTATAAAGGCTCACAACTGCCAAATCAACCTATTTTTAATCTTCAACAGTAAAGGGAACTCCAAAACCATTTTTTCCTTAGTCAATAACAGTACACAGTCTCCCGATGTCTTTGCTACACATCTTCTTTCAAACAATCTTTGTAATTCTATAATGTCTTTTTTAACACCAAAATACACAAGATCCACAATGAAATACCCTTAATGCAAGCACATATCCTTTTACTACAGATCCCTACATTCTTCCTCTCTCGACGTTTTCTCAATTTACTCTTACCTCAGCTACTGAAATTTCAATAATTTCCCTGGTCCATAAATCCAAACCCTCAACCTCTACATTAGACCCTATCCCAACTTCGCTGATTAAATCTTGTCTTCATTCTCTCATCCCTCTAATAACATCTATCCTACATTCCTCTCTGAATACTGGCATTGTTCCTTCGTCATTCAAAACTGCACAAATAACTCAGATTATCAAAAAACCTCGTGCAGACCCAACTGCCCAACATCCAATCTCCCATTTCTTTCAAAAATATTGGAAAAAAATTGTTGCTTCCCAACTCCACACTCATCTCACTGACAATAAATTATATGAACAATTTCAATCAGGTTTCAGACCCCACCACAGTACGGAAATGGCCTTAATCAAAATTACAAACGATCTTCTTCTTGCTGCTGATTCTGGACAATTCTCATCTTACTGGACTTAAGTGCAGCTTTTGACACAGTTTTTCATTCAACACTCATTGGCAGACTCATTTTTACTGGCATTTCACACACTCCCCTCCACTGGTTCATTTCATATCTTTCTACTCGCTCTCACTACATCCAACTTGCTTCTCTTAATTGCACGTTTTTGCAGTTTTTTTTTTTTTTTTTTAACATTATGCAGAGCACATAATGTGCAAGCGGCTTCCAACGAGCTTTAGATTTGGAAATATGCTTTAGGTCTTTACTATATTTGACCCAGATTATGTTTTTCTTTTCGTTTTAATTTGTGTCCTTCACACTTTTTGTTATAAACATTAGTTTATGTTTTTGCTACGATTAATACAGCAAAGTTCCAAACTAATCTAAACTGATAAACTATATTTATTTTTGTGAGAGGGCTGAACATTTCAGAAAATGTGACTACAAAGCAGCTTATTAAGACTCCTTGTCATATTGCTGTTACTTAAAGCATTTCAGACTTTTTATTTTAGTGTATAGTGTATAGTACAACTGATACAGGCAAATTAACTAATGTTGTGAATTTGGCTGAATTTATATGTACATACAATGATCCTTCATATTGCTAGAATAGGCTATGCACATTTTCTCACACGATATAGTGGATTACAGTCTAAATAAATCAGCATCTCTCGATATCGGACATATCAGTTGGACAAAATCTGTATTTAGGTAAATCAATATTTATGTTTGAGATAGCTTCTTAAAAAAAAAAAAATCAAACAGCTGCTAAGAACATGCTTTGTAGATGATGTCAAAACTGCTGGGAGATGCTACCATTGTATGCATTCAAGGACTGCACTGATGAACTACCCTGCAGACACCTTACAGATGCAAAACCACCTCAACTCTTTTCTTATACCCCTTAAACCCCTGTGAGCTTGTGGGCCTTCACCGATAAGACTCACACTGTGAGTCGAGAATACACCTTTCTGAGCCGTATTCAAGGGCCGCTTTGCTGCTTCAGTGAAGGCTGATTAAAATACAGATGACTCGGTGGATTGAAAACTTGATGCAGTTGTCGAAAAGTGGGGTGTTCTTTACTCACTGAATAAGTCTGAAAAGCCAAAAAAACTAATGAAAAAAAGGTCATTGTTTACATATTCCACTGAACAAACAGAAACTCCTTTTCCTGAACATTCACAGTTCAGTTTAAATATTCTGTTGGAGTGACTGATGATGCTTTTCCATCAGTACAATAACCAAAAGTTTGCTCAGTCATAAAAAAAGTCACATCCAGATCAAAACATGATGAGGCGGTAGCTTTATGTCTGTGTAAACTGAAGTCGGATTTCCATTATCACTTAGTCCGCCTTACTCCACTGGTCCGGGAGCACTCTACTCTGCTGGAATGCTTTTCCATTGCAAATCCATTCTAAGTCCAGACACTCTATTGTGGGAGGGATCCCGCGGCGCACTTCTTGTAGAAAGTTACCGATGTCATCTGATAGTGACACGATGCAACAAAACAACACATTCTCAGAGATTTGTATAATAAATTTGTATAATAAACGAATAATTTTAAAAAAGTTCACAGAGATACCACAGAAGAAGACAATATGGAACCAATATGGTTCATAATAAGTAATAAACTCACGGCCAAAATTAGGATACGTCTTATCGGGCAAGACCTGGAGAGGCAGTAATTATGATTACTGTGTACATCACTGTGTAGTGACATAATTCGCTGCAAGCCAATCATTTGACACCAGCCTGCACACCTCACACTGCCTGCACGGCCCGACAGGCCTGGCCCGACAACGAAGTAGGTCTAAAAAGTGTACCAGTACAATCTGACAAATCGTAATGGAAATGCTCTGAGGCCAGTAGACTACGTCTGTGTGCAAAAACGCCTGAAAGAAAGCCTAAACTAGTGCTGCATATTTCCTTTGGGTGTTTGATTCTGTGACCAGATCACATGAATGAAGAAAAGAGAAATCAGCAATCAGCCGCAGTAGAATTTTGTTTTTTTTATAGAATAACTTTTCCTCAAATAGATACAAGGATTTGTTTATAAGCCGTGTTCTGATTGTAATCTGAGATCCTGTGACACTGCTTCCAGTGCAGCTCCAGTCTGACTGGTAGAAACAAACTTTCCCGCCCCCATCCCTCTCTAACCCAACAGCACCTCAGAAGCAATTAGACGAAGAACATTTCCCTGATGTTATAATATCACCTTGGTAACAGAAAACAAAATCACAAGCCAAAAAAAGAAACAAAACTATAACTGGCGTGTTGTAATGTCATGTTGTTCCTAATAAAAAAACGTATTGTCGTGGTGGTTGAATGACTGGCCACTGGCCTGTTATTTACACATTTCCCATCATGCTTTAGGATGGGAAATGCTTTATGTTGTCTTCTGCACTGTGAATGAAGTGTTTGTACAATGCCTTGACACCTCTGCCCTGCATAAAAACACAACAGTGTGTTCTTCAGTTATTTCCTGCTACCACACTTTAATATAAACACAACAGTCAGCTGAAGGTCTGAAGTCATACTGGTTAAGTATTGGTTATCAGTTTGTAATACTTTCCATATTAACATCAGCAGACTGTGCAAAAGCATTTAAATTTGTATTATTGACTGAAAAGGTTTTCATGCGGAGAGAGGTATATATAATGTTATTTGTAGCATCATCCAGGCAGAAACACAGTTGTTGCAATAAGTCTTCTGTTTTGTTGGTGTTTTATTAGTATTTTTAATGTTTAAATCAATGCCCTTAATGTAATTTAAAGCAATTTATATGGCAACATGGATGTTGTAACAAACCGATTCTGTCAATGCATTTTATTTATAAAAATAATCCTCAATATAATCATTATGCAACTTATTTTGAGTCTTTTAAGTCTTTGATTCTTCCGGCCCCTCAGCACAGGAGGCCTGAGAGAGGAGCCTGAGGAGAAGTAAAATTTAGAACTAAAAATTTAAGCTGACAGGAAAAACGGCCATTACAGTTGGTGTCCGAAGTGGGATTCGAACCCCACGCCCCCACCAAGTGTAATGGCTGTTTATCCTGTCAAGAATTTGGAGACTGGTTTCTTAGATTGAGAGGAATATAAATTTAATAACGAAGAAGTTAAAAGAAGTTAAACATACATTAAAACATGGAGTAAGACAATACATGAAGGACAGACAGACAAGGTACAAGGTTATAACCCAGGAAGAATCACTTAAGAGATCTGTTGTCACACAGAAGTCCAAAGCAGTTCTGCCCAGCCCAGAGACACCTTCGTTATATGGAATTTGGTTGCGTGTGTCAGTCTAGAGCCTGTTTTCTGCTATGACAGATAAAAAATCAGGTCTCATCTAAACATTTTCCTGATGGAAGGACACCGGCCTTGCCAATGGTTTATTAAGGTTAAATGACATCAGATTAGTAGCATTATCGTCAGACCTTTCAGTTAGACATTAATTAAGAGTAAGGTAATTAAGCTAATATATTACATTTCCTCAACACAGCAGACCAAAAAGGTGTCTAACAAATCCAGTAAATAGTGTAAAATGGAAGATCAAATATTTTATGTGGACTCATGGCAAAGTAAATTTATAACAATGTCCTATGTAGTGGACTACCGCTAGCAATATTTATCAGAAGGTACACCTCAGTCTCAGAATACACCTATTGTTGTGAGTTCTTGAAGAAAGGGACAAATCACTTCCAGAGACAGGCTGACAACTTCTCAATTCATACCAAAATTTATTTAAACCACATTGCTTTAAATCAGACAGGTATATCCACAATGCAAACAAACAGCTCAATTATCACTTAAATACAGAATATCTCAGGAGTATGGGGAGAAATGTAGACAAAAACAGGGAATATGAAACTACCTGTTTACTGGAGGGTTAGCTGTGTAGATCAGTCTTCAAAATGATTGTTTGTAAGATTAGGAATGTTTAGTAATAGGGGATTAACTTTATTCTATGGTGGATAAGGCTGCGACTCGCGATCACGTGGGCTGGAGGGGCCCGCAGCTTTAGAGGCCGGTCTTAGGTGGCTTACTGGGACAGATATTAATAATCTAAGTGTCTCCTAGACACGATCCAAGGGTTTAGATTACTTATTGAGACACCAGCTACTGACCCAAACAAGTTGAAATAACGGCTCAGTCTTATTTTATCGCAGAGGGATCGTCGCAGAGTGCGTTAGATGGTCCGGCAGAATCAGAACCAAGGTGTTCCCACTCGGTTCCCTTTCTCAACCCCCAGCACTGCAGCTCCGTCCGGAACACAGGTTCAGCAACACAGGTTCAGCAACACAGGTTCAGCATCTATAGAAACAGCTGTTTGTGGGCCGCAGTCTTCCGGGCCAGCTGAATTGGCACCGGTCTGGTGGTGGCAACCTTTGTGGGTGTCCCAAGCGGATTGGTTTACCAGGATGGCATGTGGTTCCTGGCTTGCACGAGGAGTCAAGCCAAAATGACACTAATAACGAACTTACTAGAACTAACACAAATACGCCAGTGGACTAAATTAACCGATCACTAGATTTGCATGCTTTTAAATTTGAAATCCGGATTCTATTTAAGGTCTCTTAATGAACCAATTCACTTTAGAACACTAGGTTGAGAAAGAAAACGTGACGTACAAAACGAAGCGCAGACTTGAACAAAACGGAACAAAACAACAACAAAAACTGACTAAACGAAAACCGACTAAAACAAAACCAACAAGACCGAAGAAAACTGGAAGCTTCAGTACTTTAAACTCTGCGGCTCTCCAGGCGTGGACTCGGGTGGGATCCAATAGGACAAGACATGTTAAAAAGGGGCATCTTATTCCGGCCCCTTGGGATCTTGGCTGTTAAGAAGAATTAAACTTATTTTTCCTATTCTTAAAACGCATTGTTATTACACACATTGTGGGAATCCCATAGTGACAGAGTTATTTTTTTCTGTAATAAGCACCAAAACAGTGTGCTTAACATGACTTCGGTGGTGGAGTGAGTAAGTGATTAATTCATTGAAACCCATCTCACTACTTCTAAGTTCTTTTGGAGTTACTTCATGAACAATATCAATCAAGCAACACCAGTACAAAAGTTTTAAAAAATTTAAAAAAGGCCAGATTAGTTGAAAACGTTTTCCCCTGTGGGAGTTTTCCTAAAGTTAGTTTTCAATGTCCCAAACCAAAAATAGCAAACCATATAATTGCAGGTGCAAGTTATGCATATCTGTTGATAGGATCTTATATTCGTATGGGAATAATTAATAGAATGATTCCTTTAAAAGTTGCTTATGAGATCACTATTACAGCCACACATTGTGAACCTGATGGTATGCTGATATCATCTTTATGTTCTCTAGGCTGGGTGGACAGTTCCTTCCTTTTAGAGGGATGCACATATTTGTGCACTCAAGGAGACAAAACAAAAGGATAAGCTTTAAAAGACCTAACAGAGCCAGTCGATTAAGGAAACAATTGGCTTTAATATGTCCAGGAGAAATTGTTAAATGGAAGAACTGATGAGTATTATAAGGTTTTTGCAATATGGTAAATGGTAAATGGACTTGTTCTTATATAGCACTTTTCCAGTCATGTTGACCGCTCAAAGCGCTTTACACCACATAGTACACATTCACCCATTCGCACACACACTCACACCCCGATAGGCACATCTGGGGACAGCTTAGGGTTCAGTGTATTGCCCAAGCACACTTCGACATGTTGTCACGTGAAGCTTGGAATCAATCTAACAACTTTCCGGTTAAAAGACGACTGCTCTTCCACCTGAGCTACAGCCACAATACTGCACTATAGGCAAACCCACCAGCCGTTGTGGTGAACCATCTTGCAACTCAACATTTAGGCTAATTATGTTTTATTTTAGATTTTAGAGCAAACTATGTTTCATCTTACAGAAAGTGACTTCAGTAGCAGACAATCCGCATTGGAGTATAAACTCAAATCTCATAAGTTTATCAAAACTTGGTCAAGAAATAAGTTAAAAAACTAATGGAGGCTGTAAGTATTGTGTTTTATCTGACATTTAACAGGGTTTTATTATCACTAGTTTAGACTGCAATCTTCACAAGTTAACACGAGTAACTAAAAATGCCTCGATAAAAACAAATAATGTTATAAATTAGATATGAACTCTTAGCAATAGTGCAGTTTCTTGTTACTTACCTGTAGTCTATTAGTTTTACCTAACATATAACAAAAATTGCTATCACGTCACATGAAACTGGACAGCAACAT
>JBAMHX010000026.1:4510828-4524913 GCA_037177515.1 Pseudomugil tenellus
AGATAGATAGATAGATAGATAGATAGATAGATAGATAGATAGATAGATAGATAGATAGATAGATAGATAGATATATTTTTCATCTCCAATTGCTGTTCAGATAATGCAGACAAGTCTTAATATTACCAAGCCAGCTACAATAATGCTTTAACAACAAAATCTGATTTGTAGCGTTCGCTCTAAACAGAATACAGATTGTAATTGCTATTTAAACTTTTAATAAGAAATGTAACACTTTAATGATTTTAATGATGGAAACTGGGGTAATTAATCTGCCCACAAGAAGCATCTCCTACAAAGAAAAGTTGGATTTAATCAAACTGGATTAATCCAAAAAAAAAAAAAAACCTCTCCCATGATTTATTTTTCCATCACTCATGATTTCACGTAAATCTGCAACATCTCACGGTTCGCCTTATAAAAGCAAATATAAGCAAAAAGCAAGAGTAAATAACAGACAACAAAGGATGCCTGAAACTCGGGGAGTGTGAGAAAGGGAGGGGGGTTACTCTGGGAAAATGAGAGAGCAATATGTCAGCATGGTAACACCTCTTAAAAGTCACTGAAATGCCAGGTCACCCTGCTCAGCGGGGAGAATCAAACCACACTGCTGGTGTGTGAGAGCACCTTGCATCACACGTCGAGTTTACAACATCACACTAACACACACACCGTCTTAAAAATAAGTGCACCAGCCGAGCATCACCACTGTCAGCAACTCAACTGCCATCATCTGTTTTGTTAGAACCGTGCAATAATACTTTTTTGCCTCTCCTCTCTGAAGATTATTCCTTTAACAAGCTTCTTCCAGTAGGAGGATGACGTGCTTGTGGAAGGTTGGGTGGGATATGCTGCATGTGCTTGCGTCTGGCTCTGGCTTTCTGCTGTGTTTCTGGCACATTGTCTAACACACAGGTGGGAGGATGAAGAGAATTTACGTTAAAGATGAATTTCTGCCTCATTAATGTTTCACACAAACAAGTGTGATTTACAAACCAATGATGGCATCTTGGTCCGAAAAAAGAAAAGGCTGCTGGACGTCTGTTAGTACGATCTATGGAACTCTGTGCAGCACAGTAAACAATGTGTCCTCTCACGACAGTTTCTAAACGCAGCTGTTTGAGTTTTGTTCTAACACAATTGAACTAAGACGAACACCTACCACTCCCCCCCTTCCCATCTTGTTCTGTTCTTGCTCTCATCATATCTTTGTGATCAGTGAACCATGAAAAATCTCCAAAGTAAAAAATTCTTGGTAGCTGAAGTATGAGACGTCTGCCGGGATGCAATCTTGGAACTCACTCACTGACTGCTAGAATCACATAGTGTGTGTTAGGAAGCTGGTAGCTTTTCCAAGAAGCAATTCACAAGAAATCTGAAGAAAAAGAAAAATCAGAGTGATTGTGAGAACAATCTAACCTTCTCAGTGTAGAACAGTGGTGTGGAGTGTAGTATGCGGTGGCAATATAAAGGTTTACCATGGCAGTAGGCTACGTACAGTCTTTGTTGTTTTAGCCTCCCAGTATGAGAATATATAGCTGATAAATAGAAAACTATCTGGATTCAAATATCATCCAAGTGAGAATAATGTCATGTTTAAATCATCATTACTCACTAGTTCCCTTCCACGCTTACGTGGGTTGAATTGTATGCATTTATGCATTATATGGATTGCTATTTTTGCTTTAAATGTATCAGCCAACCCAGTCATCAATATTTTGGATATTGTGTAGTTTATCTCTTCCAGTGAGTATGTAAATTAAATGGTGAGTGTCCAAATGCATGAATCTTATGTAGATACATTGAAGGGGCATTTCTGCTGGTATAACTGGTTATTTTTGAAGAACTTATTTTGGGAGTGATTTTCAATGTATCATGATGTTTAATAAACTTTATTGGTGGGTAGATTGGTGGGGTGCTTTGTGTCTGGGTGTTAATTTCAGTTCATGTGAGTTTTTTCTTGAGGGAGGGGCCTCCAGTATGAAGCTGGAGTGGAAGCATGAGGACTGGGATTTTTTCTGTTGCTTTACAGGATGGGGTCTAATATTTGATTTGGTATGGTCTTATCTTCAAAAAGACATTTTTACCTCCGCCAAGGATGTTACGTTTTTGCAAGCATTTGTTTGTTTTTTTGTTGACAAAATAACATATGAATGCATTTTATTAAATCCTCAGGGAATGTTGTTAATTGGGAGATCAACAAATGATTACATTAGACAGATTACATTAAAACATGAAAATTCTAAATTGAATGTTGTTCAAGTTATCGCGTTAACACGGAGAATCTGCGGAGGCGGTTGGAGCAAAACCATCACATCCATTTGAGGAAGTAAAAACATGGAATGTGCAATTTAACTCAGTCTTAAGTTGTTTTACAATGACTTCTTATATTCTGCATAGTGAGAAATGAAAATTCAGACAACACAGACAGAAAGTGAAGCATTTTGTTGCTCCGCATGAATTACTTTGGCTTACTATATCTGTCTCGTTTGGTTTGTACAATTTTGCACTCCTTGCCATAAAAAAAGCTAACTATGTTATGTTGTAACATTGCATCCAGTGAAAACATTTACACCTACAGTCAACTTAGAACTACCAGTTAATCTAACACACATTCTAGGTTGTGTGACGAAGCTAGAAAACCAGGAAAAATCCCAGGTGAATGTGTACAATGATGGTATTTACTGTTGATGTGTACACAACAATTTCTAATGATATAAAGTAGCATCCACATACTGTAAATGGCAGGAATCAGGATTTTTACTCACCTTCCCCATTTGGATTTTAATGTTATAGCTGTAAAATCTAAAGTACTTAATGAGCTTTTTATCATTAATTTTAGCAGAGGATTTGTGAAAAGCACCAGAAACTTGAACATATAAAGACCTAAACGGACATCAGCTTTTTCCTCTTATTATATGTCTCAAATCTGCATTAATCTGAAGCTGTTCCTTAGCAACAATCTACGATTAAAGTGAAAGATTTTAGTCAATGTGAATATTTTGTGTGTTTTTTTTTGTGTGTTTTTTTTGTGTGTTTTTTTTTATAAACGGCTATTTAATAAGATTTCATAATATGCTTGAATTGCTGGAAATCTCTGTTCATACCTGACAGTGGTTGATGGGTGTGTTGTGTCTTTGGACCAGTGCAGTGCTCATCTATCAATGTTTCACAATGAGATATTCCAGCCAGTGAAGAGTTAAAAAGGCATTGAAAAAGGTCCATCAATTCCGATAGCGCATATTAAAACAGCTTTTATCTTTCATCATCTAAGTAATAATAATTACAAAAACAAAGAAGAACATTTCACTCAAGTTTGTCCCTGAATTAACAATTAAAGCTTAAATTCCTTTAAGTCTTTAAAGAAAGATTGATTTCTCATATTGCACAGAGAAAATTATAGTTTAAAGTCCATGTATGTATATGATACTTTTACATACAGACGTTTCACCAAACTGCTAAAGAAATGAAAGCTGAAAGACTGTGAAGTATTGGCTGCTTTAAGTGGGAGAAAGTTCAGTTACATGTGGTGGAGTCACCGTGAGCTCACTGTGGATTCAAATCTGCTCATTAGAGCAGCCGAGGAAGAAACGTTAAACAACACACCCTGTTTGGAACCAGGAACCACAACACGGAAAACTCATTAATCAAATGACATCAGAGAGTGCTACCGTGCAGAAAAGCACTGGGAAAAATTCCCCCTTCACCGTTTCATAAAACACATGACACGTTGAAGCCAAGTTTTTATAATTTGCATTATAAAAATGGGATCTATATCAATATTTTAATCCTTTTCTATATTGGAAATTAAACTGAACTAAAGAAGTATTGACTCAGAGAAGAAAAATACTTCACCTCGTACAACAGTTGAAAAAACTGGAAATGTTTACCCGACAAATAGCAAGTTACTGCTTTTAGTTATCTTAATGAACCTTATCTGTTTCAACCTAAAAGAAAAGAAGAAAAATACAATGAAAACAATTCTAGACATGGCCATGATAATAAAACGTGTTTCATTTTGCATTGTGGGTAATCTGTTGATTATTGCCAATAATTAAAAGCAGCTAAAAATCTGAATATGTTATGCATCACAATTATTGCTAAATGCTTTCATGATACTTTGGTAAGAGAATGGGATACGTTCATAAATGACAATTTTACACACCTTTGTCAAATCTCCTTTCACTCTGTATTACCTCTGCCATTTAACGAATTATCTTTCCATATCCCTATTTGACAACAATGGAAAACCAGTAATTGGTTTCAATCCCAAACTATCAGACAGAACAACGAGGAAAAGATCTGCCTTCTTGCCTTTGTCTAAAGCTCTTTTCACAAACCAGTTGAACATCAGCTCATCAATCATTTATAAATACAGCCAGAGCTTGTAGACCCTGAGCTGGGAGCAAACTGAGAAAGTGTGAGAAAGGTGATGAGTGAAACCATTTACAGAGGTCTCCATTCTAAAGTTTGTTTTTAGAAAAAAAACTTTTTATGCTTCCTGTACCCGCTGTAATGCATTTAATGTTTTACCTAAACCTCTTTGAATTGGCATGTAGCATATGTGAAATGTGCAAAACAAATTAACTTGCTTTGTCTTTAGCCTTACAGAGCTTAACTATTAGGGTTACAAAGTTGAAACATTGAGTTAATGAAACATTTTGCATAGTGTACAATAAAAACTTTCGCCCCCAGCAGACCAAAAATAAGATTATTCTATTTTATTTTATTATGTCACATTATAATAACTGGTACATTAAGAAAAAAGTTTATTTTCTTGTTAAAAGGGAAACAGAAAGACCTCAGTCAAAATATGGACTCATCTTTAGCTTTCTGTGCATTTCAGGATTATTTGTTTATAAATGTCTGAATGATTTTGTGTCTTTTTGTTTGTCAGACCTGCTCTTACATTCTGAACCATTGGTAACAATTCCTTAATAGTTTCTAAAGTGAGAACTAAAAAAAATGTTTTTTCTAAAAAATGGCTGAAAACCTCTTTTTCAAAATTTATTTTAACATGTCTTTTCCAGCATTAAAGCAAGCGGAATAATAGTCTGGGTGCTGTGTTGTGTTGGGCAATTTTGCTTTGTCAAGACAAGCTTAATAAAGGTCCTTTTGATAATCTGAATTCATCATTTGTTTTATTTATTTAGAATAAATGTTTGTGTTACAGACTTTGCATATGATGCCTGACTTTACTGGAGAAGAGAGAAAAAAAGACTGAAAAAGAAGTAAAATTATAAGTTAAATCAATCTCTGAAATCACCCAAGATAATTATCATCTACACTCAGCTGGATGAAACAACTGGAAAATAGCTTATTTGGACATTCTGCTTGATTTAGTTTTGTGCAGTTTCGGTTGTAAGAAGGAAAAGCCTCGCTTTAGGTTCATTGTTGGTTAGTCAGTACAGTGGGCCCTAATCCTGGAACTCAAGGCCCCTCATCTTGCATGTCTGCCACTGACCCCTCTAAGGCCCAACCCATTAAAAAAATGGTGAGTCCAATTAACATAATCTCCACTTCTCCAGTCACTCCTGGTTGGACATTGATGATGTTAACCTTTGCTCCATGCTACTGGCTCTCTTCCCTGGCTCCGGCTCACCTGTTTTCCCTGGACTACCCTGGGACTTCCTGGATGTCCCTTGGATTATCTGCAGCTTGATCCCCTGGTTCTGACTCCTGCCTGTTTCATGAATTCCCTTTTGTCTGACTTCCCAGTTCTCATCACTGCCGTACTCATGAACTCCCCAGCCTAGATTTCAGGTGTACCATCATCCCTTCAGTCAAATAAACATTGTTAATATTCAGTTTGTCTCTGAGGGGTCATTCATTACAGGAAGTGTGCAGGACAGCAGAGCTTGAGGACCAGAATTGGGGATCCCTGAGTTGAGGGATAACTTTTATTAGGTTGTCTGTTTGTGGTTTATGTTTCAGATTAACAGTCAGGAGATGATCAGCCCTGCAGAGCATCTGTATGATCTGCTGTTACCTGCAGGACCGATTACATGTTCTCGTTTTAACAGAATGTCTGAGCTTTGTCATCATAACATTATCGCCACTGATATTTAGTCTCCTGCAGATTTGCTCTAACAAATTGTTTTTTGTCTCTTAGGTCTGATTATTCCAGTCTGGCATGTCATAGCCTACAGCTATGAATAAACACACAGCAGGACCTAGTTTATTGTACGTTTTGCAGATTAACAATAGTGATGTCTCCTCACAGGATTTGCTGTCTGGAAAAAAGCAGCTGTGAATAGCTATGAGATTTTTATAAGTGCTCCTAGATGCAGAAAAAAGAAAAGCAGACTAGATGTAACACTGCAGAAGAAAAACTGCAGATGAACTCATTCATGTTTTGTGATTGCTTTACTTTCTGATTTAGTTGACAATAAGCAGTACTCTATGGCATATTATGAGTGTTTTATACTTTTTAACTCATTTGAATATTTAATTATTTACTGTTTTATGATATTTTCAAGAAAGTGCACATGAATACTTTATTGTTTTAATATTAGAAGTATTAGTGTAGTTTGTAGTTTGTAGTAAGAAATGGTAAATATTTTACAAATTGTTCTAAGGGAAAGATTAAACCGATTCACTTGCCAGAATCTCCAGATCTTGGATCTTGCTTTAAAAGGGTTAGAAATACCTGCTGAATGAAAACTATACGCCAGACTGAACTGAACATTCACTAAGGCCTGAAAATATAACAAACATATTTTTTGTTCTTGCATTCAGTTCACATTATCTTTCACTTTGTTGTAAAAAGTTGTGTAAATAATCAAAATGCTGGAAGATTTATACTATGATAGTAAAGAACCGAAGATGCAAATCTGGAAACAAGCCTTCAGAAAAGCTCTTTTAACTCATTCACTGCCAAAGACGTTTCTGGGAAAGTTGCGCACACACACGTGTGCACAGAGAAAGGTGCACATGGCACAACATCTGTAAGCTGTACTGCGTGAAGCTGCCCCCCTAACCCATACACACACTTTTGGGGGTGTGGAACATTTAAAGATAAATGTGCTCTATGAGTGTGCTCCAAACACACGCCCAACACGTTGTGAATGCACTCAGAGCATTCACCCTGAAGATACACATACCTGATCAAATCGACCCTCTACCTCTGCAATTAGAGAGAACATCACATGGGTCTGAAAGATGAGTGAAAATGTTCAAACCTACCAGCACGACAAGGCTTTGCTACTGAAATGAACCAAAAAGTTAATAAACTAAACCCAGACTTGTTGATTTCAGCTAACCTATATTTTAGTTATTTCCACGCAGTAAACTTTCTTTATATAGCACCTTTCACGGATAAAATCAAGTGTTTTATAGACAATAATAAAACAATTTAAATAATGTTAAAACTATTTGAAATGGTTTTCCCTAAAGTTTTTTTTTCTTTTTAAATATTTGATTAAAATGTAATAATTTAGACATGTTGTAGAAGGATGCAATATGGTTTATTGATATATCAGGGAATGGATATAAAAATAAGATGACGCTCCACACATCAGGTGGACCTCCGTTTTACCTGGTCTAAGTCATATTTTGGTGCTGACAAAATGTCCTGTAACTTGGCCTTTGAGAATGAATTAACTCTAATGAGTTTCTCCACACGCTTACACATGCACACGTATACAGACGTACACTAATGAGTGTGCATCACTCATTCTCATTAGCCACGCAGTCTTATTGCAGGCATCAAACATAGCGCACCACCATCCATGACTGGAAGAGAGGAAGTAGGAAAGTAATTCTCTTTTTCCCCCTCCTTTAATTTATTTTTGCTCCTTCTTGCCTCTGGCTCTAAGGTTAGAATATTTCATTACGTAGCATACTCTAGAGAGAACTAGAGACCCTAAAAGTACTTATACATCTCACTCTCTCAAAGTTAGAACGCAGCCAAGATCTTCCTGTCTCCTCTTTCCGTGGGCTGAGAGAGCCTATTGTTGCTATGGCAGTGATGCATATCTTGCCATGTAGAAATGGAAAGGTGGTAGGAGTAAGATGACAGGGAATAAGAGTGCGTGGTCACCCGTTCAACTCCTCAGAGTCAGACTGAACTCAACATAGCCGCCTGATGCTGCGTTAAAGGTAGGAGCCAAAAATCACTAAAACAAGCAAAAAAATCTATAGAGAAGCTTCAACTTGAAGCATTTGAAGGAGTTTCAAGTAAGAGACATAAATGCCAGAACCGTTTGAGTCACATGCTTGTTTTATGGCAGACATCAACATGACAGCTGCCTATGATGCACAAAGTCTGTCATTGTAGGCAGGAAAGCGGCAAAAAAGGGGAGGCTCTGGTGGGGACGACGTGAATGAAACTGTTTTTCTTTGGATGAGTTTGTCAAAAATTTTCTGATAGACTTCAAAAAAGTACTATAGAAAGGGCGGAATAATGTGCAGGAGTGACTGAAGGGTCTGAAGGAAGCTTTTCAATGGCAGACACCCAGACCCACAGAGTCATTAGAGAAGATTTGTCAGATTAACAAAGGAGAGGGAATCAGTGCTTTTAAAAGGGAGGAAGATAAAGACAAGTCACGAGGAAACACAAAGAGGCAGGGTGGGGTAAAAAGGGATTTTGAGACAGAGGGGAGGAGGAAAATCTGAATACTTGTATGGATGGAGCAGCAGTTATAAACTCAAGGAAGTCTGAATTGTTTTTTCTTCTTTATTTGAAAGACAGACTCATTTTCCAAAAACAATCAAGTACCATGTTTTTTCATGTCTTCTTCAGTAGACTGGTTATTAATTTATGTGAAGTGGCTGTTCAAACTTCTCATATTAACAGATACAATCCTGCATTTTGCAGGTAACAGAAGCATTAGAACATTTTGAACTTTATTTAGGTTTAAAATATGTTTATTATCTTAATTTTTACCTCTTTTTAAATGTGAAGAGCTAAACACTGAAAGTTAACTTGGTTGATATATTTTTCACTTGCCAGTCTGGCGCTGCTGTTGACATCATGTTGTGTTGGTCCTTAAATATCCCCAGAAATGCCAGTTTTTGCATTGTGGTGAATATTTTTCAGCACAAAGTTATTTTCAGGTTGATTCTTCCGAAATTCACTTTGACCACATGACAATACTTGTGCCTGCTTTACAGACAGCTGACAAAGCCACTATGTGCAGAGTTTTCTGCTTTTCACATGTCCTGTAAATCCCATCGTCTCTTCCTTCTCCTCACTTCTTTTCATTTTGCTTTACATGAGGAAAGATCAGAAAAAAAAAGAAAAGAAGCTTTTGTAGTTCGAAGTGTGTCACAAAATTGCCAAAACAAGACTTTTCAGCAAATACAACCTGTTAACATCCATGTAAATCGATTTGCAGATGCTGGAAGAAGCTGGCGATCCTCGCAACAATTGCTTTTTTTCATGAATTATACAATAATGCTTGAAATTTCTGAGAGCTCCATGAAGGATTTGTATAGAATATATTGAAGCTCAAGCGCTGCTTCTCTTTTCACATGCCGTCTCCTCTTCAGCCAGACTACACATCCTTTTTTCTTCTTTTTATCCACCAGTTAAGGTGGTAAAGTAGCCTGTGGTTTGCTCCTCCGTCAGCACTTTGATCCTCTGATCACCTGGTCATGCAAAAAAAAATACAAAGAGGTACTGCTGAAAAGAGAGGATAAGGACTATCTTTCAAATAATACACCTCAGCAGATAAATTTGACGGCGCCTGAGAATGATGGCTCTTTTTTTTTAAAGGTTACGCAACCCTTTGCTCCTTTTAGAGTTGCATTTGTGAAATGAATCTTGTAACAGAGGAGGAGGAGAGGTGAAGCACATTTTTCGATTCCGAGGGCTTATCGTACTGGTGCCTGATTACGGCGGAGGCTGTTGTTTCCCCCAGCTATATTAGGATTGAAGGGTTTGACTTGCAGCTAAAATCATGGAGTATTTTTGCCCTTTAGGCAGATTTAGATGAAAAACCTAAAGCTAACATCCTGTATCACACTGTGGGTTTGAAACATTCGATGCCTGCTGCGTCTCAACCAAGGATTTGGGAAAGAAAATACCTTGAGCTCCTTGTGTCTCTTCCCCACACACATAGAAAAAGGCTGATAATGATGACATAGCTTGTCAAAATCGGACACCTTTAACCTCAGATATCAGTGTTATTGCTTTCCGGTGTTAACTCAGCTGCTGATATAGTGGGTGGTTAAGTTGCCATTATTGGCTGAGAAGCGACTGGAAACAGGGATAAGGCAACAACAGTATCTTTTCCATCTCTGACGAGCTGTGTGTGAGAGAGTTAAACCAAGTTGCCTTAGGAGGAGACACATCCTCTTGTAAAGCCTTGCCAGGCAGCTACAGGCAGGTTAGCTGTGCACTGATGGGACCCCCTACCCTGCTAATAGATTCATTCATTTCCACTACTAAAACCAAATCATCAAATAAATGACACTAAGTAGGGAGTAGTGTGATTTCATGCATTTAAAAAAACTGCATTTCAACCAAATAAAGACGTCATTAAAATAATTTGATGCGACAGGGCAAAGTCAAAATAATTCTAGCAGTTCAGTTAATGTTTTTTTTTTTCCAAATGTTTTTCTTTTTTTGGTTGGCAATTAAATTGGCAATTATGAGTCCTTTTCCTCCTCCCAGCAATATTACAACAACAACAAAAAAAAAGAATTGTCTAGCTAATGAACTTAGAGCACACGAGGTTAAAGTCTTTAAATGTTGATCTGATGAGGTTGTGTCTCGTTACCTTGGTTTGTCCTGAAGCTAGAGCGTAGCACACACACACACGTCTCCTTCTAATGACTCTATCACTCATAAACCCAGTGACTTTACTACAGTTTCCTCATATTTGTCTGCTATCGCCACTTCAATAAGGAATGAAGATGTGTGATTACACTACGAAGAATAGAGCAGAGATTAGTACAAGTTGTTGTATTATTGGTGTGTGTGCACGTCTACGTAATCACTACCTTGATGGTGCAGATTAAAGTGCTACTGACATCTGGATGAGAAAGGATTTGACAAAATAAGGGAATTTCAGTTGTTTTAAACACATATAAGTGGAAAATGTTGCATCAAATAGCTATAAACATATGTGGGGATGTAGCTGAAACATTGTATCAGAGAATCCTGTGAAAACCTTTAATGTTACTGGTTCACCAGTGCCAAATCATACCCCTTATGTGAATTGGACAACCTGAAATTTCCTTTAATGGTTCCGACATTCGAGGAAACCAAGACGCCTGATGAGACATCAAAGGATATGTACACTTGATGCTTCTCTGACCCAGATTCAAGAGAAGTAGGCTCGATTATTATGCTGTCAAAGGTGTGTGTGAGTGGGAATATGCGCTTATGTATGTTTTTTGCGGGGGTGTGCAGAAATGAGCACCCTTTTGTGTGTCCCATTGAAGTTGATGCTTTAATTAAAGCATCAAGAGCTATAAAATGCATTGCTTGCGGGTTTACTGCTCATTTTCTTACATTATTAAACCATCCCCAGCCAACGACAAACAGTAAACAAAAACAATCCATCCTCCAGCTTATATTTCACTTTCCTCAGCCACGCAGACACTTGCAAAGCTGAATTTGGTGGAAAATGTTCCAGAATTCTCATTGAGTATTGTTAAATCCATCTAAACAACAAATAATAATAAATAATAACAATAAATGAATTTTAGATGTCAGAGCTAAAACTGGGCTGAATTTAGTTAAAACATTTGGTAAATCAAATACGTAGTAGCTGTACTACCTGCAGGTGATCATCAGTCTATATATGATATCAATGTAAAGGGAATGATTCCATGATTATGAGCCGAACAATCAATGTGAAATCCCAATTTAACATAATCACCTCTATTCATATCAAATACCAAAAAAATCATTATAAAATTCAAATATAATGTTATTCCTGGGCTCAAACAGGCAGCAGTTACAACCTACATGGTATGTTACTTTGCAGGTCTATGTGTTGGCTTTCTTTGGAATCAATTCAAGATTAGGCACCTTTTAAAAATGTTTTATTGTAAAATTTGAAATAAAATTATTTTAACAGAAGCATTCATTTGTCTTTTCTCTGTGTGCAGCTCTATTAAAAGGAAAAAGACAATAAACTTGAGGCGGATGAGCATCAATAAATCCCCCCCCCCCCCAAAAAAAAAAGATCACTTCATTAATATTACATGTTGAGATATATTTACTATTTTTTCAATAAAATAATCCTGTAATCCCTTAATATCACTAATTTTATTTTATTTATTTGCCAGTATTGTGGGTTCAGAAGATGGAAATGAATGCTTTCTCCCCTCTGATGTCTACAAATGGTCACAAAATGGGATTAAATGCTTGTGATCTGCATTTCACTAAAGTCAATGGATCACCATTAGTGATTACTGGAAATGGAGGAGATGCATCAATCAATTTCACAGGTGAGGCTTTAAATAATAATAATAATTAAAAAAAAACATTTGTCAACATATATAAAAAAGTTGCAATTCTGAATATAATAAAAGCGAAAAAATCAACCAACTTAAAGGATTTATTATAACTATAAAGGAGTTGGAATAAATAGTAACATTATCTAGTAATACATCACCTCATCAAAAGTTTATTTCTGCAAAATTTTCCAGGAAATTTTAACCCAATACCATGAAGATAATCTTTTAGCAGGCTCTCATTTCCTTTGCTACGACCCTATCTTGCCATTGTAACAGTTTTCTTATTGAAAACAGCAGTGGCTCAGGTGGTAAAGCAGTTCTACTACAATGACCAGGAAGGTTGATGGTTTAATCCTTGCTCCTGCCAGTCTGCCCCAGGGCAGTGTTGGCCAAGTTTAAGTGAGAAGAAGATGAATTTTGACTCCATTCATGCTTTTTGAGCGCTGTAAGCAATGCAATATAAATCTAATCTATTATTAGAAATTAATCCACAAATTACATATCAAACATCGTGCTTGCTTTAATACTGAACAAGACCAAAAAAAGAAAAGAACAAAAAAAATCTGTGACGGTCATGTGCTTAGCATACTAGTTTTATTTCCAAAATTATATGTTTGTGTACTTCTTTCACATGTACACAAATATGAAATTATTATATAGCTGAATAGGAATAAAGTTTTGCATTTTTATTTTGACACAACTCAAATTACATCCCTTTGAGCTGCTCTCATGAGAGTTTTGAGTAAATGACAAGCATGCACCTGTACCAGTATAAAAAAAGATGCTACAAGGTGCAAATGAGATGGCCATTTTCTGAGGGTTGAACTATTCTCCTGCAGCAATCAAGTAATCACAAAGCTATTTGTTTTGGTCTGTATTTTACATTGAGTAAAAGTTTATTTTGCAAGCTGTTTGTTTATTTTATGTTAAACTGACAATGTACCAGTATGTATTTTTTTCCTTTTTAATATGTTTTGTTAATGACTTATGGTGAAATTTGGGTAAAAGTAGAAACCAGCTGCAAAACAGCCCCTTGTGTTTGGCTGGGCCTCAGGAGTTTGTAGAGCCTGACTCTTGAGTTTGGCTGAACACATGTAGAAACTGTGATCCACTCTGATTTATCAAAATAATCAACAGGTCAACTTTACATATGTAAATTGAAATACTAATCACATATTGATACAATAATAATAATAATAATAATAATAATAATAATAATAATAATAATAATAATAATAATAATAATAATAATAATGCTTTTGTTACATAATCAAAAATATTGTTTTTGTGGAGTGGAAGGAGAACATGTAAATATATGATTTTAGCACACGCAAAGCGATTTATCAAACCTGAAGGTAATTTTGCTGGTAGAGACTGCTCCTATATTTAGCACGTTTCAAAAGGATGTGCAAACGGGGGTAATGCGTAATTGTGCACACATGACTGCAGTGATTTTGGAAGACGAAGACATAGAAATAATCAAAGAGGACAGAGAGAACACATATTTCCTCCTCGTGTTAACATGTTTGGAATGAGAGAAGAACTAATTAAACAAAACAAGTTTTTTTTTTTTAGGTAGCTGGATTCCCCGGTGTTGTGCCTCCCGCAAACTCTGAGCATATATACAGAAACCGAAAACACACATTCATTGAATGTGTAGTGCGTTCCTTT
>JBAMHX010000026.1:4529302-4547759 GCA_037177515.1 Pseudomugil tenellus
ATTGGGGACTCTAAATTGCCCATAGGTGTGAGTGTGAGCGTGCGTGGTTGTCTGTCTATATATGTGGCCCTGTGATACGCTGGCGACCTGTCCAGGGTGTACCCCGCCTCTCGCCCGCGACCCTGTTCGGGAATAAGCGGTAGAAAATGGATGGATGGATGGATGGAATTACAGCAGCAGTTTCATATCTAACAGAAAAAAAAGCTGGCGTTCCCCTACATTGACTCAGTTGTGGTGAGCTGTCACAGGTATATATTTGACTTCAAAATGCCCAGAATTAAATGGGTTCCCATAGACATCGGATTAAACCTGCATTTGCGCCTCTGGAAACAGAGCAGCAGTAGGCTAACCTGCTGTCGGACATTTGCTATGCACGTGAATGCGGCATGCTTAGTGGCGACAGGGAGAGAGGCGGGGCCTAAATAAACGTCTTTACTTTAAACTACAAGCACAGTAAAGTTCAAACATCCAACTACTAAGTTATTTGAACAGACATTTCAAGATATTTAAGAACAGCAAATGCAATGCTCCTATCACTCTGCTCCCCCATATAGAGGGTTTTAGTACCTTTAAATACTTTAGATTTGTGGAAGAGACAAGAAGCATTTTCCATGATTTAAAAAAAAAAAATATAACAGGACAAATAATCAGTAAATAAAACATCACTTGAGTCTGAATTTGCTGCTCTAAGTAGATAAAACATGTATTTATCAGAGTGTTTTATCCAGGAGCATTCCAACAAGCCAAAGAGGAAAAGGTATGTTTGACAAGAAAAAAAGCAAATATGTCATTGGCAGATTAAGATCCCCCACCCCCGTCTGCAAAACTTTTAACACTACTGCCACTGGCAGCCAGTATAAGGACTGGGGATTTACCAAACAACTGTCATCTCTGAATTAAATCAGGGCATCCTTTCCAAACTTCCTTCATTTTAGACTCACATCTATAAATTTTAAAATGAATCTTTTTAGACTATTTTCTAACAAAAGGAAAAACATAAGCAAAAGACTTTGCGATTTATCAAATGGTTTCAGAACACAAACACATTGCTAACTAGAAACAAGAAGAGACACCATCTGCAAAGGGTTTGATCTAAGATGCCTCTGAACTACCAACAAATGTAGTCAAAAATCCTATTTCCTGACATTTGTTTCGACCTCATTTATATGTGTGAAATAGTCACAGACCAAAACTGTTGTAAGACATAAAAAAAGCCTTGATGTCAGGCGGTACTAAACACAACATTTTGCAGCTAAATTAAAGCAAAGTTGTTAAAGTTGTTTGATTTTGTGTGTGGATTGCTTTACAGAATTATCTACTAATATACAAATAGTATACTATGCTTGAGTAAAAGCAGAGTCAGCTTTGTGTAATCTTCTACCACTTTCACAGAGATTCAACAGACTGTTTGCTGATAACAGGTTTCATTTTGTAAAACCTGCATTGTTATATTTCTGATCAACATTACAGGGGGAAACATGAATAATAATCTCAATTTGAACATAATTGGAAAAAATTTTACTGTACAATTTACTCTGTATGACTCTTTTTGGATAAACCTGTTGAAAAAAAGTTATCATGACAAGCTAACTTCAAACACTTCAATAATGCAGACCAAAGGCAGCATTGTCACAATTTTCATCAAAATGGGAATATAAACCAGTTATTGCCCTCATAAAATAAGAACATTTAATCTTTTCTTTTACGCTGAGCTTTGTTTTGATCACAGGACATGTAACATCCTCTACACCACAACACTCCTGGTGGAAAAGTTCCCAGCAACACCTTTAAACATGACCTTAGCCACACAACCAACTCGCTTCAGATACTGTATCAACTTAAGGTAAATTCTCTTTTAAGTGGTGGCAGAGGTCAAGTGCACTGGTAGACAATGCTGTAATCCGCTGTGAACCAGTGGGGTATGGAGTCCTTTCCTGTGAGTGCAGGGTGGGAAGATCTCAAAGGATGTGGAAGAGAATGAAGGATGTTACCTGGGTGTTTGCCTGACAGTTCCTCCTCTCTGTGTCTTTACCCCTGCTGGCAGTACTCATCAACAATATTAATCAAAGTCTGATGCCTGCTCAAAGACCCAGAATCTCTGTACAACAACAACTAAGTAACACCAAGCCTCATGTGCACAAATATCCACATAAACATGTATACACTTGCATTCACTTTGCAAGCAAATATACTTTAAAATGATGCATTTTTGCTTTTCTACTCTATACTTTTTTGTCTTTTTGCAGTTGCAGAAAGCAGTCTCCCTTGTTAGTAGCCTCACAAAGGCAGCCTTTTTAAGGACTTCAACATCATGAATTCATACAACTTAATGTTAGTGTATTTGACATGGCATTCCATGATTACCAACATGACAGGCTACATCAATTTACTATATGGAATAAACATTGTTTATTTGCTCCTTGTTTACTCAGAGCTTGCTTGCTTCCTCGCTTGAATGCACACAAATAACAAAGTTGAGTTTTCCTGAATCAAGGAAAAACCTGTGCCATCTACTTCAGTTTTTACTATAAATGACCATTCATTTAGCTGTTATGCTGAAAGATCACTGAAGACAATAAAACCACCAGTGAGAAACAAATAGTTTTATTTTAATGTTGGAATTTGAGACGTCCCCAATTGATCAAAGCCATTTAAGACTAAATCTCTGCATAACAACACTTGTAATTTCCTTGCATACAATTAAACATGGAAGGATATAAGTATTTTGGAGTCCGGAGTAAAACTAATGTCTTTAAAACCTTAAACAGAATAATTACCACATGATAATTATTGTGTCATGACTTTGGACACAGCTTTTTGTGCCATAGTGACTTCAATGCATCATGTCCTTTTAGTGTTGTAATTTTCAACCTGAACATCTTGAAGGATGGATATGCTTGATGATCCCAAAAGATCCCAAAAGGCAGTATGCATTATGCATATACCACTAAAATAAAATTATACAAATCTGTCTTTTCTCCATTTATACTGGGCACAAACTATGTTTTACTTTTTCTTATATAAATAGTGTTTAAATATATATATTTTTAAAGCATTTTATTTATTTATTTATTGTTTATTCTATTACAAGTCCCAATGCTGTAAACATAGCACACACATTGCACATATTACTATTTCTCTGCATCTATCATGAGTTATTGACTAAGTGATGATTTGAAATTTTGTAGAGCTCTGTGGAGTAAAAAAAAAAGATAAAATAATAAAGGTTTACAAGTTAAAAAACTAACAAGTGAATTAATAAATATTTAAGTATTATGTCCTCTGTTTTGTTTTTTCACTTCGTTGTAATATTGATATTCTGGGTTATTTTATGGATTGTACAGAACAGGCTAAAATAAGCTTCAGCATCAGTCTTTCCCCTATTAAATTCTAAAAAAGAAAAAAAACTGTTAATACAAGTAGGTATTTGCTATCATGTAAAAAAGACTTTAACTGAAAAAAAAAACTATTAGTTAATTCATTCATTCATTATGAGATGTAAGCAATTTATTTATGGATTTACCATGTTTGTGAATTAATTTTGGGAGTTACAATGATATACAGTGTTTTGAATGAATAAGATTCTTTAAATGAACTATCTGCAGTTTTTGTTGGTCTATACTGGACATCAGTGAGTCAGTCTTGTCATTCAATTTCTATAAACAGACACATGCACGCCTCTTCTCTTATCCCAAAGTACACAAACACCATACATCATTCTGGAGGCGTGTCAACATGTCAGATGGTCTCTTCACAGCTCCTCCTTCACTCTCGGTACAACCTTTGCTGTCCCAATGGCCACAAACTTGCTCCGCCTTTGTAAAATCGCTCCCACACTGCAGCGCAAGCAGTAGCTGCATCACCACTCATCATATATTTTAAAAAAGTTTCTAGTTTTATTATTCTTCGAAAAGATGAACAGAAGTTAGTATTTAATAATAAACCAAACTTATTCATTTGGAAATAGTGCCTGTTGGTGATCTATTGTTTAAAAAATGGAGCAAATTAATTGTTGCAAAAAATTTGCCATCTGTAATATTGTTAATATCCAACAACAGACTCATTTTTTCCCTTTCATATCAGCACTTTGTTTTCTTGTGATTTTTCACTTATTTTCAATACAAAACATTTTTCAAACGAAACATTTAGCTAGACAGCTACCAGATGAACAGAGCACATGCCAAATCCAAGTTACCACCCCAGAATATGACGATTGTCATCAGTCAGAATATTAATACGTCCATTTTGTACAGCTCACAGTCCAAGATTGATGGAGGCAAGATGTTCTGTGTGCTGAAGTTATTTATCCAACCTTCATCCCTCTTCCTACTCCTCATATCCCTTTGCTCTGGCATGTTATTAAAGTCAAACAGCTCCATCCTCTTTGGGCTACTGCAGGGCTTGGTGTTGCTAACCCCAAGTTCACACATGCACGCAAAATCATGGACATGGAACAAGGCTGGAATACTAAATCTAATCTGTTAATCTTAGGACATTTTAAGACATTTTAAAGTTAAAATGAATTTGTGTAAGTTGTAATCAAGTTGTGTAAAAAAAATCTTTGCATGTTATGTTGGTTAGTTCATTTCAGAAAATATGCATTTAATGTTGTTTAAATGCCACCCGGTGAAATGTGACAGCTAAATGACATCCTACAGTGGTTAAAATTAAACCTGTATGGAAGTACCAAAAATTGCAGTTCCACCCTCATCCACTAGGTGCTTAAAAGCAGAGCAAATCTCTGCAGACTCCCACGTTAAAAAGACCAACTTCACAGCAGAAATAAACATGTTTACAGCCTGGTACAAAAATATATTAGGTTTAACAGGTCAAGTTTAGCTTCCTGACAACAGTGAGGAAATCTTTTTTTTTCATAACACATATCTTTAGATGTAATTTAATTTAATAATGCATGCATGCACCATTTTTATTGACAGGTATCCAGTATCCGCTGGCAAGAAGGCACAACTGCGAGTTTAAGCCAGTGAGGTTCAGCTTTAGCTTACCTAGCTCCATTCGCCAATTACCTTTCATTAAATCTGAGTTAGCTCAATTAGCTCTTTGCACAAGCAGCCGTGAGCTTGACAGATGTCAATCATCTATCCTTACACTCACAGTTCTCCTCTCAGCTTTACTTCTTTGTATTTGTATTTTCCATGAGCGAAGACACAGATGATCTCGCCAAGATGGCCACAGTGGGAACTGTCCACCAGGCTTTAAGTCAGCATTTAAGAAACCTATGGGTGACATCGGGTAGGTCTGTCCATTTTTATATGCAGTCTATTATAGCTGTGTCCAATAAAGGTCAAATTTCCTTACAATAAAATTTTATATCTCTAAGGAAACTGCAGGTATAGAGGTGGAAAATTCTGCATCTTCCGATGCAGATGTAAAAAGTCACACAATAACAATTACTCTAAAAGAACTTATGCACGCATCAGCTACTAAACATAACCAATGATATGCAAATTTAGATGAACATAAAATTTTCACTTGTGTTCAGAAGAGAGGTTGTGATTCTCTGGTCCCTCACTTAGACCTTGCTGCCTGTTCTTTATGCATAAGGCCAAAGCACTCAGGAAAGCTCATGCTAATTCTCTCCCTGAAGAAAGCAATTAGACCACTGCACTCATCTAATGCTCGGAGGAGGGTGAGCATCAGTGGGTGGAAACATCAAGGAATAAAGAGCAGCAAGTGACGCTTTTTTTATACCATTGCATTTCCATGACTCGTTCTTTCCTTGTCAAATTGCGAATAGTAATAATAATTAAATCAAGGTTTGGTCCATAAAAACTGTTGGTCCTGTGTAATGAGTGTGGAATTATTTGGCTGGGAGCAAAGGGAATTAGGTGTAAAGGAGAACAGCAGGAGTGCATGAGTGTCTGAGAACTGGCAAGCTAGTGCATGAACACCTAGCTGAGATTTTGGAATAATTATTTCCACTTTAAATGCATGCCATTTTCACCAGATTCATGTCTTTGTATCCACATGAGAAGAACTAGGAAGAACACTAATGCTACATGACATACTTTAACATCTTAGTCCATAAACATTGTAAAAGATCAAGCTTAAGCCTGTGTAGTTATTTGAAGGGTATTCAATGCTAAACTGAGGAAATAATTTTCTTTACAGGGCTCCGGACTAACTTTTTGTGTTGGTTGCACAGGTGTACCTAACTTTTTAACCCAGCAATTATTATATTTCAAATCTGAAGTTGCATGTGAAACTTCATGTTGAAAATCTGGCAGGTACACTAGTAATGTTTAATGATGTAAATAGCACAAAATAACAAGTAAATTGGTGAATCAAAACTTTTTAATTTAATATTTATTAATGATTGTCTTTTATCATATTATATATACTTTGTACTATGGTTAAGACATTAACAGGATGTTATAGCTGCTCTCTGTCGCTTTTAGGTCCACTCTGATGTCACACGCATATGTATATACACACACAGGTCCCTGTAGTTCCATTTTGTTTTTTAATTACCTATCATGGGGACGTCATGTCCATCACCGGGACGCACACAGCTAAACTGGCATAATCTACAAAAATTTCAATGTTTCAAATTTGATAATTTATTAGATGCTTTAACAAAATCTGGTCGTAAGAACAAAAGAAAATTCAATAGCTCAATGGCTGAACCAGAATAAACAGAAATGTCAAATATCAAAACTTTTTTATTTTGAGTCAAAAATGTCTCCATAAATCAACATTGTTAATGAAGCAAAGCCTGGGGATCTATGACCTTGTCTGTAACCATACGGAGAGCCCCAGCATGATTAGTGATCAAGAGCCATCAGTAGTTCTCAATAGGAGCAGAACTGAACATTTAGACTGACACTTCCTTTGAAACAAAAATAATGCAGCAGAAAGGAAACAATTTACCCATCAAGACTGTGATTGTTAAAGCACACAAAGGAAATTCTAAAAAAAAAACATTGTCCATTTTTTTGGTGAGATGTTGGATTTTTGTGAAGCAAGTTAACAGAGATCTGTTTTGTTGGCTGCATTTGCATCTGGAGACTGAGCAACCTCAACAGCTGGTTTTTGTTCATGCTTTTCCCATTTACATTGGCATATAAAGAACAGAGACGATTACTAATTCATTATTAAAAGAACCCAATTTTATTATGATCCTAAAATCCTATCAATGGCTTACTCAATATAAAGACATTTTCAAGATTCATTATTCCTTTTATTCTCACTCAAACAGCAACGGGACACAGTGCAGAATGAAATTACATTGCAAAATGGGTCATAGATGAAACAAAAATGTAAAAAAGAAACAAAATAAAAAACATTCAGCAGCAGAATCTGTGGCAGTTGAAATGGATTAAGCAGAGTTAAAAATGAGTTTATAAAAATAACATATATGCTGAAAAAGTAAAATATAAAACTTCACAGATAAATAAATAAAAGTTGAAAAGAAGTTAGATTTAGTAACTTTTTTAAAGGAGCTCCCTATATTTTCCCCAAATAGTCTGAAACAGGAAGTGTTAGTAGGACTGTATCACGGATGCCGTTAACTTTGTGCTTCAGATGCTAATGAAAATATGACATAGTTAAGGCATATTGGCTTTACTGTTAATCAGGTATGCATTTAAACCTGTTTTAAAGTTAGTGATGGTAAGCTACATGTGCAGCCAACCATGCTCTAAGGAACGCATGGCAGCCAATCTACACCAACAGCTTCACCAAACATTCCAACAACAGCCGACAAAAGGTTGGAGAGGCAATTGCACCACTAGATTTACAGTTATTATATTCCCAAATACGGAGAAATGCACACTTTCCATTTGCATATCTAAAAAAAAAATAAATAAATAAAAATATATTTGTGCATGGTAGAACCCAAACAGGACCAAAAGCAATGTAATATACAAGCCAGGCTTCTAGTTGTCAGCAAAACCCTGTATCGACATGCGCATAGTATCTAAAGACCAGGAATGAACCCAATGGAAGTGTTACCTTCCATCCATTTATTTGGTTGCTGATAGCATAAATGCTTTACCAGAAACAGGCTTTGCTTCAACAAACCAAATAAAATAAAAATATGCAGCAGCACAAACATGTCATGGAGGTCTGTCATTGTCATTTTACTTGATTATGTAAGTGCTAGGTGATGTGAGGGACGTCTGCTGCCCAAAGATTCTGATTTCAGTTTACACTTTCGGGATTCACCATGCATTCCAATCCAAGAAAATGTTATTCATTGCAGTTTTGTCCACTTAAAACGCTGCTACCATGTAAATGAGAAGCCAGTGTGCAACAAAACTTTCTCAGCTGTGAGGTGTAAACAGGATCTCAGTGGGGGATTCTGTAACAGCAATTCAATGAAGGGTAGATGTTTTACATCAGCTGTGCCAAAGTCCAAATCTGATATCTACTATCCTGCAACTTTGAGATGCATCACCTTTCCAACACCTGAATCAAATAATTGAATTCCCTCATCCACATGTCATGCAGCTCCGTAGAGGTGGGCATTTGATGAGGTATGTTGGAGAAGTGATGCAATAAAACGTTGAAGGATAGTAGACCACAGGGATAGAACTTGGACACCCCTAGTTTACCTTCATGGGTAATTACCATAACTTTGGGTTTACAAAACACAAACAACTTTTAAAAAAGTATTATTTTAAGTTATTTTAAAGAGAAAAACAATCTATGCTTCTACCAGTCTGCGTATGCACTCAACTCTTTAGAGTCTGTTGTTTGTGGTAAAATGTCTGAGGCCTGCTGCATTCATGGATGTGTGGACAGTAATAAACTCTACTAACTCAACAAAGTCTGTCTTTATTGTGTATGCTTTGTGCAGGCTTCCATTCAATCCCAGCCGCTAGGCCTGACAACTTTTCTCACAGAATTAGGTCACAGAAGCAAGAAAAAAACAAACCAGAGAGATCTCCCTAGTTTCCAGGAAATCTTTGTACAGTGCTGCAAACCATGAAATAAGGCGACAGAAACTCTACATGATGTTTGTTGGTGGTACTGAACCTAGGTCACTCCAGGACCTGCCATTTTATATTTTTTTCATTTTCTGATGGATTGGAAATGATGGGATAATTAGTGGATATGTGTTACATCCATGCTGTCCCCTTTGGTACTTCTTGTATAGACTGGGGCTGTGCTGGGTTGTAGCTGTCATCTCCTTTTATTTGAAAACTGACATGGTGCTGAAACTGTGTGGTAACGGTTGTGAAGATCTAAAGAAGGAGACAGATGATCAAGAAGGAACTGAGGTAAAGCAATAACATAAAAACTATGAAAAGCTGCAGAAAATCTATTGAAATAATTCTGAGCAAGAAAAATGTTCCTGATTTTGCTTTCTTGTCATTCCACACTAGTACTAATCAATAAAGCCATCACACTTTTCAAAGCTAGAACTTTCAGAGCCACTGAGTTGATTGAGCCGCTTTAGTGTAAATTTCAACCCCCCATTCTGCATTTCATCCCCTCTCCTTAGAGCAGCTGGTATTTATAATGTTGCTGATTGTGTTTCTGCTTTTCATATCCACCACATGCTGAGGGTGAATGATGCAGAGTTCACTTGGTTGGATGAGCAATGGGAGGCCTGTGAAATATGAGTTTGGATTTGCGACTGGCAAATAATTTAGATTTACAACGCTATGATGTGACAATGTAAATGGAAACAAATGCTGTCAACAACTAAGAAGGTGGGCAAAATAATAAGAGACAAGCTCATTTATCAGTTGGATGACTTCTGTGAGGAATACAAGAATAAGAACTTTACATTTATGCTTGTTGGTTGTGGTAGAAAAAAAGATTTATTTCCTTCTTTCACTTTTACAAATATGTAAGATTTTTCTCAGGATTCTTGGAGTTTATTGAAAATCCTGGACTGATTTGATAAATCATGAAGTCTGTTCGCTTCCAGCACAGAACTGGTGGAATACAAACGTATTTTTGGATCTGTTATTTTTAGTGGGATTCTATTCTAAATCTATGTTTTTGTTGGATTTTTATTTAAAAAAGAAACATGTAGAAGAAAATACTGCGATCAATACTTGAACACAAGTTAGGTTTTGTTTCATTCCTCAAGTTTTTTTTTATTCGTATTAGTAATATTAGTTGCCCTAGACTGAAGAATTGTTTAGAAGATTTTGGCTGCAGAGCTCCACTGTGGGGACGGTACCAGCGCAGGCTCCACTCAGGGTAAGTTCGGAAAATCAACACACTTAAGTAGCAAGCTGTATGCTCCAAAGCACTTTCACATGATTTCTGCAACAAAATCCCAATCACACTCATCAATATTAATCACAAATCATCGGAGGGAAAAGTAAAAGAAAAAGTGGCATTTCTTCTGACTGAATGGCAGAGCCTTTATGGTGTCATCAGAACTCAGTAACACAGTAGCATTCTGCTTGACTGCTGAACAAAACAAAATGTTCTTATGGAGCAGGGATGAGGAGACAGTTATTAGCGTCCTCTGATGAGGACTGCTGGCCTCAGTTTGGGCTTGCACTGTCTGCCAGCCGATTCAATCATAGCTGTGAAGTGAGTTGCTTCAGGTGGTAAATGCATATAAGTGATCTACACAGCATGACAGACTGCATTTGTAACAGCAGGGTGCAGCAGTTTTATAATTAGACATCAAGTGAGTTCTGCCTTGATTGTGCGGTAATAAACAGGCAATGAGAGGGACAGCTACCTGTAAGGCAGGTCAAACGTTACAGTGCAATCGTGTCATTGAAGCCGTGACCTATGCAGCGCTTCATCTATCTGGCTAAAACATGCATGACTACTGTTCAGCTCTATAAATAACATGTGCTGTCAAACTGTCAGGTGCATTTTCTCGTGCCGAGCTTGAGACAGCCCCGGGGCAGCCCGAGGGACCAGCACATAGAATAACCATTCACTTACACCTACTGCCTTTGATGACTTGGATTAAAATAAAATTAAATTAAATTAAAAAATATTTTACAAAAATCCCTTGTTAAGTGCAAGAAAATAGTGTGTGAGACATTTCAGTTACAAAACAACAAAACAAAAAAAAGCAGACTCTTTGAAGAGAGTTAAAAGGTAAAAACTTCAGAAAGCGGTAAGAATCCTCCCTCCTGTCATTCTCACACAGATCCACACTACAAACACACTGACGATTATATCAACTGAAACATGTCAATCCCCACTTTTGTGTTTTTTTCATTTCCACCACAAGCATTAAAACATTTCATGCATCTGAGAAATATTCCAATAGTTTATTTATTTATTGCAACTAACTTTTGAAAAAAATCTCCTGGATGTTGAAAAGTATGTTTCAAAAATTGTATTTCAGCAATACAATGGATTGCGGGATTCAGACAGGTGCACATTAACCCACAAAGATGCAATAACATTTTTATATTTTAAGAACTTTCAAAAAGAAAATGAGTCAAACCTGAGAAGATATCAGCATCTATGATATTATTTGTTATTCTTTTCATTTTAAGCAGCCTAATTCTCTAAATTCTGTCAATATGTTCCTCTTTTGCTGCCACTGCTCAAGCCTGTCTCGATCAAAGCAGTCAAGGCACCACAGCCAATTGATTCCCTAATCAAATATCATTATTACCAGTAATTAGTTTGCACTCTGCCTTAACTTTGAAAATAGCTAATTAACAAATGTGGGTTTCAGCTTGCGCTGGCTTCCTGAATCATGTGGCGTCAGGAAAATGTGCAACAGAGTGTCTCTGTATGGCGAGATGTTCAGGAGCGGCTATTAATCACTACACTCTCATGTTTCACGCAATGATCGCTGTAGCAACAGAGGCCCACCTGTTTGTATTTGTTGCTCACTCAGCAGATGGCACACCCAAGGGTAATGCAGGCTAATTAAGGTTGATATATAACAAAAAAATCTCCAACAAGGTTTTTCTATTTATTTGGGTTGTGACTACTTTATGAAAGGCTGCTCTATTAATTAGTACAGTGGTTTTCAAATGGGGAGTAAATGGAGACACTGGAAAGTAGGTGTGCAAATCGTGCATTTTTAAAATTTTGTATCGGTACTGTTGAATTATTATCATTGTATCAATGAATTATTGTAAATTCATGTACTTTTGTATCTATACAGGTACACGCATGGATAACCATATGAAAACAAATCAGATTCACCAAAACTGAAAGATGGATTAACTAAACGTTGCTGATGGTATCATAGTGACCATCACTAAATGGCTGTTGCATGTTCAGGAAAATGTTTACAGCTACTAAATTCATGATTATATCTAAAAATAAGTCCATTTTTGTGTCATGTCATAAAAGGCTCTGGCCTAAGTAATCAACAGACTCTAATTCCAAGTGCGGACCTTCAAAATCACATTGAAAGTCTCCTGAAGTTCTCCGAGTGGAGGAAACGATAACAGTTGGGGGTCCGGGGACAAGTTTGAAATTGACGAACAGTAAATAACAAATGTAATGGATGTCATCGGGAAGAAACAGCACAAGATTGTTATTAATGTTGACAAATATACTGTTATCAAATGTTTTCAGTGTATAATATAACAGAGAAACTGCTGGTTTCTATGGCAACTGATTTCATCAAGAAGTATTCATTCAACAGTATCATCTTATCGATGACAGAGATTTATCTGTATGATGTATAGAAATGATTGAACAAGGTCTGATTGGGTGAGTTGGAACATTTTATGCTCCCTTTATGAATAAATAGGCATCTCTATTTCAAATAGAGTCAGTTGTCAGCATTGAAATACTCTGCAATACATCCACAGGAAGACAACACGGGGTTCATTTCTGATTTAAGACACCAGTTTCAATATCAATGTATCCAACATGGTTATGTGGATAAGGTCACTCTCATAAAGAGACAAACAGGCTTACAGTGGTAGTTTGTAAAACAGTAAATATATTACAGCATCTCTGCTCTCTACTGCTGCATAGAATGGCGTTAAAATGTTAATCTTCCTTTGAATAAAGACTGCATAAGCTGTATTCATCATTCTAACCCTTTAACTACCATTTGGTAGACCAAATTTTTCAGTAAATACAATGAATCTCATTAGTAATTTGTAGAGATAAACCTGCCTGGAGCATCTCCTCCACTCTGTGTGGCCAAGTAATACCGTAGCACATGTCTCTTATCCTATTAGTCTTTCATTACCTTAAAAAATATCCTTATAATAGTCATTGGAAGAAAAACAGAAAAGCAAACTAATATTTTCTCTTGTTTTTCATTGCTCCAAACTGTAAAAAGCTAATGTAGGATTTTTGGGATTTTATAATGAATGCCATCCTTTTAAGACTAGATAATAGTAGCTTCGGTGATTATTTTTAGTCTGAATCGCAGACTTTTTGACCTATTGGAGAACATACCGTCTTCTCAGCTGAACAGGTCTGGGCTTGACCAGCACCAAAATAAAAACATAAAAAAAGAAATGCACAGGAAGAAGGAAAGGAGGAAAGTGAACTCTATAATTCCAGAAAAGTCAAATGTCAGCAGAGTTGGGGGCAAGAGAAGGAAGGGGGGCTTTTAGCTCTGCGACGGAGGTCGGGGATGGTGGTTGGGAAGCGGTCATGGTCAGCAGGTGTCTGCTGAGGTCTTTGTTAAGGCCCATTCTCCCTGTGACTGCAGGGGGAGGCGGAAAGAGTCGGAGGCCAGACAAGGAGACGGAGAGGAAATCAATGGAGCTGTTGGAGACCATCCTCTCACTCAGCATGACGCTTACACTCAAACAGCTCTCATGGTTTTCTCCTGCTCTTTATACCTCAGCTAGTCCCTCTCCTTTTATTTTCCCTTGCCCTCTAACGGTCTGTCTCAGTTTTTTGCCACACCGAGCCGGTGTGTCTCTCTTTGACCTTTTTCTTTATATTCCTTACTGCATAATATGACTTGCAACGAGGCTTGGTGGACGAGTGACTGGATCTAGAAATCTGTAGCTGAACTCGAATGTGCAGCTTTAGAGGAAGCAAAATATAATGAATAACTTCAAAGCTTGTTACTATAATAATTCCTGTACTTGCATCTTGCATGCCTATTACTTCCCACAGCTATCTTTTGTTTAAGACGTTTAATTGGGAACACAAAAGCTGCCCACGCACCTAATACACACAGCACCTCCAGCCCCCATGGGCTTCACTAAGATACATTTACAATCTCCCCCACAGCGGAACGGCACCATTCGCCCTCCATCTATCTCCTGTGTAAAGCCTCCAGTCTTGTCATAACACTTTACTCCTCAGTAAACAAGGTGTGGACCACTGAGCACTGTTTCTGCTAAAGAGTTCTGAATGCAACTGACCACCGCTTATCCAACTGAATATCAATAACACCACTACATGCTCTGCTTCCTCAAATTTGTGTCTATTAATCTTGCTGTTGTGTTGTGCAAAGAAAAGAAAAACGAAACATCCAGCACCTTAAGGTTTCAAACAACAAATCTGCCTCTGAAATGATGATTTTTTAAGAATAATGCATGACTTTGAATGCTGCATTCAATATGGCAGACCTGACCTCTCTTTCTTTGCTTGTTATAAAAAGGATTCCATGAAAGAAAAAGCACCTGAATCAATGTGTTATTTAGAGAAGTGGATTTAAAATTGTTTGCTGTAACGGTCTGTACATCTTTTAGTTAGCTCTGTAACATAAAGTGCTGCAATAAGTAAAATCAACTAAAAAATGCAAAGGTAGTTGCAGACTTGCAGCTTGTTTTCTACCATATGTTAGCATTAACACCATTGTAAATGTAGAATAGACATGTTTTTTATGCTTATGTGTTACCAATACTGACAATCAATTCCTTAGTTTCACCAACTTCCATAAAATTCGTCATTTCTTCCTGCATATTCTGTCTGCTGTGACTGTATTACTGAGAATAAATACCCTCTGCTGTGTTTTTCTTTGAGACAGTTATACCATCACTTTTTTCTATCATGACTGTTGTGAAAAGAAGACAAAGCAATAAAACAGTCACAAGGACATCGCTAAATAAATCTGAATTCAGGAATAGTTAAAGGAATAAGCTGTGCTGAACATTTACATGGTAGGTCCAGAGCTGGAGTTTTTCTTTATGTAACAGTAAACTATAGTTATTTTTGCTGCTTTCCCACATTAACATACACATAATTGAATAACATAAATATAGTTCATTGGTTGTTTCTAAACTGCATGTAGGGACAGGTATCACTCACTGACTCTACTGCTGTTACTGATCCCACTTTCTAGTCAGTGATGGGTGAGAAGAGAAAAAGGAAACATAAACAAACCAACAAAAAAGTAAATAAAAGAGTACATCATGAAGAACTTAAAGCAATATTTCTTTATTTTCTCCTTCCATTATAAAGTCATGTGTTTGTAGGCATGAATTAACTGGTTCAAACTCATCACACCTTAATACAAGTTCATGGTTACTAGCAAGAAAAAAAAAACTAATCAAAGAACTATATTTATTTTATTTATATTTTAGGAGGGGAGTCTGAAATACTAGACTACTTGTAGTCAATAGAATCATAATGCTGCTGCTGGAGTTTTAATTTGGCGAGTTAAGCTTCTCAAAAAAGTTATAATAATTATGATATTTAAAGCCTGAATTTATGGTCAGCTTGTATCCAAATCAGCAGAATTCCTCTGTGATTACTTTCGACTGAGGGTAAAATATTCTCTCTCTCAGATATAAAAATATTAAATGATAAAAAACACAAGAGAAAAAAAAAGCTAAAAAAAATCTTGTTCATACAGCGACATGACAGCTATGGAAAAAGTAATTTTGTCAGGGTAATGATGTGCTCTGATGAAAATGCTACAATAGTGGTATGCTGACAGAAAAAAGAAAACAAATTTAAGTGGAGTGATAGAGATTAGCTCATTAGGCTAAATCAGCTAATTACATGGAGATTCCGTTACCATTCCTCCAGCTAATTAATTTGAATGACTACCACCACTGTGTTCAGGAAATGAGTATTCCCAGAACAGATTAAGTAAAAAAAAAAAAAACACTATATCAGGCACTTTTACATTCACCTGAGAGGTTGCAGCTTTCATTATAGCACCACGGGCATGAAAAAGCTTTGTAATTTTCACCTGCTGAGGAAAGTAGGTTAGAAAAGAAATCCTAACTACGCATTGTTCCAGACTAAATGAACATTTAGTTTATATATATATATATATATATATATATATATATATATATATATCCTAATCAGCTGCATCTTTGCAGGTCATATAAACTTTTCTTCTCATTTTACAAAGTGTTACTTTCTTTTCCCCAGAGACCATTTCCACTACATGATGAGTAGCAACTACTGGAAATGAATTTTGGCATATTGTGCCAAACAACATCATCTCAATTAGTGGTTGCACCTGTGCTTAAGCCAATTATGCTCATTCACATCAAAAACAAATGACTCATAATGGGAACATCACCATCGTGTAAGGCCAGACAAAAACAATGATTGAATGTGTTTACCATCAACTGAGGTTTGCAGTTTTAAAGTGCAGTGTATAAAATTTGTCCAGGACAGATTTAAAGCTTAGAGAGAGAAAAACAACAGCCAGAGACAGAGTAATGATATTTCTGTGATTCTCTGTTCATTACAGCCTCTTTCTGACCCCGTGTCTCTGTGAGCCAGGTGTTACCATACAGCTCCCACTCTCATGGCATGGAAAGTGTCTAACCTTGAAGGCACTCAAGCTGTAAATTGACTGTCAAAACACTGCTGGCTTTTAAGGAGAACCTTGTCGCAGGTATTGAGTATAGTCTGGTAAGTCATTTAAACTTGAAAAACTCAAGGAATACTGAGTGAACTCTGGAACTTGACCAGAAATTGTCAGTAAAAGAACAACTAAATGAAGAAGGAGAAGGATGAAGAAGAAATGAGTTCTGGGAAAGTGGCAGACACACAGCTTGCACCAGAGACTCAGAAATTGGGGAGTTTTTTAAAGAGTAATAAAAATAAACATACCCGTGTGATGAACATGTAAAACTTTAAACATCCCACCCAGTGCCGAATTATGTAAGCCACTGAAATGTATTAAATAATGCAAAAAAGAAGTAATGCAAACAAATGTACCGAAAATGGTTAAAATCCATTAAAATTACAGGGATGGTTATATTATCAGATCAGTGCAAAGACTGGGATCTATCAGGGGCTGGAGGCAGCAGGAGTTGGAGACTGTTTTACAGTTTAGGGCAGCTGCCGCAAAGGCGAGGCTCTCTAAATGGATCTGTTACAACATTCTATGAAAGTTTGGAACTATATTAGATTCCTGAAGAGAAATATCAGTAAATGAGAAAATATATTGCAAAACGATCATTGAGCTAATTACATTTCAGTACTCCAAGCATAGAAGCAACATATGTGTGTTATAATCCAGTCTTTCTACACACTCACATTTCTGAATCTGGTCTGATTGATGTTATATTTAGTCTTGAATAATATTATTAATAGTACTATATATGTTCTCATTTTACGTGTTTAGCACCTGTAAAGTGTTCTGCATGATGGATTGACCAGATAACATAAATCCAAAAAAAAAAAAAACTGGTCGATGATTTAGCGAAACACAGTATAGTTTAATTCCTTTAATCCTGGTGTCTCACAAGCAGCTTGGATTATTGTATCTTTTTTTATTTTTCTTATATTTTTATATCAAAATAGTTCATTTTGTTTATTAAATTGCTCTAATTGATTTATGTTTTTTTTTATAGTTTTATAGTATATAGCATCTTTATACAATAATCATCAATCTCTTTCAAATTTAATTGCATTTTTTTCCACTTCTATCTTTCTTTTTTCCTTATTTATTTTTTGTATATGTAATTCAGCCATCAAGGGGTTAACAGGTCAAATTAAGTACGGTTTACTTTGGTAGGTGGTAATATTAACTACAAAATGAGCCAGTCAGCCACAGGTCAAACACTGCAAGGATGAAACACGTAAATAGCTAAGGCAGTGTAATTTTGCCATCAGGGAAAATAAAACGTTAAAAATATACATATATAAAAATGTTAAATACAACATGAGTTAATCTTTTACAAGCTTTTAATTATTAAAGTTGATATGAACAGAAAACCATGAGTGAGCTGTTTATACCCGAACAGCCTTATATAAATTGCTAGAGACTTAATGGATGTAACTAAGAGATATTATTATCATCCATCATCAAGCTCTGAAATGTCTTTTCATCAAGAAGGGTTTTAAATATAAACATTGACCAGCGGGCTAAGAGCAAGTGCTGGCAGACAAAATTTGGTGCACGGGCCTTACTTTGGGCACCTCTGGTGTACATATTTAGCAAATTCTTCTCTTTTGCTCCTGGTATCTGCTGCTGATTTCATCTTCCCGCAGGGCCCATGAGATGTGCTTTATTTTTATCTTTAAGTGTGATGGATGGTATAGGGTGCATGGTCAGATTACGGCAGTTTGCGTGATGGCGGGGGGGGGGGGGGGGGGGGGGGGGGGGGGGGGGGGGGGGGGGGGGGGGGGGGGGGGGGGGGGG
>JBAMHX010000026.1:4564154-4574186 GCA_037177515.1 Pseudomugil tenellus
TTGATCAGTCCTAGACATAAAATTAGTTTTAATTCCTTTGAACACCTGACTCTCAGTCTATCTCACCCAAAATGGAAGTCAGAGAAGCCACTTCTACTAGCAGTAGTGTATCGTCCACCTGGACTTCTTGATCATTTTGTTTTTGCAGACATAATTGACAGTTCTCGACACATTGGGCTGGCAGAACTTTTTTCTTGTGGGTCTTTGAGAAGTATTATGCTGTTGGTTTGAGATTTGAGGTCGGCGTGGAGATTGGTGCTGACAGTTTCTGGTTCTGCATTTGTACTGATGTGGGGTTGAACAGATAGTTGTAATAAAACAACTGAAAATACAAAAATGTTGACAACATATGTTGCATTTAAAGACCTGCATAATTTATGCAGGTCAATTGATTTTTGCACATTAATGCCTAAATGACTTGAACCTGCCGTAAAAGATGCAGCTGGTGTATGAATGGAATGGACCAAAATTGTTTTTTTTCTTGCTCTTGCCACCATAAGAGCAAAAAAAACAAAAAAAAACATCACTTTTCACTGAGGATGTAACAAGCCTTAATCTTTTACTAAAAAATTGTCAAACATCACCTCTTAATTACAAAGAATTGAACTCCACAAATCTTTTAATCTAGTGTGCTTGCAGCATATTTAAATAAATTTCACAAACTCAAATAAATCATGTTAACTGTAATTAGTCACTCAGTTTTCAAAAGAAAAGAGACAATAATTTTGCAGTTAAACCAACTTTTTTTAAACACTGCAATACAAAACTTAAAATACTTCTTTGTAGAGCTACAATTTTATGTTTCTCTTTTTATTTTTATTTCTGTTTATGTTATTAACATTCTCATCAGCAATGAGTCATTATCTAAATCTAAATGTAGACAGCATAAATCAAGTCCTAAAAAGTCACCGAAACACTCTAAATCAGTGTGTATCGATGGTTTGGACACAAACATCACCGCACACAGATCTACTCTGCCTCCTTAAGGAAGCAGCTGGAAAGACCAAATCAGAAAAAATATGCAGCTCCAGGGTCCTGAAGACAGAGAAAGAGCCAGAAAAAACTAGATCTTATTACCATGCTTGTGTAAGAAAGTATGACACCTGCAGCGGGCTCCATGCAGCATTCACAGATTCAAACTTCCCCAATAAAAACGTAGAAACTCATGTTTTTCAAGGGGTTTGGTTCTTAAGTTGATCAGCTCCAATTCATAACACCAGGGCTTGTCGTTTTTCTTCACCCTCCTGATGTTTCTCAGATACAAAACATGTTTGTGATTACAGTCTAGGTTTAAGCCAGCAGGTGTAGCATGTATTCCAGTGCAGTGCGCCATCATCGCTCCATCCAACTGTTGTCTAATCTTTCTCTCTCACACAGAACAGCAGCAGATGGGTTTATTCCTTTGTTAATAATGAATGCTCCTGGATACTTAGTAAAGCCTCAAAAACACGTTTATACACTTTATTGTGATGACGCTAATTTGATGCGACTCAATCCTCGGATAACTTGTCATCGACTTGTCGTTGTGAGCAAAAGAAAAAATCCTCTTTGGTCATATTGTGTAAGTGAGAATTTGAAGGCACAGCAGAGTGGACACCCTGACCTCTCCCAGGGCTCTGTGAAGGTTAGAGAGCAGCAGGTGCCTGCATATCGCCGAGGGACAACAAAGCACATCAATGTGTATTCAGATGAAAATCTACTTAATAAAAAACTAAATGAATAGCCATGTTCAATTCTACAATACATTTATTAGAATCTCAACAAGCAGATACACATTTCTTAATACTTCACATGACAAATGATGATCCAATAAAAAAACTGATCACATGGAAGAAACCAACTGCTAGCCTCCAGTAGCACAGCGGTAGTTTAATACAAGCATTAGTTATATTCCCAAACGTGAAGTGTTGGGTTATTATGGTTTCATCATGACTGCCACTGGCAGATTTCCTTCGTGTGAACGCAATAACTCGAACAATTTTTACAATTAGATTTTGATACTCGGTATACCTGTTTAGGTCCCCAACGGGATGACCTGTATCGAGTTTCACGATTTTGGGATTTATGGTTTCTTCAACAGGTGGCGCTTTATGGACAATTTTTTTTTTTTTTTTTTTTTTTACTATATCTCTGAAAATATGTGTCTCATTTACCTCAAATCAAATCTAAATAAAAGGTCATGACCTCAGGATGCATCAGATTGTCCCATTATAAGAACTTGTTTCATTAACCTCAATTCAAGTGCAAATGACACGTTGTGACCTCAGAATGCTTCTGGAAATGACATCATACCTGCCCGGTTCAAGTTCTAATTAGTAAAAGTATACAGTCTACTTTCTTCATTATTGAGTTCAGTGTTGCATAATTATGCATAATTATGATAGATGACTTGTTATAATTACAAGGTATTACATGTGTGGCTTTATATTATTGTATTGTGTCTATTTGAGGATTGGGGAATGGGATGATTGGGGGTTCCTGGGAATATACCCCATTTGTCGCTTACGATGCCATAGGTCTTGTTTTAATTTGAAAGCTTGGATACATCAATAATGACACATTATGCAACTTGAGCTGCATTTTAAAGTGTTTTCATTAAATCTTAATTAGATTATAGAGAACAATCTTACCTTCCCATTCTGAAATATCTGAATCAGTCAAAATATCACTTATTGAAATAGTCTAAACTACCAGAATGAATTACTATCGATAACTATCAATGGCGATTTCATAATTTATAACTTGTAGAATCAAGAGGTTACTCTGAACATCAATGCATTCTTGTTGCATCATGAAATATCCGGTCAGAAAAACTGATTTGCAGCCATACAGGGACAACGTAACTTATTGTCATTTTGTTTCCTTTTGAACCTGTGAGGCGATAATTGCTGTTGTTTGTTGCTCCCTCGTGTCTTGAGCCAATAATGCACATAAGTTTTAAGTTACATTCTTTATTACAAATTCATCATGACAGAGAGGTTTGTGCCAGAAAGTGGCACTGAAAATTGAAAAAGAAAAGAAAAATAATGCCTAAATGTATCTTATAAGTAAAGAGACAATGTTCTGATATAGGTTTCAAAAGGCATATGAAGTTCATTTGTAAAGCACATTAATGTACAGAGAAATTGAAAGTGCTATGCAAAAAAATTTAAAAACATTACAGCAATGTGTAGGAAGTATTTAAAACAAACTTTAAAAAGAAATAGAAAACCAGCATGGCATGAAAGTTAAAGTGTAAGGAATTAACAGCCGTTTTGTTAAGAGGCAGCAAATAAAACAGTTTTTAACCTTGATTTAAAGCAGCTGGGAGTTTTAGCAGAGCTGCAGGTTTCTAGGAGTTTGTTCCACATGTGAGGAGGATAAAAACTGAATGATGCCTCTGTATTTAGTTCTGATTATGGGAACAGAAAGTAGACCTGATCCCGATGACCTGGGGGTTCTGGTTGGTTCTTAAACCAGAACATCTTGAATATTGCCTTTATTATCCATTCAGAGAATCGCTAATTTAATATCACTGATTTGGAGTCTGTTAAAAACTTAGCACCTAGCAATGACTTACTGCAAGCATAGGTCTACGTGTGGGTGGATGGGCAACACAATTAGATTACTTTATTAAACATTGTTCGATTTACTATATTTGAGGGTCTGTGCAGGTGAATATTCTCATATGGAAATGTCTGGAAACAGATGTTCTAAATGTTTTGTGCTGGTTAATGAACTACAAATCAAATTCATCTTGCTAGTACTCAGTTGAACTAGCATTAAACTAGGTGTTGGAAATATTTCTCAGAGATTTTGCTCCATATTAACATTACACAGTTGCTGCACATCCATGATGAAAATCTCCCCATCCACCACATCCCAAAGCTATTCTACTGGATTGAGATGTGGTGACTGTAGAGGCAGGTTAAAGAAGGCAGTTGGAGATGATTTGAGAATTTTTCTTGGTGGGAATAGTCATCAAAAATGGAACATTGTGGCCATAAATGGATGTAGTGTCATGATTTGGATATTTTGTTCTGGACTTTATGTGGGTGTTTTTGGTTTTCTGTTTTATTTTGTGGTGTTCCTGTTATGCCCTGTGTTTCTGTTTTTGCTTCATGTCTTTATTCATATTACCTGGGTTTGATTGGTCATTGTGTTTACCTGTCTCCTGTCCAAGTTCAGTTGTGTTTAAGTCTGCTGGTTTTTGTTCTGTTTGCGGGTTCATTGAGTTTTCCAAGTCTGTAGTGCCCTAGTCTGTCTTTATTCTTCATTGGTTTGGTAGGTCATGCTTGGTTACTGTAGTGAATTGGGTTCATCTGCAACCCGGTTGTCCTCTGCCTGCATTTGGGTCCACATTTTCCTAAGCTCCTGATAGAGAGATGATCAGCAACAATGCCTAGATATACAATGATAACAAGGGGCCCAAAGTGGGACAAGAAAATATCCCCCACATGACTGCACCACACATCTTCCTACTCCAACACACCTGACTCAGATTCATGAACCTGCCCATCACATTCTTTGCTGCCTGTTAACAAGCCATTTATTTAATGCAGGTGTGTTTAAGAAGGATTGCCTCTAAAACACGCAGACCAAAGGGTCGAGAGGACTGGAATCGAGAATCGCTGAATTAGACAAATATCCAACCAACTTCAGTCACAGTTGGATTTAATCTGTGAGAAGCTTTTAGCAACTAAACAAGGTGCTTTCTACAAAGCCGAGAGCACTTACCGTTATCTGGTTTGACTCCTATTTTTATCATTCAGGGTCAGCAGTCAATCTAGATAAAACATTTTCATTATAGGAATGTCGACTGAAGCTTCAAAAGTCACAGCACCAACGTACTATTATGTTTTTGTAAATGAAAAGCTAGCTGTAGCAGCCGAACTTGTAGCAGTACGCCTGCTTTCTTTATCTGTTTGTCACCTACAACAACATGGAACATGGATCAATGATCAAGCTTAGATTGGTGTTTAACAAAGCTATGTGTGACTCAGAGGTTGCGCTAGATTTTTTTGACTGACGGTGTCATAAAAATCCTGTCATATTCTATTTTTATCCATTGCTTTAATTTTTTTTATTATAATGACACATTAAATATAATTTTATTTAAGTTATTTCTGTTAAATTCAGTCTGAAAAATGTGAACCCAAAATCTATACTATGGGCAGATGAATAAACATTTCTTTCTGCAGTGAGCAAAACTCATTGTGGCCCAGTATGAACAATGAACTGGACTTAACCGTTCATCTGCTCTGGCCTGAATGTACAGTCTCAGATTGACAAGATTCTCTAAATAAAGGGTTTCTCCTTTCATTGGCTTTAATAGAAGAAATGTCGCAACATGCGCTCCTTCGGCATCAGCTGCGCCGGTTTGCAACCATCAATGGCATCAATACAAACTGGATATCTAAGCATCTTTATTTAAACGTTTAACTTTTTTCAAACAATTTCAAATAAGCTAATCACTGGTGTCAAAGTTTGTTTGGATTCCTTAAGTTTATCTAATTACCGTATATTTGGGTTTACCCGAAAACATAAAATCTATCATAAGTTAAGAGCTTCATGTGCTCCCTTGTAATGTTTTCTGGTTTCTTTCTTTTTCTTATGCTGTAAAATATGTACCGACAGTGTTGTGCAGGTAGGCGTGTTATCACCCTTTCAAGGCCCAGTTGGGGGGGACAGATATATCTGGGCTCAATTAGTTGCACTGTCACGGCAGGTTGGTGTGCCAGTGGCTTGATGGTCCCAGCTACAGGCAGCTCAGCTGTAAATCAGTCTGTGTGTAATAGGCTTCGCAGCAGTCTCCAGGGCTGAATGTGTGCTTGTATCTGCACATGTTCCTCTGTGTGTGTGCGTGAGGCATGCCAGAGCTCTGGATGATGGCTTTCCAGCATTTTATCAGCTGTTCGGTAATGATGGCGAAGGGTGAAATTGACGCAAGCCTTTAATGGCGGCTGGTAATTTGTGTTAATGCTTTCATCCAGAGCCCTCTGAGACTTTCAACTGAGAATTTTATGCCTATAAATGTGGGAAAGGTCACAGTCTGTTTTATTCCATCGATCAGACGGGATCAATGCAGCTAATGTTCTTGCAGTAACTTTGTTGTTTTGCCTGGCTAGAAAATCAAAACCATATTTATGATGGTCATTTGCTATTTTTTCTCCTTCCCCCTTGACTAGACAGTGATCTGCATGCAGCGCCCAGATGAAAGCAGCCAACAAACAAATCTTTATTCATGTTCCATCATTTAAATTCCCAGCTTTGTCCCTTTGTGGTAATTTCAAAGCCCTGTCTCCTAAAATATGTAAGTACAGAATAAAGAAAGAGCAACAATTTGGTGGTATTATCTCCAGCAAGCAGAGTGTAGCTCTGGCAATCAAAGAGGCACCTTCTGCAACCGAGAGAAGAGCAAGAGACACACAGGAGGGAAATAATTAGATGACAGAGATCGACAAACATCAATAAAATGAAAGGGATATTGCATACACCAAGAGGGAACGCTCTGAGAAAACTAGGAAGAGACCTCCTCATTTAGGAAGGTTCCTGCATCCAAGCAAAGCAGCACAACAGCTGCCTATTGATCAGTTTTAGATCAACTGTAATTGGCTTTAGAGAATTTTTAAAAAAGAAAAAAAAGAAATGCTAGCTGTAAAGAACTGCTAAGCATGACTTATCCAGTCGATTGATTACATTTTTCTACTTATTCAACCAGAACAAATGGCTTTAATGCATTCACATCTTTCCTTCTGTTCATGGCATATCAGACATCTTTGTTCTTCCAGCAGCCGACATGGAGTGCTCGCCTCCCTGGCCCATGCACTGATGCATGGCTGTATCTGTGTACTCACAATTATGTGCGTTTGTGAGCTGACAGCTTGCCCCGGCAGTGCTCTGTGATGGATGGAGGTTGAGGAAGAAATCTCTGTGGTCTGCAGTGGTTATAAAAATCAGAAGCAGCAAGGCATTAGGGGGGCAGCTGACCCAGAGATCTCATAGTCTTCCACCTCTTATTTATGCCTTACTTTCTTTTTCTCCTTTTAAGCCAAATCCTTCAGTCTATTATTCATTTGTCGCTTGTCAAGATGTGTCTCTTTAATGTTACCAGTTCTGGCTCCACTCCCACATTTTCCATTTCTGGCTCCAGTATATGGGGAAGATCTATTGCTAATTTAATAGAATAAACTTTGAATACGCCTCTCTTAGTGGATGAAGGGGATACTGCAATTTTCAGCACTTCCCCATTCTTCCCATTTAACACCACAATGGTTGCAAACATACCAGGACAGAATCAAGACGTTAAAATGATCCTGTCAAAATGTGTTTTCAGTTTTGCTTAATAAGCGAGGAAACAGTAAATGCCTTGTGTTGCTGTTTACCTGAGGTCTCTTTTACCCAGTTCAAGAATCAGGCAACCCCTGATTATCATTACTGTCTCGCATATGTTGTTTCTTAAGTGTTATTTGTCCACATCTTTAGGAATTGACATGTTTTCAAGCTGCAATGTGCAATTGGCCACCAGGCAGTGTCAAGACCAATTTCACTGAAGCGTGCGGTTTAGCGATGATAAAAAAACTGATGTAAAGCTTCAAAGATGGTGTGCTTGTTTTAAGAGCTTAGCCATCAATGACACCAGTTCTATCATTATTTCTGTTGTGATTGAATATTTTGAATTAAAATTTATCTCTTATAATCATTTATTAACACGAAATAAATCTGGCAACTCTGCTTAGTGTCAGTTCTCCAGCGCTGCCCCTGGTGGACTTCTGAGTAACAAGTATAGTATACAAAAATATCAACAGTGAAGAAAAAATAAAGAATATGCATATTCAAGATATATTCTCTGCTTTTTAACTGGATACATCTTTACATGAATAACACAATAAACTCTGAGCCATAAATGCTTTTTAGATTAAGAAACTGAACCTAACAATGCAAGAGATTTTAAAAAAAACAACACAAGAAGCAAAGTTACTCGCCAAGGCCTACACCACATGGAATTCAAACAAGCTAAAACAGAAACAGTCCCCTGAATGTAACACCTTCAAGTGACTACATCTAACAAACCAAGCACTAGCCTCAGAGAAAACACATCATTTCTTCCTTGTTTAAAGAAAAAAAAGAATCACATTAAATTCAAATTTGTTCATTTAAAGAGGCCGTTTAAAAAACATCTCCGAGGCATATAGCCTCATGCCGTTCTTGGCCGTGGCAGGAAATGATAAATTATAAAAGGGGCCTTACTTCATTAGAGGGTGACATTATTTTGAGAACAGATATTGCGCTATGAGACATAGTGTACAATAACACAATAACAACCATCACCCACCGCCTCCCACCTCAGCCTCTTGCTGTTGACAGCCCAGGATTGGATATCTTGCAGAGTGCACAGGAATGAGCACTGTACACAATACTGTACTGCACTCACAATAACACAAAAACATATTTCCCAGTACAGGCCATAATTATTCCCCCCCACCCCCTGCGTAATTTAATCCACAGAGTGCATATTCAATTCCGATCCGGGTTTCTTGGTGTGCTGCGAGGTGCTCAGCACGATTGTCTCTGAAATTGGATTATGATAACCTGTCACCACTTTAATTCCATAAGATATTAAAGGTGGTGGTGGGGCAGGGGAGAGGAGTGCATCAAAAAGGAGGCAGCAGCAGCTGCAATGGTGGCAAGGGCCTCAGCATAGAGAGAGATGTGCTAAATGCACCTTTCATTCAGTGTTTTCTCAGGGGGAGAAGAGAATAATGCATGTCTGCTCTGACCTCAACACACCATTTCCTGATCTCTGACATACCCTTTAAATATCCATTAATGGACACATTGATGGGAGTCCAGGCGAATGAAGGTAGGGTGGAGCAGAGGCAGGGTAGGTGGAGGGACTTAGATTACTCATTTCTGTTATGAGCTGCTGGCATTGCTCCTTTACTAAACGATCCATCATCTGCTAGAGCTTTAATCTTTGCTTGTTTTGGTTAACAGTATCAAATCAGCTAAAGCTGCAGAAAAACCCTTATCCATACACAGTATCTCTCACACGGAGACCTAGAATCCACTTGGGCATCTTCCAGTTGAGTTAGTTATAGTTTTCCAAAATAAAAAAAAAATAACTTCAGGAGAAAAATCATCAATAAAAGTCAATCATAGCCCTCATACAAAAGATTGAAAGTTCTTCATGGATGTTCACAGATTATAATAATAATCATAAAAATAGGTCAAATTATATTCAATCAAATCTGGTGTAGCACACACTTTTCTATTGATTGTACATCAATATTTATTAAATCCAACTGAATAAAAGGAGGCTGAGCTTGGAGCGTGTGGTGCATTAAGTTGTGTTTTTGGAGTTGGCAGAGTTTTTAAATGTTGTGTTATAATTTTTGACGATCTCTGCTTTTGAACTTTTTTAACTGGTTTCTCGCTTTGGAGAAAAGCGTCTGCTAAATGACTGTAATGTAATGGAGACCATCGTGTGAGCATTGTTTTTACCCTCGATCCAGCATTGTAGCACGATTTGGCTGCTGTGTTGTTTCAAACACATTGGTTTTTATTTACCGTGGTGAGTTTTATGGGTAGGACTCATCTTGATAGTCTGAATAATAACAATAGTAAAAATGATTTGTTTTAGTTATTTACTCTCATTTGCAGCCCTGAAGCTCTTTTACTAATAAGGAGTTAGAACAAGGGTGCCTAGATCTGGTCCTCAAGAGTTACCATCCTACAAACTTTAGATGCATCCCTTTTCCATCACATCTGATATAAGCTGAATTCTTTCTCTATGCCACTCAGCTCTACAAAGGCCTGGCAGCAAACCAATCATTTGATGTGATTGAGAAGGGTTGCATTTAAAAGTTACGGGGTGGTAGATCAAAAATTAGAGTTCACCAATGAGTTCGAAAGACTTGTTCAGCTCTTTGGCACAACTCAGCACAAAATAAGCTAAAAAAAAAAAAAAAGCAACAAAGATGGTAAAGCAAACCTGTGGAAAGGTCAGGTGGAGGAGAGAGTGTCTTGTCCTTGTGAAGTCACTCTGGTCTA
>JBAMHX010000026.1:4574286-4584637 GCA_037177515.1 Pseudomugil tenellus
AGGATTTGTTGAGTTTTTGGACACAACTCAGCAAAAAATAAGCGAAAAAAAAAAAAAAAAGAAAAAAAAAAAAAAAAAAACAAGCCTCTACCATGGCAACAGCTATGTTCAACTGGACTCAGCCATCTAACTATTACTTCATCATAGTACTCGCTTCTGTAGGATTTCTTGCTTGTGTTGTTCCCCCTCTCAGATGTAAATGGCTCTGGAGAAGAAATCAAATTGAATAGAAACTAATCAAACAGAAGTCAGTTGGGACGTGCCAAACAAAAATGCGCAGGAAGAGGAGTACAGTAGGTACAGATTCATACACATGAATATATTTATGTGCATGTACTCTCCCAGTTTAGATCTTTTCAGTTATAAGCTATCCTCCACTTATGAAGGATTGCATACTCATGTTAGATCACCTGTACGTCTTTAAAAAAAACTCAGACTACTAACATGCTAAACTTATTCTTTTCATCATTACAAAGTAATGCAAATGCTAGAAAGTAACTTCACTACTTTTCTTCTGCAACTTTAGTCAGACAACATGCAACAAACAGACACCAGAGATTATAGGTCTACTCCTGCATGAGGCATGGGAGGATGAAATGAAAGAATGATCAGGTGTCTCCACAGATCTACCTAAAGCCATGCAATAGTATGCAACTACCCTTCAAAAGGAGCTTGTAGATGTCACTGGCTATTTTTTCCTTCAAACAAATGATGCCACTCTCACTCTTTGTGGTGCAGTGTGGAGGAGGCCCCAGTACGTGTAGCACTGAATTTCTGTGGAACCTGCATCTTTCTTTGTACTGTGAGAAAAAAAGCTGGATCGTGACAGATGTTGTGATACACATCAGCCAACATTACAAAGAGACAACACAAAGAAACACATGATAGATGTCTCATGTTTGACTCATTGAATCAGGGCTGTCACAGATGTCTATATTTAGAAGGTCTATATTTAGAAAGTTACATCTTAAGATTTTTTATAGCTCAGAATGTTTTAGCATTGGGTCACAAATGATACTGTCTTCAGAAACACCTCAGACATTGCATAATTTTGTAAAACCCTGGAGGTTCATGTCTTATTTAGATATCACTCTCCTCATGATGCCATCTCATATAGTCATCAGTTTAAATGGCATACTCAAATCTAACCCATTGATTTAGCTGCCATTTGATTTTATTAATTACTTTTTTAAATCTAGATAACAGCTAATGATGCATTTGTGAATAATTTGTGGGGAAGTTAAGTTGTGGTAAGAGGCCTGCAGGACTAATGGTCTGCGCTTACCTGTGTTCCACCAGTGTAGTTAATCAGAAGTGAAGCCAAATGAATGCAACATATAAACTTACTTTGATCTTAATACATAGTAAATAGACTTGATGCCAGAATTTTTTTGCCCTAAAAATCAACATTTTATAATTAATTATTATATGCTTCATATTCATTCTTCTTCCAGGTTGACATTTTTCTTAGAACATCACAAGCTGGTTTGTTTCAGGCAAGTCCAGTTATTACACAGAGGTCACGAAGACAGAGACCTTTATAATGCCAACAGTCAGAGAAGATTAAAAACATCTCTGTGTCTTCCTGCTTTTTCATCATGGCAGAAACATCACAAAGTCGGGGTGTGGGGAGGGGATGTGGGCAAGGAAACGGAGCTTGTTTCTTTTGCTTCAGAGATCCGATTTAGAAGTTGGCACGACTTCCACTCCGCTGAGTCCTCCCCCTCACAAGGCCTTTTCTCTCCATTTGATGTCTGTGTCACTTTCTTTCAGTCTCTCGTCTTTCTCTAATTTAATAATCTGCTTTGAACTTTGTCGTGCAAAGGCCTCACTTTGTTGGCAGAGGAGACAGGAGAGACAACACACAGGGAGTAGGATTGGTTGAGAAGGGGGGTGACAAACTCATCTCGCCTTGTCCTTCATTTGCTGTGAAAAGAGCAAGGAGATGTGACGCTTGGGCGCCTATGGTTTAAATCCTCTGCAGCTGGTGTCAAACTTAAAAAGCACCTTTGGTCTGGAGATTCATCTCCATGTTTGTGCAGTATAATACATATCAATTGAGTGCAACAGGAACTGTTTTTAAGAGATTTTTCACAACTACATCAGTGAAAAGCAGGTCTCAAAATACACAATGGGAAATTTAGCAATTATTTATAAAAAGATAATAAGTGCTGTGTTGCTATCAGCGACAGCACATGGAATGTTGTTCACAAATTCATGATTATCCGATAAGAAAAAAAATACAGTTTGATATGAGTCACAAATGAGAGTATTAATATGAAGAAAGATGCCCGTAAGGAATAATAGAAGTACACAAGGAATCATCTGGGGCCTCATTTATAAAGCTTGCTTACGCAAAAAACGGGCCTAAAATTTGCATAGGAATGTTATTACGCAAACTTTGGGATTTATAAAATTAAACTTGATGCAGAAGATTGTGTACTGCTGCGCCAACTTTGGACCTGGCGTAGTAACGTTTTGGAGACGGAAAACCAGCTGCACAGCTCAAAGATAATATAAAACACAAAACACATAACATAAAAGACGTTTGCTATCATTCACATTATACTTTCTGTTATTGTAATCAAACACAGAAATCAATAAAATTATATTATTTTATACATGCCCAAAAACTGAGTTATTTATTCCATAAATATGTATTTCAAGATCCAAGCACAGTATGCTCATACTCAAAACATCATCGTGCTTATTGGTACATTAATTGTAAAAAGCTGTCCACCAATTCCAGTAATTACTGAGTAGATACAGAAATATCGCCACAAGCATAATGTCACACAATCATGTGTCACAATGGATGTGCTTGCACTTCTTGAAGAGCAAAATGCGGACAGTTTTCAGGCATCATGAGGATTTCTTGGCCAATTGTAACTACTGACTGATAAGACAATTTGTTCTTACAGTTATGTACAGAATTGTGTCCAGTGTCAGAGCACTGGGACTCGCTGTTTACCGGCTGTTTTGGACAGTACCATTAAAATGACAGGGTGATACGTGAAGTTTCCCGAGACTGCTGGAAAACAGGCCGACATCAAAGACAATTTGCAGCAATGTCCATGTGAGAATGAGGTTGTCTATGTGAACCGTAAAAACAATGTACAAGTTATTTGTAATGTGGACATGATCCTGATAAAACCGGTAGCATGGGGGCTTTCTTCTTGTTTGTTACGTCGCGTCTATTACTAAATAAGATCGCTTTAGCTTATATACTACTGTCTCCACCTGAATAACGAGCACCTTGATTTCAGGCTGAAAAGTTAAATTCACGTGCCATCTCAGTTGCCCTGATTGTGCCACAAACACTTGTTGATTTATATGCTGACATATGAGCAGCTTTGCATTAACCATGTATAGTAGAAAGTGGGTGTGAAGGGGTGAGAATGCAAAACCTAAATAAACTGAGCAGATTTTAATGCAAATTTCTAAATAAGAAAACAATTTTAAAGAAATACATGATTTACGATTTCTGGATATAGTGATATCCAGAAATACAAACCATCAATTGTGTATCTCATGTCTTTTCAAGGAGTCAATACAAGGTTGAAGCTATCATTATTTAACAATAATTAGGCTTTACTGCACATGGAATTATATCCCCGAACGCGGAGTGTCGGAGATATTATGTCTTCATCAAGACCTCTGCCGCCGCTGGATATCCATCGTGTGAGCGAGGTAACTCGAAAATTTTCACAATTGGAATTTGATACTCGGTGTACCTGTTTAAGTCCCCAAGGGGATGACCAGGCTTGAATTACAGCATTTTGGGATCTATGGTTTCCTCACTAGGTGGAGCTTTATGCACAAAAAAATTCAGATTTTTCCCTATATCTTTGGAACTATTTACAATTAGATTTTGATACTCAGTATACCGCTTTGGGTTCACAAGAGGACAATCTGTATTGAATTTCACTTTTTTTTTTTTTTTTTTTATTTATGGTTTCCCTTGTTGTTTTATTCATGACATTTTTGGCTATATGTCTGGAAGGATTTCTCTCATTGACCTCAAATCAAGTGCAAATAAAAGGTCATGGCCTCAGGATGCATCCTGTTCTGACATCATACTGGGCTGGGTCAAAGTTTCCACACCAGGTGGAGCTTTGGGACTGAACATGTACATCTTTAATTGATTGTATTGTGTCTATTTGAGGGTTGGGGAATAGTAGGATTGGTGGCATTCAGCGATATACTCCTAGGTGTCACTTCCAACAGCATGAGCTTTGTTTAATTCTGCATATGTTAAATCATTTGTCTGAACGGATTTTCTCATGCCTTGCAGTAACATTTTGTCCATTTTTCAAAATATTTATAATACTACAGATGTGATTAAACTGGTGATCTCTTGTAATATATCCCTTCTGTCATGGATTTATTGTGGTTTTACAGCCGGGGATAGACATTTAGTTAGCATGTTGTGTATTTGGCTTTCAATTGTAAATGACACATTTTAAGTTACCTTCAGGTTTTCTTTCTGAATCACTGGCAATAAAATAAATAGGAAAAGGCCAGCACATGTCATGTGAAGGTCTGGGGAAAAATTACCCATGTATAAAATATGCTGTTTATCTGACCCCTGACAAACAGGATAGTGTCATAAAACTGTCAGTTATGAATCTCTCTGTCATCTTAAGTGAGAATACTCTGACAATAAAGCAGCAATTCATTTAGATTCAATAAGTAGATCTGATTAAAGTCTAACCAAACACAGACAGTCAAAATATCAGCTGAACACATTCTCCAGGCTGTTTACTGGTGTGATGTGAGAGATGTAAAAGGCAGACTTACAAAGAATCGGGGGTGCATTAAAAAGCAACCGAGGGGACATCACAGTGGAGTCACAGTGCATTCACATCAGGACAGTTTACTGGACTTGGTCCAATTTCAACATTATTTCAGATTGAGATTGCGTTCATGCTGCACTTCTAAAAAAATCAGACCTTTTAAAAAACTGGTTTCATTCTTCATCAAAGGCAAGGAAAGATGGACCTACATCATATCCTCTGGGTCTTGTTATCAGAATGTCTGACTGTGTGGCATTTCTCTTGTCCAGAGCTGCCATCGTACCATACAACTGTTTTGTTGTGTTGCTCCGATACTGTGTATTGAATCCACAATGCACTTTGTTTGTAGTCCCCTTTCTGTATTAGGGCCACTTAAAACGAATCAAACCCTGCATTCATAGGCAGAGTGAAGCAAAATTTGTTTGCATATTCACTAAATGAAGCAAACTTTCTGAGCAAACAGATCATTATTTAAATCAGAAAGGAATGCACCCAAATCTTGTATACCTTACTAGAATAATTTAATATTTATAGCGTACACGTCCCAACTTGTAGTGCTTCATTCACTATCTTATGAGAAGATCTGACATGACTGAATACGTGGTGTACATTATAATATAGATTAAATCTGTTTAAACAGAAATAATTGGGTCAATTGATTTGGGTTGATAAATGCAATCAGATACAATTCTTAATTTTTATAGTAATTTAGAGGAAATATACAGCTAACTTCAGACAAATAAATGTATTAAGAGACAGCAAAATCTACTTCAGCCAGTCTTTGTTTGACTTTGTTGTGTCTAGTCCACATTTGTGTGAGACATACAATCAAGTTGGTGTGTTTAATGACTATTTCAACAGCATAGTCACAAAACTGCTGTATTTAACCACCCTGGAAGATTATAAAGCTTGATTAGTAATTGGGTAATGGATTATGTGATTACCTTCTACCTCTCTGGGAAATGTCTCCAATATATGCATCTTTATCCTGAATGTTGTTCCTACTTTTTCAACCAGCATTTCCATCAGGGTATTGCTATGATGTCTCATGACATAGGGGTTAAGTTCTGCAGTGCCACAGCTGTACTTTATAAATATGCTCCAGCCTTCAGCCAAGTGTAGCAGTTTGACAGGAAAGGAGTCAAAGAGAGGGCAAGGACATGCATCTAATGGCAACAAGCAATGAGTTCAAGCTAAATGCATTTAGGAGCTTCAATCTTATGGGATACTGAGTCTACCAGCTAAGCTACCTTGATTCGAATTGTGTATTATAAATCCCACAACCCCTGGGGCCTCTTTTATAAAACTTTGCTTTGACTCTCTACTAGAATTGTGCTTAGTAAAAAAAGTGACTATTTGGTACACCAAAAAGGTTGCTCTGGTTTTGGTTCACATGCCCGCCCCTTCACACCTACTTTCTACCATACATGGTCAATGCAAAGCAGCTCATAAATATGTCAGCATATGAATCAATTAATGTTTGTGTCAGATTTGTGGCAGGAAATTCATGATCCCCGAAAATTCCCCATCTCCATCCTACCATAGTCTTCAGGAGATGTGCAGGCACATCCATTATGACACATTATGATTACATGACATTACGCTTGTGGTGATATTTGTATATCTACTCAGTAATTACTGGGATTGCTGGGCACCATCTCACAATTAATGCACCACTAAGCACGATGATGTTTTTAGTATGAGCATACTGTGCTCGGATGTTTAAATATGTATTTATGGAATAAATAACTGTTTTTGGGCATGTATATAATAATTTACCTTTAAGCTAAAGCTGAGCTAAGTTAGCTTAGAGGAGTGCTCTGTTTATATTAGCAACAATGTCACTGTGGTTATTCCAACTAGCAAAGAATAGCTAAGTAGCTTTTCTGATCATTTTTGATCCATGATCAATTCGGATCTATGTGTTCGGTAGCATTTGGAATGAAGTGCTAAACCGAGTGGAGAAACGGGGCACGAGTGGAGAAACTGAGCGAGGGGAGAAATGGAGCCAAGTGAAAGAACAGAGGTGCTTATTTAAATCGCCTATATGGGAACATTTTCCAGTTAAAGACTGATTTATTTGCTTCCTCAGTTTTCTAAAATATTAGAAAAAAATATTTTATGGCAGATTGGATGACTTCTTAACCAAACACAATATTTAACATGATCAACAATATGGTTTCAGGAAAAATAAAACCTTTTCACTAGTTCTTATATAGTTTGTGAAAGATTTAACTGCTGCAATTGAAAAAAATAATATGCTATTGGAATTTTTTGGGATTTAAAAAAGGCTGTCGATTCAGTAGATCATGAGTTATTGATAAAGAAACTTAAGTTATATGGAGTCGGGACTAAGCTGACTAATTAGTTATTTGAATAACAGAACAATATGTTGCATTTAATAAAGTTCAATCTAAATAAATGAGAATTAAGTTTGGAGTTCCTCAAGGTTCAGTTTTGGGACCATTATGTATTGTATTTATTAATAATGTATGTGAAGTGTCCAGTTTGTTGACGACTATTTTGTTTACAGATTATACAAATATATTTTGTTGTGGGTACAACCTTGATGAGTTTGATGTAAATAAATTAACCTTAAATTTAAACAAAACTAAATATATGATATTTGGGAATAGACCAATCAACACTAAAAAGAAACTTGTAATAAATTAAATAGAGTTTGAAAGACTGTCAGAAATAAAATTTCTTGATATACTGACAGATAAAAGACAAAGAAACATAAACTATTTTATCTCAAATTATGCACAAAGTTAAAAATAAGCAATTACCTACCAGAATTCGAAGGCTTTTTCAGTTAAGGGAAAGTAAATTTCCGACCAGTGAGAACAGACACGAAACTTCATTGTATATACTAGAGGAGTACAACTCTGGAATATCAGTCAGAAAATTAAAACAAAAGATAAAAGAAGATATTATCAAATGGTACAAATTATTTCAATGGGTGAAAAATAATTTGTGGAATACTATTCATGTTGTAATTTCTGATTTATTGTTTGCTGTAAAATTGTGTATTGCAAGAAAAATAATTTATAATTATTCTTTCAAGGAAGCTGTGTAAGAATCTAGTTGTAAAAAGGGTTTTGAACCAAATAAGTCATTGACTTTTTTCAAAGGTCTTTTTCAAACTTTGAAAGTTTACATTGTTTTTTTTTTTTTGTTGTTGTTGTTGTTGTTTTTTAACATGTACATCTTCTTTTAAATTGTTTAAGTTAGAAATAAATACAAAAAGAACAACTACATTTTGGCTTCCCTGTCAAATTAAATGATAAATGAAAGGTTAGTGGATAAAACTGTGATATTGTGTTGGCAGTGTGACACAAGAAGCCATATCACCGTAAAAAACACATGAAGCATTGCATCTTATGAAAAGACATCATCCCGGTGTTTGACTGACAGGATTGAAAACAAAGCTCCACATCTGCTTGTCAACATAGTGTTTAAACTTTGATGCAAAATCGGACGAATAGACATGGAAAAGACAAAACATACTTTGGTCCGAACCGGGAGTTTTTTTTTATTCTTTGCGTTCTATAAGTAGTCAGTTATTCAGTTATTGCAGAAATAAAGTAACTTTACAAAATTTGTTCATAACAACTCTTTAAAGCTGACGGAGGAGGAAATATGTGAATGAAGCTGGGAGGAAGTTTATTCACTGCAGCACAGAAAACAAAACGTTATTAAAGTCACAGACTTTGTCAGAAAATATGAATGGCTGTAACAGCAATTTTCTGTGTTACAATCAGTGCCAGACTATAAATTACAACTCTTATCAAAGATAATATTTTTGTGACAATTGGGGAAACATTTCTGCAATTTATTATTGTTTCTATATTATGTAAGTCATGATATATGTAATGGCAAAGAAAATATTAGCTTAAACTAAATGCAACTTAAATAACATTAAAGGACACCTGAAGGCTGTATAGATAAAGTTTTAATGTTTCAATAATGTTTAATAAGACAGACACCCATGTGGGCTAAATATACAATTAACCAGTACAACTGACAGCAATATTCATGTATGTACCATTAATAAAAATTATTGCGCATCACGCATTTAAAATTAAAATGCTCCACATTTAAAACAGTTATTTTTGTTTTATTTTTACTGATGCAAATTATGTTTATTCATTTTACCAAACTATTGTGAAAGAGAAAAATGGATTGTCTGTAATAACATTTTTGTTAGTGTAAACATTAAGGAACCAAAAATTATGTTAGTTCATTTATTATATAATTAATCAGCCAATTAATCGTTTGTCGGAATTTTCTTCTGCCAAATATCAGTATCGGCATCAGCTTCAAAAAATCGGTCGAGCCCTAATAATAATACATAAATCTAATCTTATTAATTTAGTAAATAACAATTCAGGAGTCCTGTGTGATGCGATTAAGCACTAAATCATAACCCATTAAAAAATATGAATAGTGTTTTGGCATCAAAGGGGTGATTTAAGTCAGTGATCTCCAACCCCTTGTCATCAATCCCAGCTATTCTACAGATATTAGAGGCACTGTAACGTTACCACAAAAAAATCACCAAAACCAGGTCATAAGTGTCATGGTGTGGACTTTTTGTGTTTATCTTGGCTTGCTGTTTTATTTTGTAGGTTTTTCCTTGTTTCTGTTTCACTTCCTGTCATTAGTTCACCTGGGTTAGTTTAGGATACATTTAAAACATCCATTGGAAACAACTCCAACTTCTTGAAATGTAGAGATTGCATTATTGTGTAATTAATTGCTAATTTAATCTTATCCAAGGTCCACGTACATGTATAATTTGCATCCTGGAATTAAAATCCAGCTCCTATTTAAATTTGTTAATTCAAGACTACAGTCCCAACTCTTGTAATAAATTATTTTGGTCAAAATGCTACTTTTTCAGCTATTTAAAAAAGTAGTGATTCTAAATTATGTTTAATTTCTATGGTTTATTCATTATTCAAATTAGATTATTCATCTAATTTGGGGTGCATTTGTTCTAAATTAAGAGTACAGATAAATACTGTGGTCATCAATCAAATATTGGAATATCAAATGTGTTTACAAGTTTTTCTCGGTAAAGTAACTGCTAAAAATTGCTCTGTGACTGATTTTAACTACTGTATCCTGATAAAAAACAAAAAGCCAGTGAAATGTGTAAAAGCAACTTGAGGATAGATTTCACTGACACACTGTTGGCAGCAGCTGTTTAGTTCTGGATCCAGAATGAAGCATCTCATCTTCCTCTTTACTGACACCAACTTAATTAGAGACAAATTCACAGAAACTACAGCAAGAGAACTTTGATCTAAACTTGGAGGAAATGCTGCTTTTGCATTTTAACCACCCATGATGCTTCAGCTGTGCAGTCATCTTAGTTTTACAGCTTGGTTTTGTACTCGCACACACCTCTGGGGATTTGTGTGCTCACTAAGCAAAGAAATTTTCCTTCACTGAGACTGGGCAACAGATACCATGATGCAGCATGATATATATATTTTTTTTTCCAAACACAGAATGAGTCTTTCATTGATGTGGTTTTTGTATAATCC
>JBAMHX010000026.1:4590990-4610246 GCA_037177515.1 Pseudomugil tenellus
GTGTCTTTGTCACCAAACGACTGCAGACCAATAGATCTACTGTGTCACTGTTTAGAGCAAATAAACACCTGGATGAGGGAAAACTTTACTCCAATTAAATGAAGATAAAACTGAAATAATTCTGTTTGGTAGTAAAGAGAAGAGGGCCAGCCTAAGTAAACACCTGGAGACCCGGGGTCTTGAAACTACCAATCAGGTTTGTAACCTTGGAGTGCTGATAGACTCAGATCTGACTTTCAGCAGCCACATCAAAGCTGTGACTAAAAAAAGCTTTTTACCAACTCGGAAACATCAACAGAATTAAAGGTTTAATCTCCCAGAAAGACCAGTAGATACTAATACATGCTTTCATCTCCAGTAGAGTGGATTACTGTAATGGTCTTCTAACAGGACTTCCGAAACAGAGCATAAAACATCTGCAACTTATCCAGAATGCTGCTGCTAGAGCTTTAACTAGAACTAAAAGTTCTGAACATATCACACCAGTTTTAAAATCTTTACACTGGCTTCCAGTCAATCACAGGATAGATTTTAAAACCCTGCTGATTGTTTATGAATCCCAGAATGCTTTAGGACCAGAATACATCTGTGACATGTTCAGAGAACATAAACCAAGCAGAGCTCTTAGATCCAAAGACTCAGGTCAACTAGTCCAGACCAGAGTCCAGACTAAACATGGAGAAGGAGCATTTAGCTGTTATGCTGCAAACAAGTGGAACAAACTGACAGTAGAGATAAAACTTTCATCAAATGTAGAAATGTTTAAGTCCAGGTTAAAAACTTATCTTTTCTCTTCTAGCTACAAATAAAATCTGCACGGTAACTTTTTAAATATGTTCTTCTTAATGATTTTAATTTAATTTATTTTAATGTTTTTATGTAAAGCACTTTGAACTATACAAATAAACTTGCCTTGCCTTACTTTGCCGTTTTCCAGAACAAAAAACTGTACTCATAAAGGCCTATTAATGCTTCTTTTATGTAAATAGGTTTATCTTCTTCAAACATCACTGCTCACGTACTACCATATTGTTGTTCGGCAATATATCCACCACAGGGCAGTGCAGAGTTAATTCAGTTGTGATATCAATTTTACATAATAACTAACGTGGTGGGGTTGCACAAAGGCACAGCAATCAAGCCTTGGAGCTTCCATGTTTGTGTTAGCATGGGTTCTCTCCAGGTACTGTGTCTTCCTCCCACCCTCCAAAATCATGCATGTTAGGTAACTGGTTATTCTAAATTGTCCTTAGGAGTGAATGTGTGTGTAACTAGTTGTTTGTCTGCTTGTTCATCTCACTGCGTTGCCCTGTGATGGACTGGCAAATTGTCCAGGGTGTACCCTACCTCTTGCCTGATGACTGCTGGGATACACTCCAGCTACCCTAGCATAGGAAATGAATGCACTAACATGGTGATGGTGGAAGAGATCATAAACGTTCTCAGAAGCCCCAAAAAACAATGGCTTTTTGCTCCTTTTCCCGGTTGTAGGTATGCTATACTGCTCAACACTGCCCCCATGGTTAACACTGGTATTGCTCCATTTGCTGCATTGGGGGACCAAAATATCACCAAACATGACAAAGGAAACTAACGGAATACTGTCTTTATCTATCTTCAGTATATATTAGTATTTGATTTATCCTACATCTTTGATTAGTAACTACTTTATAGATAAAATTTGATGTACAGAATATGATGCTACGAGCAATTTAGTACTTAGTGAAGTAGAGCTCATATTATGACTACATTGGACATGTAATACAACCAAACAGTTTCATCTTTCCAAAAGTGTAAATCTGCTTCCTTTTTCTGATATCTCTGTATAGTTAAGGGTTCAGAAAAGCAAACTGTGTCATCAAAGAGTCAGCTATTATTCACAAACATGACATTTAATGAAACAAATGTATTATTCAAATATCTAAAGCATGTCCAAATATCCTATAAACATCCCATAATCACTACAACATTCTCTCTTCTTATCTAGACACATCAGAGGAAGGTCTGGAAGAACAGTTTTCTCTGCCCCCTAACACCCACCCACATACATGTGTACACAGCCATACAAAATCGATAAGTCTTTCAGCAAGCTGCTGTTGTGGCTTGAATGTGAATAAACAGTCATATATTTTAGGGAAGGATCGATTGGGTGAGACAGATGAATGGCACACAAAGACACCTCAGAGAGACCTGTGTGTGTCTATGCATGTGTGTGTGTGACAGTGAGTGGGTTACTCGTCTTTTACTGTTGCTCTCTGCCTCCTGCATCCAACTGTTCTTTCACTCCAAGAGGATCAATAGGTGTGATGGATTAGTGACAGGTACCACACACTGGAGACATATGCTTTCAAAGAACAACACTTCCTATTCAGCAGCAATTCAATCACTCCCTGCCAGTCATAACATGTTTTCTCACATTGTTAAGGCCACTGCTCTGATTCACGCTGCCATTCGCGACTTTATTTCTAGCACAAACAACAAACATTTAGACACACACTTGTACCTCACATCCAGTTCGCGGTTGTACACCTGACATTTGAGTTTGTTTTTGTGGAGTCAGTCATGCGTGTCTGTCTATTACAGGACAGTAAACTCTTTGGACAATGGCCTGCTGATGCAAATCAATGAACATCCAATGTGCTGGGTGGCACAGATGAAATATTTATACTGTAGCTACACTCATCTTGAATTAGAAAGTGTTTGTTTAACATAATTTATGTAGAAAGGAAACTCTTTTTTTAAATTGTTGAAAGTATTTTCACCCTTTTAAAATAGACCTGTCATCGGCAACAGAATATGATGTGCACTTTCTATGATCATTACTGCTGAATGGTATAACATAATGTAATAATTCAAAAATCGTGAGAAACCAGAGAAATAAACCACTTTACCTTTACAGTAGTCATTACAGTGGACCGCGGGACCTCAGCACTACGACTGTACAGTCACAGGCGAGATTCAGGAGTGTGTCAAACAACGTTAACATATTTGTATCGATCGGCCAATACCATAATACCTGAAGCATTTGGGCAAATAAAAAAATCCAACGGTGGTCGTAAGAGAGTTAATGAGCTCATTTTATGGGATCAAGAATTAGATGGTAAATGTTCATTTGATTTGGTTAAAAGTATGAACATTTAAAAAAGCACAAGGACTGATTTAACATGCGTCTTGAATCCTACCTCTTTTCTGAGTTCTCTATATGGAGTGAAAGTCAGTCCAGTGTCTGCTCAAAACAGCAAGTGAGTTTATATTAACTTTATGAGTAAAACTGGGTTTGTGAACTGCATACTTGTTTTTTTTTTTGTGCTGCTAATTATACATGACTAAGTCAATATCTATAAACTACATTGGTGTTCTCAAGTATTTATCGGTTTACAAACAAGTAAAACAATATTATCTGTATTTCAACAGTTAACAAAAGTTGCTGGCATTGTTCCTAAATGCCCTGATGGCTGCAGAACATGTTGACCTGTTTAAGGTGATTAGTTTGATGCCACTAGCTTGGAGGCTCAATCGGACTAAAACCTTTATTAGAAAAATGCAGAAAGAAGTCAATCAGCTTTAACATCAGACTAAACATAACACCCACAAAAAGTAGAACCAAGCAGCATGACCTACATTCACTCACAGAAACCATCCAGGTGTGCTTTTCTGTTATAAACTCTCCACAAGTCATGTAAAGGCAAAATCAACCTTGAAGGTAGAATTATATATTCTACTTTAATTGGTAAAAAGTTGATTCAAAGCAAAACATAAATTGAAGATACTGTACCATTCACATTCATCACCATCTCCTGTATGATGGAGGTGCATTCTCACCATGAATTTCACATTACAAAAGACAAACCATAGAAGAAGCTCTAAGTTCACAGTTCACACTGACACGAAACAACACACCCCGAGGACTGTTCTGACATGTCAGCTGTGTTTTTTTCTCTGAATAGATATGAATTAAAGCATAATTTTTGCTATTGTATTTATCAAAACATTGTCTCACTCTAACCTTAATTTAAAATACTCTCCATTATTGAATCTTGCTAATAATGTACTGTAGAAGCTATGGTTACGGCATTTTATAACAAGGCTTAAATTAAGTACAAGGTCCAGATTGCACAATTATTTGCTCACCAACATTAGTACTGAATTATGAATGAAATGAAAAGAAAAATACTTTATTATTCCCAAAGGGAAATTTAAATTCTATAGTCACTTGGTTCGGCTAGTTGGGATTTTTTTTTTTTTAGCTGGAACAAGGCAGGATGTTTTCCACATCACCTGAATTCTTTCTGACTCAGACTGGTGTGTAACACCAGTTCTGCTGGAGAATCAGACATCATCTGGGACTGACACCATCTGAATCCGCAGCCTTCATCTGGTTCAGTTTCATCAGTTGTTTCATGACTTGATTACAGGAGACAGAGAGAGTGGAGGTGGAGGCAGAGGGGGTTTCAGGAAGTACTGTTGTGGAAGGATATGAGGTTTTGTTTAGATTGTTGACTGAGCGAAAGGGTGACAGAGTGGAGTTGTGGCAGGAGTTTTTCTCCATCTGGGACTTGGGGCCTTACATCTGGGACGTGGGGTTCAGTGTCTTACCCAAGGACACTTCAGCATGTAGTCAGGGGAAGCCTGGAATTGAACAACCAATGTGTAGGTTGAGAGACCACTGGTCTTACCTCCTAACCTACAGCCTCGTCAGTTTTGTTAGCTAGCAATCTATTGTTACCCATCACAAAATTTGGAAGAAATGGTTTAAATCTCACCAGTTTTCTCTCTGCATCACTCTTGCCCTGCATCTTCTTCTCTTTTTTCAACTCTAGGGTTTGAGGTGTTATTTCAATAATAATCTTGAATTTGGAGAACATTATCAGCTGATCTCGGTGGTAAATAAGTCTTGTTGCCATAGAGACTCACCAAAACAAGTCTGAAAAGAGCAGAAAATGGCCCGTCCAGCGCAGTTTCTCACCAAAAGTCTTCTTGGACAACCCAAATTGACAAAAATTTCTCATATCTCATCTGTGGTTCCCCCCTTTCATTTATACCTTTCCTCCCTTTCTAACTGCATTGTTCCTCTACACCTCTTCTCCCCTCCTCCCCTCTCTTTTGTTCCTCATATCTTTTTTTTCCTTTTAAAATCTCTCATCTGTCCTTCTTTTCTCATCTTTCCTTTCTTCTTCATCCCTCTCAAGCGTATTTCAGCCATCTTAAACCTTGTAGCTCTTTTTGGTTAAAGTTATGCAGATTTTCACTAAATAAAATTCTGATTTCTCCTTGTTTGCTACAATGCTGTTCTACTCATTTGAATTTATCTTTCAACCCTTTTACTCAAATTCAAACACCTTTGAATTAAACTTTGAATGCTTCTACTAATGATTTCAGCTTTATAATAATTTCAATGGTTGAACAAGCAGGTTTCAACCCCTTTTAACTATATTATTTCCATTTCAGTTCAACATTCCACCATTCTCTTTAAACATGAATTTGTGCTTTAAACTCTTCAGATGTTAATTTTCATGATGTTTTAAGCTTTCTTTAGCATTACAGTTAAATCATTTTCCAATCAAAGCATTCACATTGCTGTTCTGGAAGACGAACATATTACATAGTGATTATGTAATAATTAATATGTAATTATGATATTAAACTCAGACGTGCACCAGGGTGGTATGAATGCATAAGCGAAGGCAAAATGCTTAGCAAAAAAAGAAAAAAAGAGAAATGGAAGTACAAAGATGTGATAATATACATCTATTGATGGTGCTAATAGGCAGCTGATTAGAAAACAGAAGCTTCAAAACAGGTAATAATTATTCTTATCATCACCTTCAATAGCCAGGCTCACACTTATCTCCATAATGACTCCAACTATAATTAATGAGCCTTTGGGGAGTGACTTAAACTGCACACAAGCCGTTAAACACAAACATGCATGTTTGATTAGGCTCCAAGTATTTGCAAGGGACTTTGCAATGACAGCAGATGATGAAACTTCTCCCATCAATTTCCTGTTCTGTCCTTTTTCAATAATGTAAAAAGTCTGTTCAACGACACACAGCAGCTTGGACAGAAGTGGCCTCTGATTTCTGATCAGACAACAGATGGTACGAGCACATTAGGTCTTCTCAGACGTCAGACAGTCTGAGCACAGTGCAGGGTTTTAAGCAGAGGCCAGCTCTGATGATGCCACCATGTTGCGTGAAAATGGGTGCTAGTATTTCCTGGCATCCTTTGAATTTCCTCTGGTGGATATCAAAGAGCAGAAGCATCAAGCATCTCACAACATGATGGCAGGTGTTGGTAACAAAGGAGGTGGAGGGAAGAAGTGCCACAGGAATGGCCGAGTTAATGAGTACTAGACTAACCCAATGGACTCATGAGACTGAATGATTTATTTCTAGGGTATGCCGTAAGTCATTAAAAATGAATATCCTCTGGTAATTTTTTAAGAGCTAATCTATTTGTTTTTGCTAGAAACTGCTTGCAAGGATAAAACTTGGACACCCAACTCAAAGAAAAAGTAGGTTCACTGTCATAATAATCAAAACTATGTGTATGTATTAAATGTGTCAAAAAAGTTTGGATGTCATACGATGCAGTGAAGTATCATTTCAAAGAAAATGACCACAAGCACACAATCATTTGCTCAGGACTGAACATGATAATTTCCAATTCAAATTTGAAAAGAATATAGCAGATATCTGGAGGTGAATGCAACAAATTGCTTCATAAAGCAAAGTATAACAACAGCAGGTCCCACACATTTTCTCATATATTTTCAGTCAGCAGAACTAATGTAGCATCCCTTCAAATCGAGGGCTCCACGGGTGAGTTGATGAGTAAACCTTTGCAACGATGAGTGCACTGCTGTGTGTGAGATTGGAAAGGATAGGGAGGACAGAGTTCTTGTTCAAACATGGAGACACATACTGTTACACTTTGTTACACACACTACAGCCAACCTGTGGCTTTGACACTTGGCTTTGTGTTTATAGCGGAGACCCCACAGTTATTCAGCATCCAGTAAAGGGAAGTTTGGAAGAGAAAGGCAGTACGTAGGAGGCGATGAAGTCAGCTTTCTGACTCGAAGTGAAATGGCTTGTGGAGCTCTTTTTCTCTGCGGGTGTAATTGACTGTGTGTGAAGGTTGCCAGTTGTAAAATATGTAGATGGTAAAAATTACTCTTTTGATGCAGTATTTTTCTGCAAGAGGAACAAGGTTGTCTTGAGTCAAAAAAAAGGTTTTATTCATCAGGAAACTTACGGCAGGATTGACTGTAGAGCATTTAACATAAGCAGTTAGTCCAGTACAATCAATGTGAAAAGGGATCCAACCAAGTTTGTTAATGAAGGGTTCTAAGCATACTGGCACAAGGCGACTCTTTGGAATGAATATCACTATAAAGGCTAGCAGTGTAGCTAACTTTGGATGCTAGGGATGACCTTTGACTTTATCTGTGAATTTAATGTTTCTGAGCCAGTACAAAATTTGAAATTGTTTAAGGTTTTTGCTGGCTCTGGAAAAGTTTCATTCATCTGGATTAATTTTAATCTTTTTATTCTGTGAAAGGCAGCACCCCTATTTTTTTTTCTTCTTAGACACGGCAGCCTTCCATAGTATTAGTTTTGTCGCCTGTGATTAATATTTATTTTTCATAGTTCTTTTCTAGGTAAATATTAAACAATGATTGAGTCTGATGGCTACTTCTTTCATTTTCTAGTGTTTACCAACAATTTTATTCTCACTAATGCTTCGCTAGAAGCGAATGCAGTTCTGTAAGCTGCATAAAGTTTGGTTTATATATATATATATATATATATATATATATATATCTTGGATAGGCTTGCCACCAGGGCTGCATGACGATGTGCTGGTTAGCTCTGCAGCCCCACAATGAGTAGTCTGCTTGTTCGAATCTCGGCTCGGTTTGAACAGTGGCCTTTCTGTGTGGAGTTTGAATGATCTCCCTGTGTTCGCACTGGTTTTCTTTGGGTACTCTGGCTTCATCCCTCCATCCAAAGACATACATGTTAGGGTGATTGGTTATTTGAAACTTCCCTTAGGAGTGAAAGAGTGTGTGATCTTGTTCTATGTCTCTGTGTTGGCCCAATGATGGACAATATACCTGTTCAAGGCGTATATATCCTTATGTACATATCCAGATGTACACCGATTCAAATACTGTAAATTCAACTTCTGATATTACAATCCCTCCAGGTGAAATGACCCAGGCAGAACAAACACACAACTTACAGTAGTATATTAACTAGGACACCTGTCTGCAGACATGCTGACTGGTCTGCAAGCAAGGTGGATAAATGGGAAGAACCAAATGGAGGAGCTTCTAGTCGGACTAAGCAGGTCAACTCATTGCACCTTTCACCTACACAACAATTCAAAGTTCTTTACATAAAAATATCTAAAGCATTACAGATGTTAAAAAAAGAATAACAACTGAGATAGAATCACAGTAAAATAATCAATTAACTTTAAATCATTAAAAAGAACATAACTAAAAAGTTTTCGTGCAGGTCTACCTAAAGGAGACAGGCTTCATCTTGAGCGGCCATTTTTCACTGGGTCCTAATGCTAATAGGCAGGAGACAGAGTAAACCCTGGACAGGACATAAGTACATCAGAGGGCAACACAGAGACAAATAATCAGACACATCCACAATTTTGAATGATCAATCAAGCTAACATGCATGTCTTTGGACGGTGAGAGGAAGCCGGAGTAGCCAGAGAGAACCCATGCTAACACAGGAAGAACATTAAAACTTCACTAGAAAGGTCACTGCCCGAGTTGAGATTCAAACCAGCAACCTTCTCACTGTGAGGTGCAGTGCTAACCACCACATTACCATGCACTCCTCAACTGTCATTAAAAATTTAATTCAAGCCTTCTCAATATAATGAAGATGTAATAAAGAAGAAATAAAATCAGGAGCCTCACCTTGAATAAACTGACATCTTCATCTGCCACCTACTATGTGCCTGATCATGACAATCCACATGACAAAAATCTATCATCATGTGACCAGCTTCACCACAGAGCATCTTGGTTGCTGGTTAGCAGCACCTCAGGTGTGAGATATGACAAAAAGAGACAGACATTTCCACCTTAATTACTTCACAAAGAGCTGAAGTTCTGTTATGGGAAAGACGCCAACACAGCTGGGTCCTTGTGGATGCTGTGACACAAATAATGCATTGGCAGTCGCACACAACAACATTACATGTGCACAGACCTAGATATATTCAAATATATTCATAGTTAGATCTGTCAAATGTCATTCAAGTTAATCTGAGAGATTGCATTTGTGAAACATGTGACAAAGAATATAAATGTGGAATATAATGGAAACTAGAAATTTGCTGTTCTTGCAGAACAGCAGTGTGAATGCTGTTATGCAGAATCAGTTGAACTGTAATGGTAAATGTAGCAACTCTATACGGAAGGACGTAGTATTTAAAAGAACTTGCACTGCACCATTGGTCATGAGATCTTAAATTTATTTGTGTTGTGTCGAGCGATTCGTTGGACAAGTTCAAGTCATGACTGAGGACACACTACCACAGATGAGAACAGCATTGCAATCATCCTTGAAGGAAACATCGTGGATTCTCTTTGGCTTAATGTATGCACTCCATTTGGATTATAGCAAAGGTATGAAGAACACATTTGAGTTTATCCAGAAGATAATATTTAACCTTGGCCAACAAAAGCTCAGCCCAAAACTGCAAGCATTAAAAAATGCTCTTTTGAGCTAAATGTATGATAGCTATACTGGTTGTCTAGATGTCTGTGAGTATAATGTTTTGATAATGAAACTATGACAAGTTATGGTTGTGCAGCTGCAAAAGTCTGCATATTTTTTTTTTTTTTAAAAATCTGTTTTTGTAAAGTAAATCAGTGAGATTTTTTTTTTAAGTCCACCTCTTTAGTTTTATACTCATCTCGCTCAGTATCTTCAATGTTTTTTTCCAGTGAGTACAACTTGAAGTCTGCTTTTTGTGACGGGCTAAATATAGACTAATCCGACAATTTGTGTGTGGTGCCATCTTGAGCCGTCACCATTACTGGAGTGTTGTTTATAAAAAAACACATTACTGCACCTTTGCGACACAATGCAACAAATGCCTGTAACATGAGTGACAGTGCAAACATGGTTAGTTGGAACGACAATATTAGACAGCGGCCGCCAGTCACAGATGAGGGAAAATTATCTGTGATATTTGTGTTTGCTTATGTATACATTCAGAAATATATTCAGACAGTATATCCCACATTCAGAGCTGCCTACCGGTCACAATGGACCCCTTGCAGTATGCCTACCGGCCCAACAGGTCCACCTCAGATGCCATCGCCACTGCACTACATATCTCCCTCTCACACCTGGAGAATAAAGACTCCTACATCAGGGTACTCCTGATTGACTACAGCTCTGCATTCAACACGGTTATCCCTCACAAGCTCACCCACAAACTGTTCTCCCTCGGACTACACCCTATCCTCTGTGACTGGCTTCTGGACTTTCTGACTGGCAGGCCTCAGTCTGTCAGGATCAGCCAGTATCACCACAAACGTTGGCACACCACAGGGGTGTGTTCTCAGCCGCATCCTATACACCCTGTTCACCCACGACTGTCAGCCTTCCACAAGAACAACATCATCCTGAAGTTTGCAGACGACACCGCCGTGATAGGACGTATCTCAGGTGGGGACGAAGCAGCCTACAGGAGGGAGGTGGCCTCCCTGGTGGTGTGGTGTGAGGACAACAATCTCATCCTCAACGCAGACAAGACCAAGGAGATGATAGTGGATATGAGTAAGAAGAGGAACCCTCATCATCCACTGCTTATCCGCGGGCTGGAAGTGGAGAGGGTGAGCAGCTTCAAATATCTGGGGGTCCACATCAGCGAAGACCTCACCTGGACACTTAACACCACACAGCTGGTGAAGAAGGCTCAGCAGCGGCTATACTTCCTGAGGAGGCTGAGGAGGTTCGGCATGTCACAGAAGATCCTCAGCAACTTCTACAGCTTCCTCATTGAGTCAATCCTGACCAACTGCATCACTGTGTGGTATGGCAGTTCTACTGTCACGGACCGCAAATGGCTGCAGAGAGTAGTGAAGACTGCATCTAAGATCACCAGGACTCCCCTTCCCTCTCTGCAGAGCATTTACCAGTGCAGAGTCCTCAGGAGAGCTGCCTCCATCATCAAAGACCCCACCCTCAACATGGACTGTTCACTCTCCTCCCCTCAGGCCGGAGGTACAGGAGTGTGAAATGCAGGACTAGCAGACTCAGGAACTTAAGGTTAAGGAATTAACCCCGGTTCTCTGAAACATGAGTGAGGTATCTCACTATGGAACACGCCCCCAGACGCTGTCCCCATTTTACATTACGCCAGTCTTGACTGGCAGACAGCAGTCAAGTCTGCTCCCGGGGAGGAGCTTCCTCCGACTATAAGAGCCTGACGTGGCCGTCTTACTTTATTCTGGGTAAGCACACCTCTTCCTCGCTCCAGGCAATGGTGGTCTGGTTCCTTAACCTTAAGTTCTCTTTCAACATTCGTTTCGGTATCTCACTATGGGATATAGAGACTCCCGTATTGCCAGACAAGCTTACCTCGAAGACCATTTCACATGTTTACATTTTGTAGAGGTATGGTGCCCGCACTAAGCACTGCGTGAGCTAGTGATGGTGCAATGACATCCAACCTATAAAATCTAGCAAAAGTGTGAGGCGTTGCCCAGTCAGCAGCTGCACAGATGTCTTCTACAGAAGTGCCTTCAAACAGTGCCCAGGATGCTGCCATCCCATGAGTGGAATGAGCACGCAAACCTGCAGGGGGCTCCAAACCTTTGCTGTTATAAGCCATGGTAATAGCCCCCACAATCCAATGAGATAATCTTTGTTTAGTGATGGGCTTCCCTTTGTGAGGCGGAGCCCAGGATACAAACAGCTATTCTGATTTTCTGAACCCAGCTGTTCTATCCACATAAACACGCAATGCAAAGCGTGAAACCGCTCATGCTCTTATGATGACAAAGGCAGCGAGTAGAAGCTTGACAGTTGCATGGGGCGGTATCGTAGAGCCGGGTTGAAAACCTTCGGCACAAAAGCAGGGTTCGGCTTCAGCAGAACCTTCGACTCCCCAATCAGAAACTGCATACAGACTGGATTAACTGATAACGCCTGGATGTCACCCACACGTTTAGCAGAAGCTAAACGTGCGCTGCCCACAGAGCCATGCAGTCTGGGTGGGGATGGAAAATCTCCCCGCGCGCCTGAGACAGGAGATCTTTGCGTGGAGGCCATGGCTGGTCTAAAAGGAGTTGAAAGTTTTTTGCCAGCCAGTGTTTTTTCTTTTTTGGGCCACCGAGGTGCTATCAGAGTGAGGGAGTGGCCTCATTCGCGCACCCTGGCAAGAACTGGAGTAATTAGCTCCAGTGGAGGGCTACGCATATAGAGGGAAGTGCGGCCACCTGTGCACTAAGGCATCCATACCCAGTGGCGAACTCTCGGTCAGGGAATAAAACTTTTCGCACTGAGCGTTTTCCCTTGAAGTGAATAGGTCGCTGTGGAGTTTCCAGTCCTTGTAGCAAGAGACAAGGAGACAGCAGATCAGAGCTCTCAGAGTAGCTCAGAGAGCTTTCACATGAGTAGCTCTCAGAGACAACAGGCGAGAGCTGCTCCACAAAATCAATCTGTGTGCCAACGTGTGCAGATGATGTAAACGCCTTGCCTATTGATATATGCCACTACTTTGGTGATGTTGGTCCTGACCAAAACATTCTGTCCTCTCAAGAGGGCAAAAAATGTCTCAGTGCCAAGGAGACCGCCAGGAGCTCCAGACAGTTTATGTAAACTGACTGCATCTGTGTGCTCCATGTTACGTTCACTGTTCTGCCTTCGTGTGTGGTACCCCAGGACGTGGAAGCATATGTGGTTACGACATTCCCATGGCAACGCCCATGGCAAGAAATGCCAGTATGCATGACAGAGAGATCAGCTCTCAGCAGTGACCATGCCGCGTTGGGCTCAGTTTAAGTGACGCAACCCACTGCTGGAACGAACGCATGTGCAGTGCCTAGTGGAATAGCAACTAGGGCCAACGCCATTAATCCAAGCAGTCTGAGACACAGTCTGAATTTCAGCCATGCCCCCCTTCGGAAAAGCCAGACAATCCTGCTGGGCTTTCACCCTTTCCGCTGACAGGTGCGCCCAAAACTCGTGTGAGTTTAGGGACAAGCCTATGAACGTGATGTCCTGTGGTGGGCACAAAATGCTCTTTTCCCAATTTATTGTGAAGCCCAGTGCAACCAGGTGTGATGCGAGAACCCTGGAGTGTGCCTGAACCTGCTCGTATGACTCCACTGCAAGAAGCCAGTTGTCTAAATAAGTTGCCAGGCGCATTCCCTTCTCTCTTAGGGGCACAATGGCAGCCTCGGTGCATTTTACAAACACCCGCAGACTTAGAGAAAGGCCGAATGGGAGCAACAGGTATTCGTAGCATTTCCCCTGGAAGGCAAATCTGAGATACTTTCTGTGAGGTGGGTAAATAGGGACGTAAAAATAAGTGTCCTTCAAGTCTATGGAGACTAACCAGTCTCCTGGACGTACAAACCGAAGTAGAGCTGCATGTGTCAACATCCTGAACGTGTACTGTCTCAAGTATCTGTTCATGTATCAGAGCATGCAAATATAGTATCGGCCTCAAACCCCCGTCCTTCTTTGGGACAAGAAAATATCTGGAAAAAAAACCGCTCTGCCTCTGCTCTGGCGGTACAAGCTGAATGGCTCTTTTCTTCTGCATGACTCTTTTCTCCCAGTGCCTGCAAGAGCAGGACCCCATTGAAATGAGTTTGGATGGAGGCAACTGGAGCCTTTAACCTCTGGTTACAGTCTTTATCACCCAGTCCGACGCCCCACACTCCTGCCACAGCGAAGCTTTTTCCGTGAGCAGAAAGACGAGCGTTCAATTTGTACACCTGGGGCGCTCCAACACCAACTGATCTGCAGCTCCACTCACTCCACACCTGTTAGGTGTCTGGCTGAGCCCGTTTTCCCTCCCCGGAGGCTGCACTCTAGGTTGCGCGTCTCTTTTTCTTGGCTGAGCCATAGCTTGAGCAAAAGTCTGTCGGGGTGCGGTGAAAGAAGGGGGGGCACTTTCCTGGGCAGGCACAGCTGTAGTGCTTCTCCCTCTCGCTTCTTCTCCTTGCAGCGTTTCTGTATTGTGGCCACAGCTGGTACAAATAGGCCTTTCGTATCCACGGGCACGTCGAGGAGCTGTGTCTTCTCTTTGTGAGACAGACTGGACAGATTCAGCCACCTGGCTCTCTCTTGAGCGACCATCGGGGCCTTGGCTCTTCCAGAGGCCTGGACAGCGCACCTGTGGAGACGCTGGCAGAGGTCCGTGACCACGCACAGCTTTTCCCACAGGTCTAGGGTTGGTGTGGTCGACATCTCCTCCTGTATTTCAGCCTGGTAGGCGAGGAGCAGTGATGACCCATTTAATGCTTTCACCAACATTGCCACCGATTTGTAATCTTTCTCCGTTATGGACGACTGGAAAAAATCCGCTTTAGATGGCAGGGTGGGGCCTGCAGCGGTCATGGTGGACTTCTGGGTGGGGTGGAGGTGGGATGCCAAAAGAGGTTCGACAGGAGGCAGGTGGGAGAAACCTTTTTCCTTCATGTTGGCCCAGTCGAATGCCGATCCAACCTGTACGGGGTTTTTGGCAGACAGAAGATCACTCCAGGACCGGGTTGCTTCCTCCAGGCATCCTGGGAAAACCGTCAGAAACCGTCTTGCTGAAGATTTTGCTTGTGTGAGACGTTTTCCCTAGTAACGGGACGTGGGTGTCCCCGTGTGGCCCCGGCCAAGTAACAAAAAATGCTCAAGCTGGTAATGATTCAGAGTCTGGGAGTGATGTTGGGCTAACACAGGAAGGTGTCCGTAGTGGGTATTAGCAAGCTAAAATTAAAAAATTCCTGCAGGATACAAAAGGTGCTGGGCTGGTGAAGGTGGAGATTTTTTTTTCCATATCCGTCAATGTTTTTTGATTCTGCAAGGTCTTTAATGAAACCGTCTGGGCAGTCCAGTCCTGATGCCCTGACTGATCAAGAAATATATAGACTGAAAAAACTGCTTGTGAAGGTTAGAGCTCTTCTTTTTTTCCTGGGTGAGGTTTTTTTTTTATCTCTCTCTCTATCCATGGGTGGGTTCAAAGTTGGCGCTTTAAATCTTAATGGTGCATGTGTGGAGTTTCCTCCTCTTTAAATTAAGATGTGTAGCATTTGGCATTTATAACCAGCCACTAACCACTTTACAGCTCCTCGGTGTATCCATCCGCGCATCTCATGTGCTGTCCCTTTTTCTTTTTCAGTTAGTTTTTCTGTGTTTGCTGGTGAGACTGAGCTGTTGTTTACCTGCTGGCAACAAGGTTGCAGAGTAAAGCTAAGGTGTAGCTGTTCAGGTGTAAATAAACATAACACAATAACCAGCGGAGTAAGACACGATTTCACCAACCAAGCACACCCTTTACGATGGGAGTTATTAGATTATGTGGAGTTAGTCTAGTACAACCGTACAGTGCACGAGATGATGTGAAAAGGGCGTCTGTTTTTAAATTGATCGAATTTAAAAATTAGATGTTTTATTGATACAAGAAACACATAGTGATTCTGTAATTGAAATTAAGTGGCAGTGTGAGAGTGCAGGGTGAAATGTATTTTTTAGCCACTTGTCTAATTGTAGTGGTGGGGTTGGGGTATTGTTTTCCAGCAGTTTCCTTCCTCTTACATGTAATGTTGAAGAGATTATACCAGGTCATGTTCTAAAGGTTAAAGCTCAATTTGAGAATAGCATGTTAGTTTTTTTCAGTGTGCATCTTTCAATTAAAAGGATTAGTCACTTGTCCATGTTAGACATCCTGCGTGCTTCTATAAAACAATGTGGTTGTGATGATTTTATTTTTCTTGGTGGGGATTTTACTTGTACAGTTCATCCACTTATGGACAGGAATCATCCAGAGCCTCATCCTGCGTCAAGTCTTAAAATGGCACAATTTATTGAAGAGTATGACCTGGTTGATACATGGAGGAGTTTTAATAAAGATGTTAAACGCTTTACATGGAGTCATTTCAAAGATGGCTCTCTGTCCCTAGCCAGGTTGGACAGACTGTACTGCAATCAGCATCATCTGAATGTCTTCACCTCCAGTAATATCACTTCAGTTGGGTAAACGAATCATAGTCTGGTTGTCTGTACTGTCTGTGTTAATAATGTTAGATTAGGGAGTGCTTATTGGTATTTTAATTCTAGTCTAGTTCAGGACAAGGCTTTTGGGGATACTTTTGTTGTTTTCTGGTCTACATATAAAAAATGCAGATCAGATTTTCACAGGATCAGATCTGCATTTTCTACATAAAAACATGTAGATCAGATTTTAACAGCATCCAACAACTTTTCCCTCAAGTTGCTGTCACTCCCAATGAGAAGTTGGAGGGTCCTTTGTCACTAGGCGAACTATATGTAGCCTTGATGGTTTTCTATAGTTTAAGAAAAGGCTTTTGATCGGGTTGAACACCAGTATTTGTGGCAGACTTTGGCTGCTTTTGGGTTCAGTCCGGGTTTTATAGCCTGGATTCAGGTTTTGTATTGTGACATTACGAGTGTTGTAAAAAACAATGGGGGTTTAAGTGCTCCTTTTAGTGTGCAGAAGGGGGTTAGGCAGGGATGCTCTCTGTCAGGCATGCTGTACTCGCTCGCTATTTGCTTCACCAATTGAGGTTAAGATTAACTGGTGTGTTGTTTCCAGGTTGTGTTGCCCTTTTTAGATTATCTGCATATGCTGATGATGTTATTGTTATGTTGAACAAACAACATGACATTGATACACTGGTCCGTACCTTGAACCAGTTCCAAAGAATTTCATCTGCCAGAGTGAACTGGTACAAGAGTGAGGCCATTTTGGTCGGAGAGAAGCTGGTGGGTTTACTCACGTTACCTGGCGGCCTTGTTTGGAGTACTGGTGGTTTGAAGTACTTCAGAGTTTTTTCTGGGAAATGATCAGTTCTTACAAAAGAATTGGGAAGGAGTGTTTGATAAGATCAGAGGTCGCCTGAACAGATGGAAATGGCTTTTACCTAAATTGTCTTATAGAGGGCGTATTTTGATTACTAATAATTTCGTTTTATCTGCTCTTTGGCACAAACTGGCTTGTGTGGATCCTCCAGTTTCTCTCCTGCCTAAAAAGAATTTTAGTAGATTTCTTTGGGGATAAGCTCTACTGGGTTCCTCAAAGTGTTCTGTTCCTGCCCACAGACATGGGACCAGGGGCTGGTTCATTTAGCCAGTGGAGGTGCAGCTTTCCGACTCCAGTTTCTACAGAGATTTCACACTGGACCACTGGATTTGGTGTGGAGACCTTTGGCCTGTAACATTTTAGAAAGGGTTGGAAACTTTGGCCTTAATTCATCATTGTTTTTGATGGACTGTAAACAATTGAATATCTGGCTCCTTCCTCCTTTCTATCGGGCAGTTTTTACAGTGTGGTCTTTGTTTAAAAAAAAAAAAAAAAAAAAAACAATGCCAAGAGCTTTATGAATCCTTGTTCTGGCTGCTGAGAGAACCAATTTATTTTGGGCAACGTTTGACCTCTCCTACCTGGGTTGGTCCAGCTATGACAGGCCTCTTCTCCTCTACTGGACTGTGCACTCTGGGCTAAGTGGTGGATCTTGCTGGACCTCAGTTGGAGGATCCAAAACGGTTGGCTGCCCTGCTGTAGATCAGATCCCTTCACATGGTGAAGAATATTTTGAGGCACTGGAAGTCACTTCTTTCGAATCGTGACTGTGATTTACTCAATGACTTTTGGATGGGTATTTGTCATCCTGTTATCACCGATCCATTCCCTACGATCAAGCTGTATGATTGTGGAGCTTGTTCTGGACTTTTGGTGACTTTCGATGGCGCACTGCTTCAAAGAGCATCAGGGAAAGTTTTCTATGAGCTGATGGTGAAGACTCTGAATAAAAGGGAACTGTTGGATCGGATGGACACACCAAGGAGGACTTATTTCTCTTTACCTTTGGACTTCAGACCAGCATGGGAGTCTTTGTATAAACCTCCTTTGGCAAAAAGACATGCAGATATGCAATGGAGGATCTTGCACGTAGCTCTAGCTGCAAATGATTTTCTTTCTGTCATTACTAAGGGGATAAGGGATGAATGTCAATTTTGAAATGTAAAGGAATCCTTGTTTCATTGTTTTGTGGAGTGCACACAGTTGACACAGCCGTTTGGTCTATTGACTGTCATCTTCTCTCTGTTTGGTTACACCTTTTCAGAACTGTTTTTTATTTGTGGTGTTCACCATGTTAAGAATAAAAAAAATTATGTTCATTACTGAACTTTGTCTTGGGCCAGGCTAAAATGGCTATATATGCGAGTAGGAAAAGGATGGTGGAAAAATCTTTTACGGTTGAAGCCGTAAGAGAACATCGTGAAATCACAACTTTTTATTAATTTTTATTAATTTAATTTAATTTCTACAAGTCTGGTTAAGATATTGGTTCTTTTGCACGACAATGGTGTTAAAAGAAGCTTTTGTGTTTTATTTGCAATGATGAACTCCAGTTTGGCTCTTGCTTGATGTTATGTAGTCTAATGGACTGACTACAGTGTATTATTATTATGCAATGGTTTATTAAAGGTGTGTCAAAAGTCAAAAAGTCTCTCTCTCTCACACACACAATTTTCAGATGACGATATAAAAAAAAATGAAAAAAAGAACTCATAACATCATAATCCAACAATAAAAACTGTATAGCAATAATGTAGATTAATTAGATCATAATAAAATATGGCATATTAATTCATTTTTATAGTTTTATTTATGGAAATTATCCTAAATCTGGTCATATAACTTAAACTGTATTGTTCTTTGATTTGCAGAGCTTTTTATTTATTCCCATTTGATCTGTAATACAAGCAAACAAATAAGATCATCTACTATGTTCATTCATGTGCACCTACATGTGCAGCAAAGACGTATTTACTGAACTGTAAGCTTATTATCTGAATTATGTGATCTGACTTGTTTCCTAATCATGTTATTTGTGGTCTGTATTCTGAACAAATTATACACAAATGTGAGATTCATAAGGCAAGGCAAATTTATTTGTATGGCACAATTCAACACAGGGTGATTCAAAGTGCTTTACAGAGCATTAAAACAATATAGCA
>JBAMHX010000026.1:4625923-4639152 GCA_037177515.1 Pseudomugil tenellus
ATAAAAAAGTTACAGCAAAAGATGCACAGAATATATATATATATATATATATATATATATATATATATATATATATATATATGCATAAAATGTATTTTTGTTTTATAAGAAAGCAAGCTTATAGCTCAAACATCAAATATTTTGTAGTTGAACTAAGTAATTCTCTTGCAGTTATCAATGCGCATTTTTTTCAGTCACAAATTTGTTGATTGACAGATGGGCTGATGTTCAAGAAAGCAATTAGCCACTGTTGGCATGTCCTGGTGTGTGGATGAGTAATGACTGGTGGGGCGGGACTGTCTAGCCCTGATAAATTCTACTGTCCCTGTGCCTTATTAGTACAATGACTAACTGTGAAGGAGGGGGGGTCGAAGCCAAGATGATAGACCATAGGGGGTGTCAAAAGATAAACCCAGATTGACAGCAGAGTGTGGATGCTAAATGCTAATGCACCGAGTGACATTTCCGACGCCAGCCCGGGTTAGCTTAAATGCTGCTGCACAGCTGACAGCCAGAGCAGCTGAGACGGGCTTGGGGAGGAGAAATATCCCAAATACCAGTGAATTGCCTCTTCCTCATCCACTCTTTATTCTTCAAAATGAAAGGAAAGTAAAGATGTGTAAGAGGGTTGAGATGTTGTCAAAAGGCCTTTATCACGAGTGAGCAGGTATTTCAGTCATTGATAAAGAGAACGACAGGCAAGATGGCACCATAATGAGACGAAAGGGAGACAATGGTAGAGAAAGGAAAGGCAACATTGAAATTCAGGTTGAGAAAAGTGCCTGCTTTGCCTTCCCATCACACATATAGCGAGTTAGCTTGAGTTCAATACTTTGTCCACTAAATCCTCAAGCATAGCTTTTGTTGATAAACCCTCTGCCTCCACTCCTTCACCCCCTGTGAGGATGATTTCTATCTCTACCTTCAATTTCCAGGAGTTGCTAGACCATTACAGACATAGACATTACTTCTGTGACTTTTTTGGCTGATGGTAGGAAGTCAAACGCCTGTCGAGGCGGAGCAAGGACTCATCATTATGGGTGGTCGGACATGGTGTGCTGAAGCTGTGCATAATTGCTGGTATTTTAAACATTGAGTGGTGTGTCAGCCAAGGAAATCTCCATAGTTATGTACGCCACCTTTAATAGAATCTAATTAGGGGATGGGTGTGCTAGCACAAAGTCAGTGAGCAGAAAAAAGTGTTATTGTATACATGTGTGTGGGGACTTCTCATCTGACTGCTTACTGGAGTTCAGAAACCTAATGCATTGTGACAAAATGTGCGTGTATGTGTCCATAAATGCGTGTTTAGAGTAGCAACCGTTACAGAACAGAACTTTCTCAGAGGCTGAGATTACATTGAGAAATTACAGAGATTACTTTAAAAAAAAAAATTACCCAAAGAAAAGCTGTAGGTTGTGGCATTCAAGAATTCAAGAAATTGGACTGCAGGAAGTTGATACAGTTAAATGTTTTACCTAATTTTTGATTGAGTAAAATACGTGCATATAAGTTTTATTGAAAAACTGCAATACTGTGATTTTAACTGGTAATGATGAGGAAATAATTCAATGACAAGGCAAAGCAATGCAACTTTTTTGTATGGTGTGCAGGCTTCCCCTTAGTTTTTATTAAATAGCAAAAAGTAGGGGAAGAAATATTCAGACCTCCTTAAACTTATCACTATTATTTTACTGTCAAAGGATAAAATTACATGATTAATTTCCCTCCAGTGTGAACACAGAGGGAAATTCAGTTTTTCAGCGTGATGACACTGCTGCTAATTCGGCTAATTCGGCCTTATACGGACACAGGAAATCAGTTGTATGCTGAGATCATGTGACAGTGGAAATACTTCATCAGAAACTGCATTTAGAATTGTCTTTATGCTCAGCTCCACAATTTCCTGAACTTAGGACAACTAATTTGTTTCCTGTCTTTCTTAATTGGATGAAGTGATTAATCCAGGTGTGTCTGGCCTTTGCCAATTTGGTTACTGAGGCCAGGGATGTCCACTGCCCCACTTTATCCTTTTCTCCTCATCTCTTCTCTCCTCCTAATCTCTCCTCCCTGCTTCATCTCTCCTACCTCAACCTTATTTCTTCTTTCCTCTCCCCCACCCCCCCTCACACCTTTTGCTATTTCTCAATCCTAATCATTAGTTTTGCTCTCAATTCAACTTACACAAATTTTTACTGCATTTGGACCTGAACAAGATTTTTCAAACTAACCCATTTTACTCAAATTCAAACACTTTTAATTTAACCATAACAATATTGAAATAATTTCAGCTTTTTAATTATTTCAACTAATGGTTCAATAAGCAGGTTTCAATCCATTTCACCTCTATTGTGCCCATTTGAGTTAATCTTTCCACCATTTTCACCACCTTTGAAAACGAAGCTTGCTTTAATCTCTTTGGATATTAATTTTCATGATGTTTTAAGCTTTCTTTAGCCTTACAGTTCAATGATTTTTGCATTAAAGTATTCACACTGCTGTTCTGGAAAAACAGCAAATATTCTAGTTAGACTTATGGTTTCCCCACCAGGTTGTGCTTTATGCACATAAAATCCGAATTTTGGCTTTGTGTCTGAAACTATTTCTCTCACTGACCTCAAATGAAGTGCAAATAAAAAGCTCATGATCTCAGGATACATCATGTCCTGATGTCATACCAGGCTGATTCAAAGTTTCTACACCTGGTGGAGCTTTGTGACTGAACATGTGAGGCTTCATTTTATTGTATTGTGTTTATTCGAGAATTGGGGAATAGTAGGATTGGGGGTATTCAGGGGCTTCCAACAGCATGCGCCTTTTTTAATCACTCAGATGAAAGCACATAACTTCAAGTTAGCATCAGAATCTTGGCTTGCAAGTCAGCTGAAACTTGAGCCATTTTCAGAGTAATAAAATATGTACTCACAACATCATCTTAAAGCCTGAAATCTAAAAATGCACTGCTTTGTACTGCAGATTACGTAACTCACAAACTACACAGCTTATTGTTTATCAGTATAAAAACATTTCTTAAACTATGCATCCACTGAGAATTGTACAAGAGACGAGTTTGAAGCTAACCCAACAACCGTGATAAATGGTCACAGTTGTGTGATCTCATTGAGCAAAGTGGGCACAGAATATAAAAACCGCCCATCTGTAATATTTCAAATTATAAATACAAGCGACAAGCACTATTTGCTGAAATTGTTTGACCATTAAAACTCTCCGAACCCCAGTAGTTGTTTAATGTTGGCCACTACTCAATGCCCAGTGTTCATTAGCATAGGAAGGCACATTTACAACTTTTTAAGCATTATGTTTTGTTAGGGTTTCTGTCTGCAGAACATCACTACACTGTTCAGCAGAGTTCATAATAATGAAATAGCATTCCTGTTAATCTGTTGCAAGAAAGATTTTCAACTTTCTGAGTTTCATCAGTCTTGCAATGATAATTCTCCTTGATAGGACTGTAAACAGACACCTGATACGTTTTTGGGTATTATTCACTCTGTATTAGGCTCATGATGCGATAGCTTAATTTAGCAGATTTTTCACTGGACCTCACTTTAATTTATCATTTAATTTGGATAAAAGTTGCAAACCAAATATCCCACATCGAGGATGTCAAGCTCATTTTAGTTGAGGGACCACATACATTGAGATTGGGGCCAAAGCATTTAATGTCACGTGTCCGAAACATCATTAGCTGAACTGTGTTTCACATTACGATTCAAAAACCTCGTCAAGAGTTATAGATACTTTAAATGTACATACCTGTGTAATTCCACAACTATGTAGTATTTCTGACTACCACAACTGACTCAGCTCATATTACATGCTGAAGTGAGGTCATGGAGACCCACCACATTGGGATCTGTTGATGTGTGTATCTGTAAATGGAAAGAAATGTTAGTATATTTCTAAAAGCTTTGTTTAATTTTATTTTCAATTGTTTTTTTTATTTTTGTTTTTTTTATCTACGTAAAACACTTTGTGTTGCTTTATAGCATGAAAATTACTTTACAAATAAATAAATTAGAATTTAATGAGTAAGAAAGATCTTTAGCAAGTTCTTTGTTTTATGTTTGATCATAAAAAAGTTCAAACTTACATGGAGAAATTATGAACTGCTGTTACTTTTATTTAAATCAATTACAATTAATTTGTTTGTCATTTTTTAAAATTTCCAAAGTCATCCCGTGGACGAGATTGGGGTTCCAGGTGGGACAGTTTGACTCCCAGGCTGTGCATATACCTGACCTAAAACTATATACAGTGCCAGATGAGGAACACGCCATGGAAGAGCATCAATCCAGCTGACCAAATCTGGCATCCACTCATATTACGGCTTCTACATGAATTAACCGGTTGGGATAGGAATGCTACAAAGCTGCCAGCTCGTGTACACTGTGGACGAGAGTCACTGAGACTGAGCACATTGACACACAGTCATACTGTAAAATCAAATATGTCCTTTAGTAACAGACAAATCAATATATTGGGAGAAAAAGACAATGTACCAACAGAATAGACATAGCAGGCAGTCCTGTTGAACAGTTTGTGTTGACAAAAAATATTAAAAAAATAAAGTCATTAGGCACGCTTCAGTCAGGTTAGAAGAAATCATCTAATTATAGAAATAATGTTAGACAATAAAGAAATGAAATAACTACATTAGCTTTTCTCTACAATTCACTATCTGCTATATTTTTCATGTTGCATGTTCTTGGAAAATTCAGTGTCAATCAATCTCAGCATGTGACCCTTGTCAGCAGCAAACACAGCCTGCCAATACAAACACAGACAGCAAGCACATACCAACACACACACAGACACAGATTACAGTATTGTTTTTGGAATTAGATGAAGATAGATTCAAGAGAGATTAGTCTTCTCAGGCAACATAATCAGATTTAAGTTTTGGCCCCCCCAAGCATCTTCTCAAGCACTGCTGATCTGATCCCGTCATTGGGCAAACAGGAACAGCAAAAACTCAGATTTAACCCTGCTCTCTTTCATAAACACCCTACTGTCTTACCAGCTGTTGTATCCCCACTTTTTCTTTTTATTCTTAAAAATATCCTGTTTGTTATCATAATAAATAGTTTGTCCATAGTATTACCACCTCTAGTTTTACTTTACTGTGTACTGCTTTATAAACATTCTACTACAAATGGATGGTAAATGGACTTGTACTTATATAGCGCTTTTCCAGTCATTCTGACCGCTCAAAGCACTTTACACTACATAGTATACATTCACCCATTCACACACTCACACCCCGATAGGCACATCGGGGGGCAGCTTAGGGTTCAGTGTCTTGCCCAAGGACACTTCAACATGTAGTCAGGCGAAGCCTGGAATCGATCTCACAACTTTCTGATTGAAAAACGACTGCTCTTCCACCTGAGCTACAGCCTATAAGCATGGAATAGTGCATCATTTGTGTATCCACTGTTTAAAATGCCTGCTTGGGGGCCACACCAGTCACTGATTCATTAAAAGCGATACTGAGAAAAACACATTTTACACACTGATGTCTGCTATTCCTTTATGATGAGCAGGAGTGATTAAAAATGCCACTGTGCGTGGCGAGCAGGGTAGGAGACTAAAATAGGGGGATTAAGGGAGATGTGAGATGGATGAATAGGGGTGGAGGGACGGAAGGGAGTGTGGTCTGGTCCGCTCTTTAATGAGGATCCTAATCAACCCAGCGGAGGCTGCCCTGAGACCCCCCAGGTTCATTAGACCAGAAAAACCAGACTGCTAGGAGGGGTGGGCTGGGCCAAGCCATGGAAGGGAAGAAAAATATGGAAAAGTTTTCACAGACTGAGGCAAAAGTGTATTAGAGAGGAGACAGAAATACAAAAAGTGAAAGTAATGTGAACAGAGAGCCAGAAGGGAGGGGAGGGTTGGCCTGCGGAGATAACAGCACGGGTCATTGGGAGAGTCACGGCTGCCATCGATCCCCTGATTGGCTGTCTGACAGTTTCAACACGGCTGCCAAAACCTTTAATGCGGTCCATCTCGAACTGTGTGTGCTTGTATGAGTGTGTGTATTTCAGAAAGAGTGCGATCTGTGCCACATGTTGTCCATGTCTATACCACCAGAACTGATATCCATCCAACCTCCACCAATGGCTGATAAGAACACCTTAAAGCTGAATTGATAACCACACACACTATCCTTTCCCTGCCAGTTAGATGCAACCTGCAGGTCTGTTAGTGCACATGCATGTGTGTGTATTGAGGGTAACGTGTAGTGACGTGTGCACACTGTGAGGTGAGAGTGTTACAGAGTGTTATACTGGCCCTCAGCCCTTCCTTTTCTACCCTCTCACATTGATTGGACAGCAGGACAAGGAAGTTGTGGTGCTTGCAGCGGCCAAACAGCTTCTCTTTTCCACTAAATGCCACAACACAGTATGTGTATGCACGTGTGTGTCAGTAATTATTACATCTGAAAATATTCTTGTGGATTATCATGAGATAAATTTCTTCATTTGAATGAATCAAGACAAACATGAAAAATCCATAAAGTTCAGGAATCAAAGAGTCAACGTTCTTTGTGAGACATTGAGGACTTTCCTAGTTTGTAAATTATTTGGATGATAGGGAGGCCTTTCTCGTTTAAAATTCTCAGAAACACTGATCACAGACCATACTAATCACATTTGGCATGGTGCTCCATTTACAACAAATTTCCATTTATTGTCTGTACAGTTTATAATCTACCCAAGATGCATCAATTCTCTTCACTGCTGAAAGACAAACAAAACAGGAATCACTAGTTGAAAGCGAAATGGAACTAACATTGTGCTGCAACTACTGTTTTACTGTCTATAGTATACCTGTACACAAATACTTACAGGAATGCCTTAACGATTGATTCAAAGAACTATAAATCCAAAGACCTAACCTTTACAAAAAACTAAAATAGGAGCCCACAGTGACCTTGGTAAGTCAAACTTTTAGCCATTCTGACACTGGTACAAACCTGAGGCTCCATTCATAAAACTGTGCATATCAACAATGATTTGCAAGCAAAAATGTTGCACGTGAAGGAACACATTTCTCCAGGGACAGCAGGTGGCTGATGCTGTCAACTAAACCAAATGCACGAGAGGATGATGCAGACACAAACTATGGAAAATTGCCACCAGTTTATTTAGCTTTAATGTATTTAGACAATGAAAATGTTTGTGCTTAACAAAAGCAGATTCCTTCTCACTCCTTAATCGCAATGAGTGCTGTCAATAGCTTAGATTACATTGGGGAAACCGGGCATTGCCGCAAATTTTTGTTTACCTGTTCACCCAGAGTGTAAAGTAAGTTTATGCATCCTTTTGACAAATGGTACCTTCTAACATCAACTAAAGGTTGTCTGCAATATCCTCGTGCATGAAAGGTGCCAGGAAGTCCAGTGATTTGTGACCCCTTGCAGAGGGACTGGCACAGCATGGTTCCTCCTGGTGGGTCTTTGTAACTGCAGGCCCAAGTATCAAATTTGTTCAATAGCACAGCACGAGGTAGTCAGAACCAACTCGTGAGCCATTCATCATCGCAGACCTGCTTTTCTCTGTAGACTTGCTCACTCTGGAGTTTTCCATTCACTACATCCTCCAGCATTGCCAGATAAGCCACTGTGCATCTTTACACATAGGGGTGCAGCTACAGGTGGGAAAATAACCTAATTGTAGCCTGATAAATGATAAGCACTGTTGCTTGGCTACCATGTGATTTAAATCTTAGTTATGAATTTATAACTTAATTTGGCCCTATTTTGACTTTATGAGTTGTTTTATCATAGGTTTTGTTTCATAAAGACAGAACATATTTTAGTGTTTATTAATAATGTGCATCCTTTTCTGTTGTACATCCTGACTCTTTTTTCGTTTTAAATGTGTGAGCACATGCACTCCCAAAATATCAATATCAAATATGCGTATTTAGTCATTTTTGCAAATAACTTGATGAACAGGCTATTTGACATATTAGACATGGGAACATGATGTTCTGTACAATTAATCCATTTGAGTCAAGTGTGTTGAAGCAGGAAAACATTAAAATTTACAGGACTGCAGCTCTGGTGAGAATGAGTTGATGTGCTTCATATCCTATAATACTGTGAATAGTTAATGAAGAAAAAAAAGCTAAATTGGTCTTTTTGCAATGCAAACAAGTAAACTATTTAGAAATTCAAGTGGTCATGATTACTCAAGTAGAACTTCGATAATGTTCTCCTATTTCTTCTTCAAAGCTGCCTCTCAGCGGGTGGGATTCAGTACTGTGTACTCTACAGCTATCATTTTGGCATCTATTGCAGGCATTGCTGGAGAGAGTTTGCTTTCCCCTGCTGGTGAGGTATCACTGTGATCACTCTTCCTTCTGTCAGGTCCACTGAATGTATCCACAGTAGACTGTCAAATTCAGTCTGGTCCACATCAAATAATTACACAATCTGTAGAAGTAGCTCAACATTTTCACAAGAATGGTTGCAATTTATTAAACCAGTGGTAAAGCTTATTTTTTCCACTGTCACAGAACATCTTCCCATCTAAATGTTTAGGTAAAGGAAAAATTAAAACATCTGTGGAATATTCTGAAGCTGACTGTGGTCACAGAGAACAAACAATAAGCATCAATACACAGCTACAGGGGTGGACTTAGTGGAAAGTCACCAGGCATAAACCACCTGTCCTCCAGCCTATAGCGACGATACAGTGAATGAGACAAAAAACAAACATCCATTATGCTGGAGACAAACAATTCAAATTCTCATCTAAATAGGCATTACAGCTTAGTGGAGTAAACAAGATTCACAGTGGAGCTTAAGTCTTTAGAACGCTGCTGTGCTTTTCTTGGCTACAAGGATACTGAAGCACCTCTCTGAGCTAAAATTGCTCCCTGGGTCAAATGCATCTCACTGTATTACAATAATCCCCCATTTTGTTTAACTAAATTACGGAAAGCAGGTTAGTATGATGTCTGAGCAAACAACTATTTTTAATCCCCAACGTCTAACTTGAATAACAGCTAGTCAGTATCACTCTTCATTACAATGCGGGGGCAGCTAAATCGATACGACTTTCTCCAAAAGTTTGTTGCTTAATAACATTTGAGCATTTAATAAGCAAATTGTTCTAATCATATACCTCCTGACAAAGCAATTAGTTATAAATCATAATCTTATGATAAATTATCTTGTGTTGACAGCCTGGAGGAACACTGCAATCAAACATTAATTATTCATTGGGTAATTAAAGTTCATAGGTGTTTCGCTCTCCCTTTAATTCCTGTGCTCTGCTTTCCTTCATTTATATAGTTTACTCATCTTGACTTTCCACCAAAAAGTCACAACTTACAACGGAAAAGCCCAGGTGGTGGCTATAAATGTATTAATCTTAATAACTTATTGTTTACTCTGCTGAATAAATCTGATGTACATAAAAAAAACAGGTGGATTTAAATGTCAAAACAGGGTTTGAAAACCAGTTGTTATTGTAACCGTCATGCAGCCACGGGTCATGCCTGCAGACAAATCCTGTAGAGTCATTTGTAAAGGTTACACTATTCCTTGATAAGCTACAACACAAATACGTTGGAAAGTTGTTCCTCCACCAGAACTACTTTGAGTTTTGAGAACGAAACTCTCGTTCACATGCCACTTGTGCCGTTCACTCTCCCTCTAGTGGTACGATGAAGAGTTTTCCAACATAAACTAATAAACAAATTATGCTCCAAGTAACCTATAAATTCCAATACTAGCAATACTAAAACCATCACATATCCAGTTTTGTGTTCATTAGATCATGGGACATTTTCACAGTACTTGAACAACATAAGCAGGTCAGCTTTACTGAAAAGCAAAGATTATTTGTTTGATGTCGATAGACTATATGAAAGCAGTGAATCAACCCTTTCAGTGTGATACCACAATATTTATGAAAGCGTTAATACAAGGTGGGATGAACAGCCGCTATGTGATTTGTGTTTGTTGGGGGCAAAATGTTCTACAAAACAGAATCAAGTGGAAAATAATAATCGGACTGCATAAGAGAAGCTGTACTGGGGAGAAAAGAAGTTACCCAACATCACTGTGGTAAACATTTTCCTTTTTATATGCATTGTATATAAAAAAAATCTAACTCAAAAGCAGGCTATTTAGTTAACCAAGACAGTTTCAGACTCCTTCAGGTTACATTGAGTGGTTGTAGATTTTAAATGTCAACTCTGGATACATAAGATTTTCATTTGGAGCAAACCTACCTATGTCTTAAGTGTGCCTGATGGAAATGGGCTCATCTATATAATCAATCTGATAGTAACTATTTAAAAAAAATGTTTATATGTATTTTTTTTAATTATACATAATTTGGTGTTAAAAAACAAATCGGCTTGCAACTGGCACCTTATGCCAGCCAAATACTTATCATTTCTGATGGTTCATCAGAAATAGCAGCAGATATTATTTGCAAAAGGAAAAAATAAATATTGAATTTAAAAAGTACCCAAACAAAACACAAGAAACCAGAAAATCTTACAAAGCTGCATCATTTTGTGAAATGCTAACTCATTATGCATATTAGAAAAACATTTTGGTACAATATTTAAACATTTTTCAGTAGCAAATGTGAAGATATTGATATAGAATCTGCCTTCATCTATCAGCTAAAATATACACTTATAAAACATCTTTTATAAACCACTGACTTCTTACTACCTGCATTAGGAAGAACAATCATGGTAGAACACTAAACATAGAATATCTCAATAAGGGCTTTAAAAGGCTTCCTCATAAAGCCTCATAAAACTGACAATTGAGACCTTAACTCTTCATCAGACAGACAGGTGCATAGCTGTGTTCTGAAAATAACAGCCGGCCCAGATATGTCAGATGGGGCTAGTTTTCTCTTATCAAAAGGCTTTTTAAAACCTCACCACAAGAGACAGCCTATTACAAATAAAGATTTGGATGAAGACATGGTACAGTAATGAGAAAAAATATGAAATATGAAAAGAAATAATGAGCTCTAACTGTCTCTCTGTTTTATTATTATTCGTTTGTTTCTTTCTGCTCAGTTTTCCTGACATCTAGCAGATTCAGTCTCTCTGATTCCTTCCTGTGATAAAGTGGCATGTTGCTGCCATCTAAAGGAAAGAAAAATGACAAACCTTACTACTGTCTCACAGAACTATGAAACAATTCCTTAGTTTTCTCTCATACATGTTTCATCAGTCATGTTTCATAATCCAGGCAGTGAGGCTGCATGTCTTACAAGCTCCTACTTCAACACACCTGATTAATGAACTTCCTCATTGCAAGCATTTCATTTCATTTATATGTGCGAAAGTAGAATTACACTTAAAACATCTTAAAACAGGACGGTGGCTCAAGAGACAATCATGTCACTAATTATTCTTTTAAAAACAGATATGAAGCTTAATTTCCAACTGAGGATGCTTTATTCGGTTGCTCTGGGAGGTGTAAAGGAAGAATGGGAGAAATATATTTGGACTAAATAATGCTGCTGAGTCCACTGTACATGACGAAAGACAAAAAGAAAGCGGTAATCCTCTATTTGATAACCAGATGTTAAGCAATGTGATTACAGCAAAATGGGACACTTTAAAAACACTTCATGAAGGTTGCATATCAGCACACACGTAATAAAAAACAACCATACAGATTATTTCTTTCAAATATGTTTTTCCTCCAAAAAGCTGGAATGGATATAAGCAGTTGGACTGGAGTATAAATCTTTATAGTAAATGTAAACTATAACACATAACAAATCACTTAATAAGCTGACATCAATTTAATCAACATAAAGCTGTGAAGAAATCATATGTTATATGTTTGTCATCTTAAAAACCTTTCTAAATACATATTACTTCTAAACCAAGAATGTTTACCACATGAGATCTGCTGCAAGATTAAATTACTGCCAGGTGAGAGAAATAACAAACATTAAGGAACAATTGAACCTTTTAAGGGATTTATGTGTTGAAAAGAAAAAAAGACCAAATACAAGAATCTCAGAAATGTTGCAAGGGACAATTTATATGGTGTCAATTACTAAAAGCAACCTACTGCCTCCAGGACCAAACTGGGGACTGGGGAATGGGGAGCTGTTCACAATACAGAAAGTAAACATTCTTCTCCAGGTAGCAGATAAATCATTTGTAGATAATAAGCACCAGTATGTAAATTTCTTTTTCAAAATAAACAAAGAAATAATTCAGATTACCAAGGGGATCTTTACTAGATAAAGCAAACAGAGCACCCAGACTATCATTCTGCTTGCTTTATGCTGTACAAGTAAAAAAAAAAAAAAAAAAGCACCTGTATGTCAGTTGTGATATAAAAAGAGTGTTTGTGTTGTTTCCGCTGATGGAATCATTAAGAAACTATTTCAACTGGAAACTTAGAAACAAACAAAAAAACTAAAAACAAAAAACAAAAAAAGCTTGACCCCGGTTCCCAAAGGAGACCTTCAGAAATCACGAGGAGACCATGTCCAGCGCTGTTTTGGCATCACACGATGGGCCTACAAAACATAAGATTGTGTTAATCCTCTGGCTGATCAATTATTTAGCTTCATCAATAATAAGTGCTGTTATAAGGACATGAATCCATAAGGCATGCATAACATCCTATCAGAAAACAACTTCAATTTGTTCAAACTATCGTCTATTTTTTGATAACTGCAAGACTAACTGTGTGGTCAGCTTTCACTCTCACATTGGAAACTGCCAACAAGTTGTGACAACATGGGAGGTAACAGCAGAGCAGCACTGTTGATTCAATAGAAGGCATTTGTTGACCAGAAATTGTACAGCTTTTCCACCTGTCCAGAAGGAGGCGCTGTTTAGCATGTTTGTTGAGCTATGACAGCGTTTCTCTGCATGTCTTTCATGTTTTCCTACCCCAACACACCTGACTCAGATACATAAACCTGCTCATCACATTCTTTGCAGCTTGCTAACAAGCCGTTTTTTTTTAATTCTGGTGTTAAAAAAGGCTTGTCTCTACAACATTCACGGCAGGAGGTCCTGAGGACTGGAATTGAGAAGCAATGAGCCATGAGGAGCACACAGGCGGCAATCTCTGGCTGCCGATAGTGACGATGCGGGGGGGGGGGGGGGATTTTTTTTTTCACGCTTCTGTTTTGGTGTTCTTTTCACCTTCAACTTCGAGGTGTTTTCTTTTTATTTATGTGTGT
>JBAMHX010000026.1:4682097-4705585 GCA_037177515.1 Pseudomugil tenellus
AAAAGCTGAAGATCCAAAACCAGCTTTTTTTATGGACATAATTCCAAAAGCAGGGTTTTGGGGCAGTTGGAGGAACCCTTTTTTTTGGGGGGTTACGAAAAAAAAAAAAAAAAAAAAAAAAAAAAACAACAACAAAAAAAAAAACCAGCTAATTTCACAGATTTCTCCCTGCAATGATGTTTTCATTTTAACAGACCTGGAAAAAAAACTTGAATATAAAATCTAATATATATATAATATATAAATATGTTACCCAGTTTGTGGACCCCAGCTCTAGACCATCGTTTCTAAATTAATTCAAATTAAGAAATAATGAAATTTAAAAAAATGTCCATGTCAAATCCACAAAGTACTTAATAAAATATAAATTTAAAGTTTTCAACTAAAATGTAAATTCATTATTCAGCTTATCATTTACAAATAGAAACCTTTATCTGATAAGAGTTTTATTCCTAATACTTGTGCCCATATCTGTCAAAGAATTAACTTCCAAATCCTGCTGTTTGTTTCTAAAACGCTGGTATAGGACCAAAACACATTCAAGATCATTAGGTCTGTTATGAACTAACCAGATTCTCTCAGGTCATCAGGTTCAAATCCACTGAATCTTTCAGATTCAGTCTGCAGATGAAATGTTTAATGTGTACACTAACTGTGAAAGAACATTTCCTTTTCATTTATGGTACTGAGAACAGGAGCATCCAGAAACATAATCACAACAGTCTCTGACAGAATGTAGTTGTTTAACAAGGAAAAGAAAAGAAAACCGCATACATTCATCTAATTCCCTGAAGGAAAAAATGCTCAATTTAATAATTAATTTTTAGTTGGAACCATTTTCTACTTTATCATGATACTCGTAAAAAGAAGCTTTGGTTTCTCTTTTGTCCAGAGAAATCATATTTACACCACAGATGTGATGCTTTCCACATCTTCATACAAATATTTAGTCTAAATCAGTGTTTTATTAGGAAATACACCCACTGAAATCTTGCACCATCCCAAATCCTCATGTGTAGTTTCATCATCACCATGATCAGATTGCTATTTTGATACTTTCCCTGAATGAGATGCTTCTCTGCTTTATAAAAGTTATATACTTTCCTCCTTCTATGCTGTCTTAAATGGAAAAAATACAGAAAAATAACACCCTCCTCTGACCAATTGCAGCAGACGATAGTGAGATTGTCTCTATCCTTCATCGTAGGATGATCCTAAATCCACATCGCATCTCTCCTCACACCCCCAGTCTTCACATTAAGTCCAATATCACCACTCACTCGCTGTTGGAGCTTTAAAGCAATGCCAATGGCCACCCACTCCAGCTCTTATCCCCCCTTCTCCCCCTCTCCTCCAATGTCCATCAGTCATTGTTTCCTTCCCATCCTCCTCCTCTCCTCTACCCTCCCCAACCCTCTCGGCTTTGATCTTGATTTCTGACCAGGAAATATCTACCCAGGGCCCGTCCAACTACAATAACATTCAATAAAAGAACACAGGGGTGGCTGAGACCAGGCCACTGATAGCGCTGCGATTTATGGGCCACGCTTGCTTGTTTTTCTACCACTGAGAACCTGCACACAACAAACACAAACACGGGTTTCTCCTACACCACCTTGCTGCTGCTCATGCTATGCTTTCTGTGCATTTGATGCATGGTGATATATTTTTTTGAATAAATAAAAATTACACATTTGTGTTTTTCTTGGTGTAAATGGAAGAATTATGACTTTTTCAGGACACTTCAGAGCTAATTATAACTTTATTGTCAGATGTTACCTTTTTTTATTGCATTCTGCACCTGTGCAACATTGTGTCATTCAGATTTCCCATCCGGTCTGCTTTGTCTCTTGACAGTGAGATTAAATACTATGAACAGTTGCAAATTTTCGTACTTCATGATTCTTGAACAGTAGCAGTTGCTACATCGGGTGGAAGCACCCCTATGGGCCTTAACATTTTTCTTTCTAGAGAGAAACTTTTACTTTTGCCATCTTGCTTGAGCTTTCTGTCTTGATGCTAAAATAACAGTTCTTGCCTGGGGCAGACTACATCAAATCAAACACAAGCTGAGCTGTAATTGTTGTTGACTCTTTTCGCAATCCCCTTTGTTCCAATGTCCATATCACCAACCACCCGCACACTGATGCATGTCCAAGCAGAACTACAAATGGCTGCCTTCCCTGCTCTTTAACATGATGTGGGACTGTGCACCACTCCACAGCCCTGCTCTGAAATCCAGCATGACCAACAGCGTTCGACCGGACAAGAAAAGACAGTGTCCTCTTATGCTTCGACCCCCGAGGGCTGCAACCGAGTGTGACGCCGCTAACCACAAACCAGAAGGGGTATCAGCCCCATTACACCCACACTCCATCGGCCGAAGTTGAGCGTCACCGTTACGGGACGCACCTCAGGGATTCGTTCCCCCGTCCCGCTTGGTGTCCCGCTGTGGTTATCTGCTGAGGGCCAGGGAGCAGGAACAAGCGTGGGATGGAAGGGTTGGACCAGGCTGGGAGGGGGCAGGACCGATCCATTTTAGAACGGTGAGGGATCATCATTGTCTCTTGTCTCACCCTGTCACTTACCATTACCCAACCACTGGCTGACAGTCTGTGTATTTGTGTGTGCAATTCCACATAAATTGTACCGGATGTGTGGTCTTGGCATCCAAGTTGCACACGCGCACTTTACAAGTGAGCGCACACTCCATGCACAGACACACTGTCATCACTACAGGCGCTTCTCAGAAAACCTACACATGGGATTGTGAGAGGTGCAGCTCTTCCTTGCAGACTGTGTGTGGGAGGGACAGAGCCACAGGCACTAAATGTCTCTATAGCCCATGTGAAATCACATGTAGGCTGCGATGAGCCTCCAACCATACCAAGCACAATCAAATGGAGAAACGAAGGGAGCTTTAGAAGACCACCAAGGATAGCAGCATGGCGCAGGATGCCTGAGCTGCCTTCATGTTAAGGCCTTTTTCTTCACTGTTCCAAAGTATTCACCACTTAAAACAGATTAAGCGCTTGGGGAATAAACAGGCCTGATGCTACAAAGTGGGGAAACACAGGAGGAGGGTTTTGGGATTTGGAGAGCAGGACGAGAGGGAATGGAGCCTTATGGAGATAAAGCCTCGAGAAGCAGGGGTGTTCCAGTATTAAGGTACTTGTGATGGAACAGATGAGTAGATGAACAAAAAGGATATAAAATATACATTTCGATCACTTCATGGGAAACTAGCTCGGTTTTTATAATTTAAGATGTTCAAAAGCTGAGTTTTGGACTCAAATGAATAGATAACAACATTGTCTGGACTAGTTTTTCTTTTGTCGTTTTTTCTGTAACCTCTTTTAACTCTGATTTTGAACTGAAAAACAACCATCCCAAAGTGATCCCTCAGGCAATATGGCCAGTTTGTTCATTTATGCTTTTGAGTGAAGATGATGGAGATGGATGGTTTCAGTTTGTTGAAGCTTCGCCAGCTTGTTTCAATACCCGGCTCCACATAGTCTGTCTATCGCTGCAGCAGTTAGGAGTGCTTAGAGTGGGAGTAATGCATCATATCTTACACAGCTGATTAGTTTGCAGTGCGATAAAGTGCTATAATGGCTGTAATTTTGGCTTGTTAATGTCTGTATCTAAGCTACTTTGGAATTTTATGAAAATGCTGTAGTTAATATCTTCAGTGGGTTTGTTTTTTATAGAAACAAAAGAATCTCTGTGGTTTTGATGCATTAACAATTATTTTCATCATTATAGCTTCATTATTGTTTTAAATATATGTCTCCACCATTTTCTCCTGCACATTAAGCTAGCTTGAACATGGAAACAGAGACATTTTAAATAATCTTGCCAGTTTTGAAATGATAATATCTCTGCATTGTCTGACAAATGATTTACAGATCTATCTTCCAGTCAAAACCATCATCCATACTTCCATCAGGGTTCCACCAATCTGATCAAGTTTAACTTCAAGCTCTACTTTATTTACATATCACTTTAAAATAAACTAAGTGCATAATTAGAGAAACAATTAACATATAAAAAGTAATAATAAAAACACAGGAACATATTGGAATTGGAAAACAATCAAATTAAATGCCAAAGAAAAGAGACGTGTTGGAGGTTTGGATTTAAACAGATGTGCAGACTGTGTGGTGCTTATTTGGGGGGTAGAGGTTGTTCCACAGATTAGGGTCAGCAAGCAGCGACACCCTTTCATTTTTCAGTCTGGATCCAGGAACATCTAAGAGCAATGAGCTGCATGACTGCAGAGCTCTGTTTGGAGTATGAATGTCAACCAGATATGATAAGAAAAATGGTGCTCATCTGTTTAAAACTTTGATCGAAAAAGATGGAAATAACTATTTTTGTGCGACAAAGCCTTTCATATGGTTGCTATTGTGTCATCGGTGCAGTAAGTTGTTACTGCCATCATTCTGTGATCCACCTCTGTGTCACAGATAAGTTCAGACTGAGCTTGTCTGGTGTCCTACTGCATCCTGCATCATTTCCGAACTCGGTATTCTTGCTGGCTTTCATACCTGCTTGAGCAGCAGATGTTAGCGTTTGTCATGCAAACACTGTTTTAATGAAATAAATAAATAAACAAATAAAACACATTTCTTTATTTATTAATTATTATTTTAAATCTTATTCATCACTGCCCTCTCTTCGTATGATTATTCAGTTTGGACTGCACATTAGTCAAAGGTGTTTTTTTATTTTATTTCTTCTTTTAATTTTACCATAGAGTACCATTAAAATGATTCTGTTTTGATTAGACAGGCAGACAGAATGTAATTGCAGAAAATGAACTTTAGCAATAAATATTCAAATTCATTGTCAAATTTCAACAAATTCGAATGGTCAAGCAGTGAATTTTTTTATGAACCTGACACTTTTTAATTAAAATAACCAATTTAAATGTACTTTTTTTGTTAATCATTGTTTGTTTGGAGGATGGATGTAATAAAATATGTTTTACAAGAAAAAGCAGTGTTTTAAACTGCTTGTGCAACAATGTTATAATGATTCTTCCCTATAATTTAAACCTGTACACCTGAAAGAACTGTCTCATTGTCATAGATGTAGCAAGCAGATCCCCTTCTGCAGCAGCAGCATGACTTCCAACAATGAACTCCTGTTGTTTTATTTTACACTTGGCTTTATTTGTTCTCAACATAGTTTTTATTTGAGTTCAAAGACACATCAAGGTCCCTATCTTTGAATCAGAAAAATAATGCCCTTTAACTATAAACCTTTTTTCTAAATCAGCAAACCAATCTATTGTTGTTGCTGTTAAACATTAATCCCTAAACCGAACAATTATTGCATAAAGTTACGTAGATGTAATGCCAAATCTAACTAAAATAACTTAGTATTCCTTGTCATGATATAAGAATCAACATAATTTAATTTAGATCAATTTTACATTGCTGTTAGACAGGTTAGCTAAATATCCCTTCTACCATCAAGGCTGACTGATTATTATTAGTTGTCCCTAAGAATATGAGGAAACTCAGAGGGGACTGTGCATTTTCAGTTAATGCTACAAAACTTTCAAATAATATGGTTACAAAGCAGACTGAGTCACTTCCGGTTTTACATATTTTCTTAAAAAATAATATTTCTCATTGGCTTTTAGCTCAGTGTAAATTATTTTCATTCTGGAGTTATCATAAGTTTTTACCTTTGCCGTGGCTTTACTTTTGTGTTATCCAACACTTTGGTCTTTACAAATAGAATCGGATCGGATTGGATGTTAATGGGACCCAGTTCCTATTTTCATGCCCTTGCAAACATGGCATCACTTAACAAGAAGTCACCTCTATTGTGGCTTAAACATGACATTTCTATGGCAACAGTTCAGCTTAGATGATAATGAATTTATGCTGTGGGTATCATCCTTTCAGCCCAACAGCACCTGCATTTGGAAAAAGTGAAATTTGAGTCTAATAAAAGTGAAATCAATGCATTTACACCCCTCAAAATGAAAATGTAATCAAATTGAGAAGTCAGCTGACGTAATGTGTGGAAAAGTGAATGCTTCTGTTACTCCTTCACTCCATCAGCCTCTTTAGTTGGCCACTCGGGACCAGCAGAAACACAGCTGTCTTTAAATAACATTTAACAAAGTTGCCATAATAATGATGAGGATGATGATAATAGAAATTGCCACCAGCAAGCACGGTGGGCGTTATTGTCCCTTACTAGCCCCCCCGCTGGTCCGATTTGCACAAGAGATGTGAAACGGAGGAAGTTAATTACCATAACAAACACACTTGCAGGCGCACGCTTCCCCAGGGAAGTGTCAATCTAAGTGGAAGAGTATGTTGACATTTATAACCATCTGGGGGGGACACGGTTGCTATTTCTCAGCTGCTTAACTTCAATTAGGAAAGGCAGAGGAAAGAGGGGGTAAAAAGAGGAATGGGGATAACTTGTTGGTGAATGGTTAAGTGGTGGCGGAATGGCTGTTAAGGCAGAAACATGTTTATGAGTGTCTCCTAAAGAGTTTTTATTGTGTCTTGCTTTTGTGGCTTCACATTGATGGAAGACTGCTGATGGCTGTTGGAGATTATGTATTGACAGAGGATGTTAATGTGGACCAGAGCTTTTTTTTTCCTTTCTTTTTAATCTCGTCGCACTGACATGGCCTCACACTCGTTGAAAGTCCCATCCATTCGCCGGAAAGGCAAAGAAATATATCAGACTTTCCTTCATTTTCTTTTTTTACCCTTAAGGTCTATGTCAGAGCCTGCTGCCTGATACAACTTAAAATTGAGATGATAGATCCCAACGGACAGGAACAGGAATAAAAGATGTCCAGAAACATAAAAAATACCAATAATAAAATGATGAAGAGGGAGAAAAAGGTCCTTTTGGACAGGAAATAAAATGTGCTGTCAGTCAGTAGGCAAGGCGCTGCCAGAGTCACATCTCCCAGGTTATTGCTTATTGTTTACTCCCTGTGAAAAGGTCAGAGGTCACAGCGACCACATCTATTTATTCCCCCCCACTCGCGCCATTCTTCTCCAAGCACAAGAAGGAACAAAGAGCCATAGCAGGGGTGGCAGAGGGGTTGGAAGCGGGGACTGTGGTTGGAGTTGATGGTGCGGCGGGGCGGGTTGAATTTGAAAAAAAATATAGAAAGGGTGAGCAGCGATCAGACAGCGCTGATAAGGGGAGGAGGCAGGGGCGTTGTGTTGCTGTGAGCCTTTGGTGGTGGTGGTGTTGGGGAGGGAGAGGAGGATGGAGAGTTGGGGGCTGATGTGTGTATTCAACTCCGGGCTGACTCCTCTTATGCTAATACAGCCAATTTCCTCTTTTATTTCATTTCTGGAGCCGAAATCTGCGATCTGCGATAAGGTTGCCGTGGCGACCGCCTGTTCCCCGGGCGGATGCGGGCAGCCGTGTGATGGAGATGTGTAAGTCGGCGGGAGCAGCAGGGAATGAATAATTTAAAACTCCACCAAGCTGGAGAGATAAGAGAGAGCAGGGCTGAGGCCTCTCTCGCTCACGCTCTCTCACTCACACACACACAAACACACACACACACACATGGACACGCACAAACTCTCACAATCCATCTCTCCACCTCACCCTTTCTAGCTCTCAATCCCTTCTTCCCTGTGCTCTTTTCCTCCTCCTTTTCACTTTCCATTTCCCTCTCTGGACATCTAAAGCTTCATCCTCCAAAGCACGCTGACCTCCAAGGTCAAGGGCATGATGGGTAATTGAACCACCAGTTCAGGGCGCCTGGGATCGGGTCTACAGATGATGCAGCGGAGACAAGAGAGAATGATGAAGGCAGAGAGAGGCCTGTGTGCTCAGATGCTTTAAGTTGCCTGATTTTAAACGCGATGGCGCTGCCACGCTCCTGACCGCTCAGCATTCAGCAAACTTAGGGTACTTCAAGTTAAGCACACTTGGCTTGTGCCGTTCGTACATTAGTCACTCCGGCAACAGCCGCTTTCCACTGAACAATGGCACAACACTTGAATGTAAAACATGCTTGGAATAGTTGAGTGTTTCAGCTTGATGGTGCTGCTATGTAAACATACTGAAGCTTCCCAGTGACTCAGTGACTTCAGGTGTTTGTCCGTGTTTAGGGTGTGGCTAAAACAGGTGAGGTTTGTGGTTAAGTAAAGATAAAATAAATATTTAACATTTTTAAACTGTAATAGAAAAAGAAACATGTAAGATTAAAGATTAGTACCAGAAAATTGTTTTTTTTTTTTTTTTTATAGACAACTTGTCTGTTCCTTGAAATTCAAAGGAGGAAATGTTGAACTTTTCCTTGTTTTCACCATGAAATTAATTCTTTCTACATTTGGAGGAAAACTATAGAATATTCAGTATTGTTAATGCAAATTAACTTCCATAATTTGCCACTTTAAATGTAAATTAACCAGAAATAACCCAACAGAATAAAATACAGATATGTGATAATATGATGACGTTTGAACAAAGTTCATACGGCTCATTAAATTCTGTTCAAGGCCAAACTAACAAACTGATCAGGGGTTTCCAAGTCCTAATCTCTGTGCAGATATCTAATTAATGTTTGTAAAATTAAGAAAAAAAAAAACAATTCTTTATGTTGTGTGGCATATTTGTGCAGCTGTATCTGACTTGGAGCAATTTTCTTTTCAACCCCACATAAACGATACTTGAGTTTTAAATTCTCCTTTAAATCTACAACTATTAAAGCAAGTTCACATCTTCAGAGATGAAAACCACTCGGTTTGAGAAGAGTTTAGCATCAGCAGGTTTATTAGTAAAGGTAAAGACCTGCGTATATCAGGACCAAGTCTGTTCCTGCTTGTTGAGAGAAATTATAGCAGAAAATACATAAAGCGTTCCAAAAACACGATTTGTCTGTTCAAATTGATCAATTAAGATTTTCTTTTTAAATTTGTGAATAAAAAACTATTGTTGATGAGAACTAAATTGATTAAAACCTGCGGATCCGATCAGCTGAATGCAGGCGCAGCGAGGCAAACAGGACTGGAAATCAACTCTTTCACACCTCAAACTTTCTGGATGCGTCCACGCAGGTTACCTCTCTCGTCTTGGTCACTTTGCTGGTTGAGGCGGTGTGTGTGTACACGTGTGTGTGTGTGTTGAGTTACATCCTCGACTCCTGTCTGTCTGGGTTGTCAACATGTTTTCATTCCACAGCCGTGGTGCGAGGCTTTATTGTCATGGAGATAAAACCAGCGTTTCAAACACCCCGCAGGTCACGTACAGGTGAGGGGTTCACGGTGAGGTGTGGCCGACCGTTGCCTCCCTCCTTCCTTGTCCCGGTTATGTAGACCTGCTCTAAAAAAAGAGACACAAGTGAAGGGGAAAATCAGAACAAAAAAGCTGATTCATAAACAAGCCACACAGGGTGCCCGCACAGGTAATCTCAGCCCAAGCGTGAAGCCTTCATCCTTATGGCGCCAGGATGTAGCTCATCCCAGCATACACTCATACACAGCCAGGAAGAAACTAAAACAATCTACTTTAATTGCATTTTAATCCTTTATGTCTTAACACTGATAACTGAACTTTGAATTTACTTTTAAATTAGAAATATTTTAATGCAGGTTATTTTTTTTTTATTCTTATTTTTTTTAAATAGTTTTTCATCTGATCTGTAGATCTCTGCCCACATCCTCCAAGATCTTCTTCTTATCAAGGGAATAACTTGTTTTGTCTGCTAACTTAAACATCTCACAGTTCCTTATCTGAGTGCGAGAAAACACACCATATGACACGTAGAGCTCAGCAATAAACATGCAAACAAACAGGATGATAAAGTCCAAGCAAGATTTAGTTGTTCCTACATTGGACACATGGTGGCACTACGTACTTATCAGAGCCCTGCGGCTCAGTTTGACTCTATCCTGCCTTGAACGCACAGTCCCACCAAGCAGAACAGAGGCGCACACACACTTACACATACACACATAGCAAATACTCCAGATTGGATTGATAATAACGAAAATATTGGCCCATAGAAATAATACAACACAGTGATAAGAAAATGCTATCTGGTTTGATCATGATACCACAAATAAACGCAAGCAGAATATAAACTCAGGCAAACAAGAAATAAGAAGCCGGGCCTCACATCACTAAAATGACAGAATAAAACCAGACTGACAACCTATATCTGACACGAGTGAAGCCAAGAGCTCAAAAAGCCATCGTCCTGATGCGGCCCACGAAAATTACAGCAAGTGGCGTTTTCAGCTTCTCTGAGTGAAGCCATGTAAATAGAGCAGTTTTAAGAGGCTTTCAGGGGCTGTATGCGAGCAAATATGATTTCATTAAACAGGATATGAGCTCTCTTTTCTGATGGCTCCTAATCTAGATTAAGGTTTGTCTGGATAGTCACAAATAGATGTTGAAAGAATTGAGCAAATTAAACACACTCCACTCATCAAATCTTTTCAAAAGAGGTCAAAATATAGAAAAAATTATTCTCTTTTATTCAAACATTATCTCTTTAATTAAATTATTCCCAAATTATTTCTCTGTTAAAACTGTAATCTGTATAAAGGAATAATAATAAGTTTAATATATTTGTTTTAAATGAAGAGATTTGCTTGCACGGGATGCACATCAGTGTGTTTTTCTCTTTTTTGAAAGGCACTGCTAGATTTACATTTGTTTAATTATGAGGGCTCGCGATCGTCTATCTGAACAGCCAACGTGGAGAAAGAATTGTGGGGGCCTCAATTAAATCTGATGTTAATTAAATCTGATCTTGTTTTGTGTATTAATCAAGCGGCAATTTTAATCTAGTGAATACACAGACTGTAATAAGAAATGTGGATATAGAAGGAGAGCAAGAATTATTTTAATTTCATGCTTGTGATGAATGTTTTTTTTCCTCCATATTTTATTTAGCTGAGTTGCTTTAGTTCCTAATCTCCCCTTCACCCCCTCCAATACACACACTTCTGTGTGTCTTTATGCAATCGGAGGATCAGATTTGCTAAATGTCTGCACACACATAAAGAGAAATGGCTTGCATGAACGACGCTGCGTTCAGCGAGGCGTCCTAGAACAACTTGCGGTGAGTTATTATGTGAAGAACTGTTCTGTTGAAAAGCTGCAAAAAAAGAAGAAGAAATCTGCATAGATGTACGAAGTCTTATACTTAATTTCTTTCCCATAAAGAACTGTCTGCATGCAGCTGTCTCATGGTAAAATACAACTTGTCCTCACTTAATCTAAGTTTCTGTTTGTGCATCTACCCACAAATGTGTGCCCACATGTGTGTGAGTGTGTGTCAGAGTGTTAATTATGTTTACATCAGCATTAAACTGCACTCTTATCAGATGTACTATTCCTTTTCAGAAGCAGGTTCTTGGTAGAGTGACACCAGAGATAAGTGGGAAAATTTACTCTGTGGTCAGCAACTCTTTCCACAGATACACACATTTTATTTCCTCCGGTTATTTAAAGAAAACGTTCCTCCTGAATGCAGAGATATGGAGGAAAAACACAACCTCTATCCAAACCACATTAGGCTAATTAACAAACTCATTTAAAGCTGGAGAAATATTGATTGCCATACATTTGGAGACGTAGTGATGGAAGTGTAAGGAGGAGGAGGAGGAAGAAGTCAGGGGAAATAAATAAATAAGGCTCTGGCAGGTGTACGTAAATTGTTTGTTGGCAATGGTGAAATTTAAATTACAGTTCAATCAGAGAGTAAGAGAGTGGGGGGAGGAGGAGGGGGGCGTAGTGGCGAGGACCCTGTGATTTCCCGTCTCCACGCTTAGTTGATATTTCACTGGGTGAGGATTGAGCGCTACGGGTGCATTTCACACCCTGAATGAGAAAGGCAATCTCGCTCAGCCGACTAGAACAATAATTAGAATGGAGATTAAATAAAAATAATTAGAAAAAGTTCATCTAGTTTTGATGTATTAATTATTCCGCCCCTGCTTTATTCCAAGTCTAATTATCTGCTTCAGTGAAAATGCCAAGATTTTCTGTGAGTCATAAAAAATTACATTCATGTAATTATGTCAGCAATTTGGGGGGAAGTCAGCTAAGCAGAGCGTCGGCTCGCTACTCCTCCCCCCCCAGTTTAAAGTAAGTAAGTTCTAACTACTTATAACTTATAAGTTAATACAGTCCCTTTCAAGCCAGGGGTATAAATAATAGAATGCAATGGGAGATTATTTACTCTTTAAATGAGGAGCTGCTCTCCCAGCTCCCCGACACTTCCCGCCTTTACACTCGCATGCTCTGCACACCACAATGAAAACAAGACGAGTTTTTATCCATTCTTGGTCAGTAGATAATAATTTGCATATAAATGGAAATATTTATTGTTACAAAAATAAGGAAAGGGAGATGTAGGAAGTAATATGCTCATTTTTCAAAAACTCATGGGGCCCAGCTGTGATATCTGTATTTTAGGAGTCAAGCAGTTTAAGAAATAAGACGGGCTGCTTCATCTTTTTTTAAAAAAAAGAGAGGAAGAGACAGGAAATAAATGAATATCAGGAGAAGAAAGGGATAGTGGGAGCCAAGGGAACCTTTTAAGATGTTTACTACACAAATGGAGTCTCCTGAAAAGACAACGTCCTGATGAAATATGAGAGATAGCCGTCGACATTCTGTACTTTTCTCCTGGCTGCGTCGATGGAGGCGGGCAAGCTGGAGGACTAAGCTGTAATGACTTCCCTTCCTCTACCTGACTCACCGGGGAAACCAATAAAGTTACAAAAATAAACTTTACAGATGTGGAAAATGTATTACCAAGATAGGAAATAGGTGACTGCACTTGAAAAGAAATAGAATATTTAAGATGTACCTTCCTTAAAAAAATAGAAAAGTTTGACTATGAATTCCAAATACATACACTTTACTTTTTTCCAACTGTAAAGTGATACATAAAGGTGTAAATATCACTTTTTTTTCTCTTTTTTGATAAGTCACCGAAGGTGGCATGGAAATGCGAACCTTGACTAGCTCTTTTGAAATGCAGAAAATTCAGAATTTCATGTTTTGGAGGAAATATACGTGGTGCAAACATGTTCAGTGGGCTCCCATTGAAGTCAGGTTTGTTAGTTTTGTGTCTGCTCTTTTGAAAGTTAAATCACCATCCATAAGCACCTTTTAAACGGGTGAACTACAAAGGATTACAGAAAGAAAGTGTCAACTTACTATTGCTTTCATTTCAATTACCCAGACTATTTGGATTTGTTAAATTATAACTGTCATGGTGCAACAGCTGCATGAGGGGGGAGCAAATATGCATTGAAATAAAATATATACACCCAAATGTACTAAGCACGCATGTGACTGTGGCAGTGTGGGATGCATGTTAGTTGAAACTGATTGAAATCGATAGGAAACAGGAAGAGGTGCAGAATATTACATAGTATGTCGATCTGCTACAGCAGAGATGTTGGTGTACTTGCTTCCCATATAATGGCTTCACATGAGCACATGTGTAGCCCCACTGTGGTGAGCACTGCATGATAAGACGTAAAGCACTTTTGACTTATTTCCTTTTGAAAGTTTAAAAAAAAAATCAGTCAGGTTTCCTGTTTCAATGTTGTATACATGTGGATTTTTTATTAATATTTTTACTATAATTTGACTATATGGAGGTTTATACGAGTTCACATGCAAAAATATTAAATAAATATGCAATAGATTATGTGAAAGCAGTAGTTTCTGCTTCTTTTTATCCATTTTTCTTTGTATGATTTTAGCTTTCAAATCATACAATTTATTTTTGATGTATATCAGAGAAAAACAGGTTTTCCAGATAATTTTAATCATATTTTCAGCTTGAAATGTATCTTCAGAACTAAAAACATGCTTTTTATTACTACAACATGAACAGCTGACAACTACGTTAACGACTGGAATTTAATATTCTATAACTACTAAAAGGAGGTAGAAACATGTTTTTTTAAGGAAAGGCATTGGTCTATATATTAGCAGTACCACACGTCAACAGATTTGTTTTTATGTAGATATTTACAGGATTGAAAGAATTTTAAAAACAAAATCGCCAGATTTACAAGAAGAATCTTTTTTGAGATATTTTTCCATCTTGCCGTTTTCTGCCTCATGTTTTTTCTTCTTTCATCCTATCTGTTTCTTGCATCTGCTGAGGAGACACCATGTCGTGGTTATCAGCCTGATCAATGCAAGCAGGAAACATACAGATTAGAATATGAACAGGCTGCTTTCAGGGGAAAATGTGGCCACACAGTCGCACACACACAAGCAGTCCAAGAGTTTTTGGAGATATTTGACTTCTATTTCACAACATAAATCTTCTGATTGAATTTCACAGTTTGACCTCATTCAAGACAGTTTTCTTCTAAAATATGAACAAGCTAGAGCGTTATTCCTCCTATAGTCAGTCAGGATTTGAGTCAATAAGAAGTCAGACACACAAATTTCACAAGCAGTCCATTTCTAAAAGCTCACATTTGCGTTGACACGAGCAGCTTCTGATACTCAGACGCTCCCATTGCTTTGAGAAGCAGTGGAGTGTGTACAGGTCTCCTTTGCATTGTGAAATAGCTGTAACGTAGGTTGGGTTGTTAAAGAAGTCCCGAGGCTTAGCTGCACTTCAGCCACCAGTGTTAAAGTTCCAAACATTGACTTTAGGCTGGAAACACAATGCCAGACTGAACGAGCTGTGAAACTGCTACTTCCAATTTATTTCTTGTTGGATTTGGGGAACATGTTTGATGACATGCTGTAACTGTAAGCCACTTAGTGCTGGTTTGTTTTGATCCCATTCAGTTGGCTTTTAGTGATACATTTCAATATATTCCGGAGCTATTCAAACTTTTTACATCAAGCAGGGACTTGTTTGTTTCATTTTGATGTGGAATTCTGTGACTTGGGTAGTTCTCTAGTGTTGTAATAATTGTACCAAAGGGATGTACATCTTGCGTTGGTTAGTTCTTCTATGACTTAAGGGACTTTTTCTTTTTCTTTTGGCTTTGCCAGCTTTTTCTATCCCACTTTTGCCAGTGAAACTGATTTATGTTTGAGTTGCTAAAAAATACAGGTGAAATTTGGAAACAAAAGGAGAACAATGCACGTTCTTGACTGATTTTTACTGTTAATTTTTCTAGAAAATATACCGTAGTGAATGATTTGTGCATGTTTGAGCTGTATGAGTGGTTGGTTCTTTATATTGCTTCAGTCAAGAATGGCAGAGTGCAAAGACCTACATTATCATAATAAGGAGCTGTTTTCATTCTTTTTATTTATTTCTTAATATTACGTGTATAGGTCTAGAGCATGGAGCAAACAGCTTTCTTTAAATTAGTTCTTGTATGTTTATTATAGTTTCCTAATATATTTTCTTTGTGTGAATTGTTATTCATAAACTTTCTCCGGTGTTTACGCTACATCAGTGATGTCCAAAAATAATTCTCGTGGTCTCCTGTTCTGCAGGGTTTTGATGTTTCCCTGCTCCAACACACCTGCTTTAGATTAAATAGATCCAAAAGCCAGTGAAGTTCTGGACACCCATTACTTTCAGTCAGATGTGTCAGAGCAGGGTACATGGAAAACCTGCAGGATTGTGGTCCTCTAAGACCAGCTGACACTCCTCCGCTCCATGTTTGCAAGCTGCAATACGTGAATGACTCGAGGCAGTACAGGCACCGATTTGACTGGATGTAAGGTCACAGGTTCAACAGTAGTAAAAATGATGGAAAGGTTAAAGACAAGATATGAAATGCTTGCTTTAGCAGCATCACATCTATTATCTTGCTGCAGTTTGGGCTTTTTTTTCCTAACATGATCTCATAATGAACCAAACGTTATTCACCTCTATGGTTGCGCGGTTTTCCATTTTTACACCCTATAAGTTTACAACTTGATCTAATTTCCCCCATTGTGGAATCCTCCAATAATGAGTATCGTACATGAGCAAACATGTAAACGGTTACATTCACAACAAGGCTGGTTGTCTATGTAAATGTAAAGTTAAAAAGAAATAACACGAAAAACAGATCATTTTGTGCAGCACTGCTTGGCTCACCCAATGAGACAAATTAAATCAGTGATTGATAAGAAGCAAGTCTTTCACTCATAAAAAAATAATGAGCATATTTGATCAGAGTAGTGAGACACAGGTTCTCTTAAAGATCTGTTAATACTGTAGTTTGCTGAAAATTTTGTTATGCACTTGAAGCATTTTACTGACTCGTAAGCCATGACGCTTTAACTCTATTAACTCGTCCGTTGATTTGTCCCTGCTACCACTCGCTGTCTGCACAAAATGTTTTTGTGATTATGTAACTGTTATTCTAGCTGGACTTTTTATAAATATATATTAAGATGATCACTGTATGTTTTAAATCAGTGGGAGCAGAAGGAGTTTGTGTTTGCATGTGGATTTCCCCCAACAGACACGGTGACTCAAACAACTAAAAAAAAAATCTAATTCTTTTTGGTGAATATCTCAGATAAATGTAAGTCTGTACAGATATTTAGTTTCCTATGAGTACTATGTGCTGATCTTCCATCCTAGCTGACTTAAAACCACAGAGATTTGCAGATAAGATGCACTTGGTGACTGTGTGATTGATTATTCAACCTTGGTTGAAAGCAAGATTTGATACTCATAACTGGAATGAGACATCCTAAGAATCAGCTGGTAAAGTTACTGTAACTGGTGAAAACAACAAATATTCTTAGGAAATAAATTTCTACCAGTTTCTGTCTGTTTTGTACCAGAAAACCAAAACATGATTATTTAGTGTTGTTTGGATTAATGGCATGCCCTGCTGCAGACTTAATCAGCACAATCACCATCACCTGCCACCAGACTCGTTTCCCCTATCACCTGCACCTGTTCCTGATTCCCCTCACAGCTTTATCCCTCAGCTCACCAGTCATTCTGGGGTCGGACATTGAATCGAATGGATGTGTGTGTCAATACCCCTGCTGATTCCTGCTGCTTCTGTCTTCCTGCCCCGGAATCCTGCACCCGTCCTGGACTCCTCCGCCTACCCTACAGGTTTTGTTCATCACTCCTTGTCTCCTAAATAAATCCTGTTAACCTTCCTTTCGGCTCTGGCTCCCTCCATCGTCACAATTAACTTTGTTTTGGCGATGTCTCCTCTTTACTTGTGTTTGCATCTTGTTCAATGCTCGTCTTGATTGCAGCATTTATAATAGTATTCAAGGAGTCAACATGATTGTTCAGGTCCTACTTCTGTATGTAATGAGTGCTTTACAGACTTTTGTCCAATATTCCAGGAGTTTGATTTGAGAGTAAATTGAGACCCATGTCAGTTGTTTTCATTGTTGTATTTTTGTTATATTGCAGAGAAACAGAGGATGTATCCATTACTTTCACTGCTGCTTCTGTGATCAACTGAACAGCAGACTCCACTCAGTTGGCATACCAATGATAGTTTAAACCTAGTCTTACATTATACACTAACTTTCATGAAGAAATTGTGGTTTGTTTGTTTTTGTTTAATTAAAGTCTTATTTAACTAGATTTTGAAAGTATAAATTTGGCCACTAAATTGTTCAAGTGTCCATCAAACAATTTAATTATGTCTTGAGTTAAAATCAATTTTAACTCAAAATGGCTCATACTTACATCCCTAATAACTACTTGATGGAATTAGGTGTAAATGAACCAGAAAAAAGATCACATAGCAACAAGAATAATAATAATATAACATATGTCAGGAGGGAACCCTGGCTAGCAACCTCAAGGAAAAAAAAAAAAAAAGGCAAACCGTCTCAAAACGTAACAAACTGGTAAGACCTGACAGTGATGGCTCCATTATGGAAAATAGCTGAATTTAACAAACAACATATTCAAATTGTGAGGCAATAAGTCCTTGATCATAAGTGTACCTGACAAAACTGATCCTACTTGCAAGGGTAACTATCCTTGAAGAATAAATGGATATAGGATTCAAACGTATGAGTTTGTCTGAGGTGGACATGGTGGTTAATTAGTTAGAATTTGTTTTGTTTGATTTCCAAAATGTAATGAAGTCATTGGGCCAGCCAGTAGTTATTACATCCTGCTGTCATCTTGAATGTGGATGTGATGGGATAAAACACTTAATAAAAGCTCTTTTGAGCTGGTTCTCTGTTGCACCAAAAAGTTCCCACTAATTTAACACCACTAAAAAAAAAAAACTTTAAGCCTCTGATGCAGCCCAGTGGGAATGTCCAAATGTGTGCATTGCTGTTTGTGCAAATATGTGCATGCATGTGTATGTTGGCTATCATCCACGTAAAGATGTGGATGAAAGGAGAAAGCAGTAGTCAGCGACTTGTGTTGACTTACCTGTGGCCTCAACAGGTACGTAAAAAAGAAAAAAGTTCAACAGGGCCAGCAAAAACATGTTTCTGTGCACATGAGATGTTGTTCTTTGCAGCCATGTGGAGAGATAACTGAAGTTATCTTTATGAAAGGAAGCTGTGTTAAAAAAGCTTATGTTAAAATGTTTTTATGTGTCTGCAGGCACCTGGATGGTAATAGCAATGTAAAAAATGCATGTAAAAGACAGGGGCTTGTAATCTTTCTTTTCAGGACTGAAATATGTATACATGTTGCATCTGGGTGGAAAACAATCAAGAGAAAAATGCTTTATATTGATCAGCACAGCGATAGAAGTGTTCAAAGGCTGTTTGTTGTGAAGAATAGCAAAAAGCACTCCTACCAAAAAAGCAAAACATTTCTCTCTTAAAAATATCTATTAACAACAACCAGTGACCCACAAACTCCCCATAGAGCAGCCAACAAAAACAATGCAATCAATCTAGATTCTTTTCCCAAAATATTCCTGCTACAAATTACTGTCAACCATTATTATTATTATTATTGCTGGTATTAGTGCTACCATTTTGTCTGTTGCAAGCCAGAATCCAAAGATTTTATCTAAAAGTCAACTTCCTGTTGTTGGATCTGGGGTTTTGTTTGCTGTTTGTATCGTTTCCAAGCTGCTATCATGCTGCATATCCAGAATCTGAGACACATTAAATGTAAATGTACCTCCACCAAAAGGTTCTGAGTCATGATATTGCTATTTAAGACCAGTTTTCTTTTACCAACAGAAGGCGCCAAGTGGGATGGGGGGCGGGAAGGTGGGTTGAAAAGATGGCCTATCAATTACTGACCTCAATAGTCAGCCTCCTGACTCATTTGGACTCCCATTTTCTATTCACACATGGCCACAGGTTAAGTCAGGGGTTTTGCGAAGGTCCCAGGGTGAACATTAATTTCTTAATGCATTTTGTATCCCATGGGGTGTGTCCTCAAGAGTAGGCCACACGGGACCACTCTGCCAACTCTCAAAATAGGATTGAGTGACTGTGTAGTATGCGATATGTGTGTGTATGTGTATGTTGATGACACCTCGTCTCTGCTATTTAAATGTTTGACACTCTAGTACAAACATGTCTTGCTTTCATTTGCTCCTTTTCGTTTTTATTCTTTCAGTTGTTCCCTCTTTTCCATTTTGAAATACTCTCACTCTCCGGGGTATAAGGTTGGTGATTTACGTTGACGGTGTGCAAAGGAAAATAAAGCCGTCATTAATTAGCAGGGGTGAGTTCCTCCTCTTGGAGGTTTGTTATTGCTATGTCTGAAAGGGTAAGGTGGCTGTTGCCTAATTGATCGGCAGGCACTCTGGGATTCGGTAATGATAATCAGTATGGACAAGTTTTCACCAAAACCCATAAACTCTCCCGCACTGGCTGTCACAAGGACACTTGCATTCAGATTTAGACTGGAGATGAGAAAGAAGATGTGTGTTCAGACAAGCTTTTGACCTCTGTAGGATTTAGATAGGATAGAAATTCCTCTCTAAATTGTATCAAAATAAAAAATTACAGTGAATTTCCTCTGGATCTTTCTGATCTGGATTGTATGTGAAATGTCTTTTTATTTAATTATCCAAAGATATCACTAAACAGCACAGTGTAACCACAAATATACTAATAGTATAGCTGTAATAGCTGTGAGACATTTTAATTACAAATCTAGTAATAGAAATTTACTGTCAGGGATATGACTCAAATCAAATAGATCCAACAAGTTATGACATTCTGCACCATGACTCATTAATATGAGCCAGGTGTGTTGGAGCAGGACACATCAAAAACCTGCAGGATTGTGGCCCCTTGACGATCGGAGCTGCACTGGAGCTTTGTAGGTGTAAAGCTCCCTGTTTTTTTTTTTTGTTTTTTTTTTTTAAATGTGGTTTTGATTGAATTTGAAATAAGTGCTGGACCTCACATGAGAAAAAGAAATTCGAGAAAAGATAAGATAAAATAAAATGAAAAACCGGCAACCATCTGCAACACCTGTAAGGAAACTTACTTAAAACATCTGGCAGCCTCTGTAAGGCAAGAGTGGAGAATAAACAGGAGTATCTATTATGTAAATTACTCAAAACAGGTTATTTAACTTTTAGCTGAAAGCTATGGAAACTGTAAATATGTTCATGTTACAGTTATATTAAAATAAGATTATGCAAAAGTTAGCACTTCCTTTCATATCTAACTAATAGAGTTAGGCATGAATGTTAAACCTTTACCTTACCAGTAGCACTAAGCAGTGACTTTTAGTTTGGTCCAAAATTACTGATCTACTGATTTAGACAAACATGCAGGAGAACAACAACACAATATGGCAACGGTTTCAAAAGCAGAAGGTCAGGGTCTTGGTGGCGACGATGAAAAAGAACATTTGGGTCACTGGGCAATTACCAACACTCTCCATCACAATAAATGGACCCACACATACTTCCCCTTCAATTAATGCATTAGAGAGGTTATAGGTTATGTAAGCATAGTACTCTCTGACAGAAGTGGGTGGAGTGTCGTAATCCAGGAAGTTTGGTGCTTTCATCTGATTGGCTGAATCTGAATGTTTAGCTTAAATGTCAAAAGAGAGGTGGAGGAGGTGAAAAAAATGCTGCTCTGGCTGAGTTTGTTTCTGGAGTTGTTTAATAGAAACTGGAAATGTAACCTCTGGGCCTGAATACAACTATCTTCAATGTTTTAAGAGTAAGAAAAAAATGTTTAATTAAGATTTCTTTTGGTGAATCACTCAAACTGTTTATTTGACTTGAAACATTGACAGAAATTTGTGTAGAACCTGTACATCCAGAAACGATCCCAAAAGCTTATCGGAAAATTCCGAGTAATTGAAGTTGTGTTTGGATAGGGGCCCATAACAGCTCCCACACGATAACACAAACTTTTTCTGTTTGTTTATTCAAATAATGCCATAAATTTTGCATTAAGGTGCCTTTCATCTGTCAGGTAGAGGCGTACCACTGGTTTTCTCTTCTCTCCCTTTGTGTTTTTGTTTGGGGGGGGGGGGGGTATCAAGTGAGAGAACCATCGGTTGTTGCACCTCAGGCTAAATTCCACATCAGTGCTAAACACACACACTAGCTTACACACACTGCAGCCCTTAAAAGCTTTCTAGGAAATGTGAGTTGACCTCTCCTTTCCTCACTACATTACCCTCTTCAGAGACAAAGGAGAGGAGGTCTGTTGAAAAAAACGAGAGAAACTGTTGGAAACAAAATCACACTCAACAACAAGAGCTGCTTCTAATCTATGAGCTGCCATCAGTTAACAAGCTGCAATATTGGAGCTTTTTAACAGCAAGCAATCAATAATACACCTGTGTAAGATTGTATGGTAAAAGGCAGGTGGCCACTGGAAGCAGGAGGAAATTGTCCAACTCTTCCTTGTGTTAATAAAAAAAATCCTAAACTTGCTTGATAAACATGATTATACATTGTTGTTATTTGTTTATTCGAACAGAAGAAAATTTCAACCTGTGTTAAAAAATAATTTAAAGTAACATTTACCACAGAGTCCCCAAAAAGCAGGATAATGTATAAAATAGACGTATTTATTCCTGTACAAACATGATTAATCTTGCTATAGTTATTGCGCTAATCCTTTCAGTTTCCAAAGAAGAGAAAAAAGGTGCATTTTTTTAAAAAGATACATACAAAAAACCATAAATAATTACAACTAAATAAAAACATGATATGATACGACTCTGATATGGGAAATAACATCTGATTAAATAACATCTGATTACCTACACCTGTAAATAATGCATATGTGCATATACAGTATACAGCACACACACGTGTATCTGCGCATAATCTAAATATAAATGCATATTTCTGCTTACTTTAATATACCCATACATTCATATTTATTTTCAGATGAAGCTTTATGTATATATTTAAATCTATTAATACTCTTTTAATAACATTTCTCTATTTTTTTTAAACTGGATGATGTCTGGACATTGTTTATCTGGAAGATTATTCCACAGTTGTACACCATATACTGTAATGCACATGCTTTTTCATAGTTGTTCTTACACTTAAAGGCTTCAAATTTAATTTTCTCTTCAGATTATGTCTACAATCATGATTTTTTTAAAAAAAACAAAGCTTTTTTTTCATGGTCAGTGAAATGAGCACTGAATGTTTATCAGTTTTTGGTCATTAGTAGTTGCTGATTTTAGGGTGTGTGCATTTTGGCCAGCCTGGGACAAGATTTTGGACCCTTTTGGACAATTCAGCTAATGACCAATGGAGCCACATGGTCAGCAAATCCATATTAATTAAACTTCAGAATCTACAAATGCACTCCTGTTTAACTCCTGTTGTATGCTGGAGGTCATCGGTTCAAACTGGCCCCAATTCATATTCAATACAACTGTTATTATGCCAGAACTGCTTTACCAACAGTAACCCATTAATGCCAGAAAGAGTTTTTCGTTCTTTGCAGAACTAGTTGAATTCCTTAGAGGTAGGGTGATGGTGACTTATAAATGCACATCCAGTCTACTTACTGCAGTAACTGGGTTTTTGAGTGGTTGTCGAAATAACAAATGAATACTTGCCCAGCAAACAACCATGTCAACATAAAGTCCTGCTGACTAACTTAGCAATCTTTTTGCTGCCCAACTTGTTGATCTCCACAAATCAAATACAAGCAGGAACTAATGGCAGCTTGTAAAATCTCTCACTGTTAAGCAAGCCAACGTGTGAAGCTTACAGCCTTGAGGCTGTTTTCTGCCTGCTAATGGTCACATATTTAGCTAGGGAAGCATCCGCTAGCTACAACTATTCCCCACTATTTCCTTCTCAATGAAAAATATAGGCTTTTTCAATACTAATGGTGGTACATCACCTGAAGAACACAAGGAAACGCAGGAATTATGATGTGATAGTGGCTACATTGCCATAGAAATGAAAAAAAAAATGCACACATAACCTTTTTCATTTTAGCTTTTGCTGATAATTCAGGTTAAAAATTATTGATTTTTTTTTTTTTTTTTTTTTTTTTTTTTTTCGTTCTCCTGATGCTCTAGGTTTTTTTTTTTTTCTCGTAAAAACTCTCCACCCCAAGCTTTCCCAACCTCTGGGGTTCTTGCTGTGGTGATTGCAAACCGAAAAAA
>JBAMHX010000026.1:4733074-4758342 GCA_037177515.1 Pseudomugil tenellus
TATATATATATACTAATTTTCATTAAAATATGTAAAATGTGCATTTGAAATGAACTATTTATTTGTATTTTCCTCTGCTGGGTTTCATGCCCAGAAACACCTGTTTTTACTCAGATTTTTTCTACATCTTCCAAGTTCTTAGAAAAAGAACAACCCTGACATTTCCACATGTGGTGTTCACATTAATTTTTATTTAGTGTGAACTTATTTTTCCCCTCTAACTGGTTTCAGAAAAGGCTCTGTATCTTTAATAGTGTTATTATTATTAAAAATTGTATGAATTGTATGTATTAAAAATTGTATGTATATATTAACTGGAATAAGTTCATACTTCTACACCTAAACAGGCAACAAATAGAGATGGGACAGAAAACTAAATATGCACATCTTTGGTTCAGTTAATTGATATTTAAACACAAACAAATCAAAGTTTAAAACATATATTATTCAGCTTAAGTAAACTGTTATTGATTAGGAAAACATTAATGATCCCAAACAGATCCTATTGTTCAACAGGTGCTTTGAGCTCCATTTGTTTGTGCTGCTGCAGATTTGGCCTGAGTCATGCCAACTTAGTGTATCTGTCAGACCTGCAGTGCTTATGAGAAGGCCAGGGAGCAGAGTGATAATAGCGGCCTGTGATGACGGGGTTAGTTATCGTACAAACGGAGGTCGTCATTCTCGACCCCCTTCCCTCCTCCCTTGTGCCAAGTCCGGCCTGTAATCGCCCATCTGGGCTCCACACGCTGCCGTCCTCCTGTTTTCTCGTCGGGCCTTATCATAGGCAAGGGCTTAATCTGCACCGGTGATAAGATATGTGCTGCAGCATCCACACACTTTTAAGCGCACCACTCACACCACTGTCGAGTAGCTGCATCAGTTACTGCTGCAGCTTTTTCATCTCGCTTGTATGTGGAAATACTGGAAACTCCCTTATTTCCTGTCAATTAATCATCTAAATCCGGTTTGATGATTCTTGCAAAAGCATATTAATAAGTAAATAATGTAAACTACATATTTGTCACCAATCAAAGCGACCGCAACACCACTCTGTGCAGACATTTATCCTGTCAAACAGCTTTCGTACGTGGATTTTTCTCTTTGAGCTGATGCTATCGCTTTATTTTCACACACTATATCTCATTAACAGCTGAAGAACAGAAGGGAAATAAAGAGCATAAAAAAACACCTGATTTTAAAGATTAGATAAAGAAAGGAGGGTGAGGGGGAAAGTGGATTTATCTCCATGTCTACACGTCCTTGAATTTCTCTGAAGTCTGCCATATAAGGTCACTCTCTCTTGGGCTTCTCGTGTGGATCAGGTAGGCTGTGAGAGTTAAGGAGAAGTGAAGAGGAGAAAAATGAGCAGAGAAGGGAGGAAGATGATCTTGGCATGACCCCAGAGACTTCTGTGCAGTGTTTTTTTGGCGGCTGCTGTCTCTGCAGCTTGCAGCTCTGCGCTCAGGGGCAGAAAGCAACTGCAGTGCAAACATGGTTACTGCCGCAGCGGCTCAGCTATCACTTCAAACAGGTGGATGATAATTAACACAGGAGACTTTCTTTCTTTTTTTCTTCATTATAAGTGACAAAGGTTGAAAACTGCTTTGCTTTTTCAGTGCTTGGTGAATTTGGTTCACTGGAAACTCAGCTCTCAGTGAAAAACCTGGAGTTGTTAACTTTCTACACACGCAAAATGGATGTATGGAAAAACAACATTTAAAACATGATATAATTTCACAAGTTAAATTTAGAAATTCAGATTTTATTTATAGTTAAAAAAAACAGTCAAAGAAAATGAAACTTCTTCAAGCAAATCCATTTCTAAGAAAATATCTAATATACACAACATACAAGCAAAGATATATTTGTTTACTGATGTCTTTCTGTTTGAGACACTTTCAAGAGGCTGGACTGTGTTGCTGTTACACATAAACAGTACTTTATAAATAAAATGAGATTATATTGGATGAATTATGGATCACAGTTGGCTAATTCTGAGATTACATCCACCAACCTCTGTGACTGGGAGATAAAAATTTCACATAGCAGGTGAAGACAAATAAGAATATAAATCTAAAAGGTATCCACCCTTTTAAATGTGACTTCTTTTTAATCATACCAGTTCAGTTTTCTGTAGAACGTGGTGTTTGCAAATAACTTTAATTCAGCTAAAATGTTAGCCTTTTGGCTATCTCTGAAACATTTATAGTAATGGTAATGAGTATTCATAATTATGGTTCATGTTAATTTAATTGCAGAGTAGTTTATTGTTAAAGATCAGTTAATTTCAACAAATGTTATGTTATTTTTATAATTCAGCTAAAATATTTCAGTGTTGTATTTTTACAGTGTAAAATTTCCTTTTCATTTATCACATTTGTTTGGCATAATCACAAAAATGGGCACTGATTTTTTTTATAGGTTTTACAGAAATTTAATCCGCAACTCGGCTTTTTTTTCCCCTTTTCATACCATTCATATATTTGATCAGATTCCATCATGTCTACCTATTCAAAAGCAGCATGTTTACTCCAGAAGACGCTCTTTACCAAAATGTTGTGGAATTGAAGGCCATTCAGAAAAAAATGTGTAAAAATGCCGTTAAGTTTGCAGGAGATACGGCAACGTCGACAGCAGAGGATCATCACGGTAACCTGAGAAAACCTTTCTGTCAGTGCTGGACCGACGCCCATCTCTTTATCAGCACCACAGCAAAAGAAAAACACACACAATATGTTTACAGCGTCCTGATAAGATCCAGAGCTCCACAGGCATGAACATCCACGCTCAGTAATAACAGACTGTAAGTGTGCACCATCACTCCCTCACCACACTGTAATTTTGGCTTTTAAAAATTAGCCTTTTGAGTCTAAAATGTCTGGATTGTCACCATAGTTGAGATTATCTGTCAAGCATAGTTTGAATGAAGTTTGTATCATGGATTTTATCTTTCAACTTATTACTAAATCACTTTTGAACTGAAGTATTTCTCTTTCTAAAGGCTACTGCTGTTCAAGCGGCGTACATCTCTTCTTATATCCACATTTGCTTATCAGATACAGTGTGAATATCGATTTCCCGGATACGAGGTGATAAGGTCTTTACGAGGCTATGAGCGCTGGTAAATATTTTATCCACTGTGGATTATAATGAGTGATTAACCTCAGCGAGAGCCGTATCACTAGAGCCATCCTTTTAATAATTCACAGGCAAAATTCTATTGATAAACATGCTTAATGTGATTCGGTAACAAGTCGTAAGCTGCTTGCTGGACGTTAATGTGACATTCTGATTTAATGCACAACAAAAGGGCAAATAAGGGCTAAGCCCGGGACTCCAGTCGGCGCTGTATCCGCTCCAGAAGATCCCCGGTAAACAGTTTGAACTGAACTCTGCCGTTTGAGTGTGTGTGTTGAAGGAACAGACTTTAAGGAGCCTGAAAAGGAGCCATATAATGGTGCCTGATGACAAGGCAAGTGATCTGGGTCGATTGCATGTGACCACAAGCAGGCAAACAGGTCGGCTGTAACCTAAAACACAGAAAACACCAGAACAATCTCATACAATGTAAGACATGCATTCATAGAAACTTTAGCTGCTGCTCACTTTATACAGTAGCTGATAATATACGTGTCTTCAGTGACTAAGCATAGGAGTGAAGAGGCGGACACGAGTGTGCTTTGTTTTCTATGAACTCTCCCTATTTAAGAAATCACCAGAACTTGTCACATTTTGCATCATGGTTTCATACTGTGAATTAGATTTGCAGGAATGTGACACTTTTTTTGCGTGTTTTGCATATTTTTCTCAGCAAAAAAATGTTACCAATAATTGTATTACTCACCACTCAGGCTCAAATGATCAAGAAATTCATGCAACAGAATAAAAGATTTAAAAATAAGAAGATTTTCTGTTTAATTCCACAAACCACTAATTGATTGTGCTTGATTTAACACTTTTGACTCTAAAAGAAAGAAGTTGGAGTTTAAGCTGTCTGAACACACTCCCCGTGCAGATATCTCCCTCTGGACTTTTCAACCTAAATAAAACAGAGCTGCAAGAGTTTCTTGCTCTAAATCAAGAGAAGGCTCGTATAAGCTGGGTTTGTCATATTTACAGCGGCTTTGAAAAATGGCTGCAGACATACGATGGAGGGCAGTACAATGCCGCCACAAGGTCCTATAAGACAAGTATGATTACTGTTGATCTTTTGCCCTTTCATGCTGCCTGTTTTTATGACACACTTTGAACAGCATCGGCTGTAAAAACCCAGAAAAATAATAGAGAGATCAAGAACTTATCACATAAGTTTGGCTGAGAAACTTCCCCTTAAAATATAAATTTTATATATCTATTTTCTGGACTTCTTTATTATTCAGTACAAGCAGTGTAAAGTGCATGGTTGTGGAAATAGGAATAATCTCATGTAGCAGATTAGGTGGATTAATTAGGGTTTTATTCATCAGGGTGAATTGGTACCTAAAGAGCTTCCCCCTGCAATGACAAGGATTTTTCGCCCTTAATTATCATGGCTGTGGAATGCAGTCCTGCATGTGGAATAAAGACGAGGCGTCTCACCCTGCAGTTGCAGAAACATAGAACCTCTTTGCCCTCTTCCAGTGGTTCTCATTTATTTATTTCCGTTGCAAAGCTTAAAATTAAAAAGAAGTCTTTTTCCTGTTGTGTTGTGCAAAATTCAGCCTCCCCCTTCATGACGTTTCATTAGACCGCAAACTACTATCTCACGTATCTTGCACAGTGCCCCCCGATCAGGCCCATCTCTTATCTTCTCATCATTTTCCGCTTACTGAGCCTTCTCACACACACTCTCTCTCAATAACCAATAAAAGTAAAAAAAAAAAAAAAAAAAAACACTTACCATACTGTATTTGCAACCACTTGTTCAAGCAGTTGGCATGAGAAAAAACAAACCTTACTTCAAGGCAGATGAAAAACAACATTTTCACTCGGTGCAGACAAATACTTAGAGGTTAAAGTGTTGTTGACTCTATTTTTCTTTCTTGGTGGGAAATATAACCCAGATAATTTTACAAGATTTCATTTTAACATCCTTAGCTGTAAAATGTCAAAGCTGTATGTGGTTTGCTTTAGTTCACTGCATATTTAGTGTATATATAATCATTTCTAAATGTCTAAAGGTATATTTCCAAAAATCCTAAGATGTAAAAACATCTTAGACTAGTGAGTGCACAAGGTAAAATTGAGCTACTGTGTAGCTGTGAAGCAGCTACCATAAGTGTGTCCTCGTCATTAAAACACTTAGTTTTACTCTTTCTGAACCTACTATGGCACAAAAATACTAATATTGTATATTTATAAGGTTGGAGGAGTGCTTTTACTCTTTCTTTTTTCGAAGAAAGTGGCAAAACTGCTGGTAAAGCCCATTCAGTTCAGGACAAGAGCTTCTCTCTGAGACAAACTTGGACTTTCTCAAGTTCCAGCCTTTGGAGCACAAAGCGGCTGGGGAGGAGTCGAGCATCCCCGAACGGGGAGATAACGAAGTTAGGGTAAGGATCAGGGAAAGAGGTGGAGAGCTCTAAGGAAAGGGGATAGATGGGCAGCAATGCGGCGAGGGAGAAGGGGGTGAAGAAGGGTGGGCATTCACCGACCAGGTCAGACGTAATGCTTGACTGGCGAAATGTCAGATACACATCTTCGGTCTTTAGTCTTCCTTCAGCTGACTGACAGGCCGCTCTGTAAGAGGAGGTATGTATGTGTGTGAGTGTGTGTGTGTGGTCGCCTGATAGCTTTGGGTAATAGTAAGAGGAGTAATGTGAAAAAATGCTGGTGTCAGGTAAAAACATACCTCATTTCATTAGAATGCATTCACACATTTGCATAGAAAGATTTTGATGTAGATGCTTAACAAGGGACCACACGGGTGTGAATGTCTAATAAACCAGAAGAGGAAATATCTCAGATGGCATCACGTATCAGAGAAGCACCCAGAAAGGGGGCAGCAGAGTGAAGAGGAATATGTTTCTATACAATATAACTGTTCAATATATAAAAAAAAAAAAAAACACTTGTCAGGTTTGTAATAGTTTACTGACTGACATGAAAACAAACGTGTGGTGTGGCTTACGGGAGACTTTTTGGTGTCTTAACCTGGTCGGAAAAGCGTTGCCCTGTGATCTGAAATGCTGCTGCCTACATGACAGCTTCAAAGGCCTTTTAATCTCCCCTATCACGTCTGCTGCGTACGGCGCCCTCCGTGCTTCATCAGCATTGTTTGTTTTGCTTGGATTCCTCGGAGGAGGTGCCATCATGACCCAGAAATTCAAACTCTAGCAGATTTTTTTCTTTACCCTTTGAAATGACGCCGCTTAATTTTCTTGTCTGATTAGAATAGCACAAAAAGCAGGAAAAACTCTAATACCTTTTAATATAATCAGTGTTTAATCGTCCTTCTGGAAAAATAGATATTTGATTTAAATTTGTCAAAGATATTTGTCATATCTTAATGTATTTATTTTTTGTATTGTTTGCAAATCATAAACAAAAGCACTTAAATAAAAACACAAATTTATAATGTTGTTAAATAAAAATGTGTAATTTAAGATGTAGTCAAACTTTTGTAATAAACTGCTTAAATAGGAATGTTTCTTTCTCTGAACCCATTTTCTAAAAAAATGAAAAAAAGGTTTTAATCCACTGTTTGTTTTAGTGGGAAATACTTTATGCTTTCAGTCAAACATGCATTTTAACCCACCAAAGGACATTTTCCTGCTGTAATTAGGTGTAGCGTGAATGACAGTCACTTCCTTTATGTTCTTCATCACTTTCTCTCTCTGCTTAAAGTAGGTCACCAGGGATTTCCTGCTCTTATACATTTTCTTTCCAGCCAACACCTGGCCTTTGTAAAGTTGCTTCAGCACGTGGAAATAGAAGGCGCGCTTGTGCACATAAAACATACGGGATAACAAGCTAAAAGTGCTTCTTTTTTTATCGCAGTGAAACTTAAGACCGTCATCGACCTCTTGCTGAGCAGCAGGGACTTTGAGCAGTCACAGAAACAGAAAAAGAAGCAGCACTCCCTAAGATTTAGATGCCGCTTCAGGCTTTGAGCATTTAAAAAAAGCAAAAAAAAAAAAACAAAACAAAAAAAAAAACTAACAAAAAAAACCCAAGAAAGCATATTTATTCCTCTAATTTTTTCCCATTTAAAGTTTTCTTGAGAGATGCATTATAAAAACAGAAGCTTTCCCTCACTTTTTTTCTCAGATTGAATTATTAACAACCCGAGGCTTACCTTTGCATTTCTAATTACGCGACACAGAAAGATGGCTCACCAACTCTGCAGGCATCAAGTTAGTGTCATCCTGAAATCCAAAGCAAAAAGACTTCCAGGGAGGCTAATTCATAAAGTAGGTTACAGAAAATACTTCAGCTTTGAACAAGACCAACTAATTGATCACCTCTGGCCTGAAAATCTGATTACTTCATGCACTTATTCAGAAAAGTGAAAAACAAAAACAACTGCTAAAATTTGTATTGATCACGAGGGGGCAAAAGGAAACAAGTTTAACTATACAAAACAGGGGAAAAAAAAACAAGAAATGTGAGTTGCAAAGCTTTTGATTGATTGTCTAGCATGAGAATGTTTGATGGGTGACTTTTACATAGGTTTGCTTTACTTTTTCACCCCCAAGACTTGCTCACCCGTAGTGGATATGTGATCAAAAAGGTGCACTGTGTGGTTGAGGGGGAGGGGACAAGGTTTTGCGGCAAGCTAAATAGATAATTCATCGCACAACGTCGATGTGGGATCACAGAAAGCTTCTTAGAACCAGCAACTCAAGAACACATGAAGGGGAATACTCACCTTTGCCTCAACATTTTCCTCTTCCTCTGCTATTTTCTCGCCCTCCTTCGCACACACCTGCACGGCATTTGGCTTGGCACTATTTATTCAAGCTGATAGTCATACTGAGAGGACAATGCAGTAAGATTCGTAGAACATGCTTCTTTTTCTGTTTCTCACTCTCATCTCTCTAAATGATTAATTTTCCGTTTCAGGGGCACTGCTGTCAGAGTTCAAAAGCCTCTCTAAGAATTATAAAGCTACTAATACAAAGAAAAATCCAAAAGGGGCAGCTTGATCAACAGCAAGCTATTTTGACAATCAAAAGGGGGAAAAGTGCATGCAATGTGTGATTCACACATTGCATTCACACACCCAAACACAGGGACCCTCTGAAATCAGTTGCACCACTTTTCAAACTTCTGGATGGTAAAGATGATGTTGCAGAGGCCCTGCAGGAAGTGAGTGAACAGCTGGGTGTGGTTTAACCCTTGTCCCCCTCTCTGCCCTTCAGTGGTGCCTCCGTGGTCAGTCCTACACCCTCCACCCCAAAACCCACTTCAGGTGAAAAACATGTATTGCCATGGCCATATCTAAATATCTGCAGTCTGTCACACTCAGATGCAACTGAAGCAAAAACCACATGTTTATGCAAGCATTTCTAAAACATATAGGTCTTCTAGGAAGGTCCCAGAAAGACTTGTACATTATAGATCATGTTACCACAGTTTGATAAAATAAAAAAAAAAAAAAAAAAAAAACGTATTAACTTAGTGAGAACTTTTAAAACTCTATTTCATATAAAATATACATAAACTCATGTAATGCATTACTGTTAATGGTTGCTAGGTAATAGCTCCACTTCCTTTCTTATTTCTACAGTATACATACACAGAAGGTCAATAAAGTCCCCACAAGCAGTTATTGTTTCACAAATAAAAAAAAAAAAATAAAGATTAGTACTTCATAAGCACATTTTTACATCAGAACTTTACCATTACAATTTATACTCCAAGCACTATGGACAGTTTTCTTTTTAACCCTAACACCAACTATGCGTCAGGGTTAACAAAAGGCTTTCAAAGTCAAGTACAGGAAGACCACTGTGCACACACAAACATTACAATCCGTTTTTGAATGAATATTCAACTTTGAATAACTTTATTTTTATGTTTTCACAAAATTTAAACCATTATTGTTTTTCAAATGTGCCACTCATGTAGTACATGTCAGGCCCAAACTACACCAGTGTGATGCCCATTTTTACATACCGTACTCTTGCTACATGGTAAAGCAACCGAAAAACAAAACAAAAAAATCTTTATGATGCTGCTAACATACTTGACTTATCAGAACGCTTGATGATATTTTTTTCCAAAACAAGCAGCATCAAAACTGGGATGCTGCCATGTATGTTGTACTTTCTACCACAGTGTATTTGTTTGTTGTGCCAGGTAATAAAAGTGAAAGGAAAAAAAAAAACAACTTTAAATAGTTTGTAAAACACATGCATGGTTAGATAAGGGACTGTGGTCAAGACTGCCCACACTTTGTTTTGCTATGCATGCACGTACTGAAAATGGTTTCCTACTTGTTCATAAGCAGCTTTAACTGTTGAAGCGAGAGTTCTGTGGCGTGTGTTTCACATATAACCATTATATTTTATTATGAAAAAAATGATGAGACTATTTATAACATGTAAACTTATAACTATGCTTTAATGTCTGCAAGAGAATGCATAAGGAAAGAAACTGTTGTTGAAAAGCCCAAAAGTTGAGAAAAAATATTGATTTTTCTCTTGAAGAAGCTAGACCTTTGTCACACCTTCTTCCCCACCTTGTATGTCATCACAGCCAAATAAAGATGCAGAGTGACAATCATCGCAGTTGAAAACAGCCATCGGTGCGCTGAATAACCTAAATTTGACCTTCATCAGATACTCCAAACAATATTCCTGAACACGCAAATACGAACTAGTTTTCCTTTTGAAAACTGTTTTAATATGTGCAAATGGGTGTGTGAATCATTTGTTCTCCCTTTTATACCTGTTTGAAGCAGTAAAACTGAGCATGTACCAAATTGTGGAAATACTGGAAATTGTCTAACTTGCTTTCAGCTACTGCACTTTGTTTGGGTTTAGATTAAGTTGTTGCCTTTTTTGTACCTCTAAATGTGATGGTCTCCCCTGATTGTGAGGATTAAATGCTTCTTTCTGCAGTAGGTAGCATAAAAGAATATGTTTTCTCATGAAAACTATTTTTTTTACACACAAATTAGGAAACAAGCACTTTGTGAGGAAAAATTTAAGGTCAAACATACTTATTCACCCCATTAACTAAGTGTTCATTCTCTTCATTCTCGTATCCTCCCCATCGTTCTGCCTCTCAATTTCAAATCAGGAGTTTAACCTCCAAGCAGATTCTGCTCACGCTACGGCGGCAGACCTGGCCACGCACCATGGGAGAATTACCTCCCATAATTATACTGCAATTATGATCAAGATAAAATCAGCATTATTCTGGAAAAAAGGGAGAGAAGTTTAAATGAGTGGTGGGAGGGAGGGATGGAGGGGATGGAAGGACTTGGAGCTTTAGTGTCTCCAAGGGGATTGGTGACACTCCTGTGAAACAAAGAGAGGCAAATGGACAGGAAACCTTTCTAATTAAGCCTATAGAAAAGATGGTTTCTCTGCTAATTACAAAACTGTAAGAGATTCTTAACTGGGTTGAGAGTAATTTTCTTTCTCTTCTGTAAATTTTACAGGTCCAAACAGTGAAACTTAAGCAAAAACTTTCTCAAAGAATCTTTTCTACTTTTTTCTTTCCCAGTCAAACAAATCAACATTAAACTAACTTTGAATATAATCAGATTTTCTTGACACTGAGAAATTGAATATTGTGCTCTCTCTGATGCCCACTAGGGGCTCTAAGAGGACTTTCATAGCTGGCTGACTTCTGGCTGCAGAAAGTAGGGCCTGTAGCAAATAAACTCTCCCTTCACATCTCTTCAAACCACCTCTTGAAAATAGACACGCAAAACTCTCGGATCTTTTGAGGCTCCACATTCCAAACTAGTCATCTTCAGTGACGTGTGTGCAGTTCTAACTCTGGAGCTGGATCGCAGCAGACAGGACATCTGCTCTTCATATCCGCCTGGTGTGCAGCACAAAGTGGACTCTCTCAGCTCCAGCCACGGGCCCAGCGGCTGCACTGCGGGCACTATTCCTTCTCCAAACACAATTCGGAAAGAGGACTTGTTTATCCAACCGTTCAAGGCTTGGATCGTGGGCAGATAATGTCTGGATTGGTTTGAGTCTCCTTTCCACAGAGCTGCACACATCTGTGTCTGAGCTTTCCAGTAAAAAAAGAAAAGAAGAAAAGGCAACTAAGTGGTTTAAACTGAGCCGGTGTACGATATACAAACACATGAAGGAAGAGGACTGCACAAACATAAATACACAGGTTGGCCCGCAGTGTGTGCACTGCAATGCCAAACACTTGAAGAAAAGATTGCTAGTTTGTTATAGAACATTTGGAAAAGCATCAACCTCAGGGAGGATTGGGACCTTCACAAAGATGCACAACGCTAATCCCAAAAAGTATGATACATTTGTAAAACATTTTGTTCCACTGTTTGAAAGAAAAAATATTTAACCTGCTATCCTTGTAAGGTCAGCGTTTAAAAAAAAAATAAACATTTAAAAGCAACAAAAATGATTTATATTCCTGTATATTACAGATATGTAATGGCTGCAGAGTATCTCCCAGCAATGCCATTAGTTATTTTTGAAAGCCCACCTGATTGCAGTTAGACAGACTCCTCTAAAAAACACACAGACACATAAAATAGCTCAATAAAGCACCTTGAGCTACGATTGGGATCTCACTCTTATTCCCTCGTCACAAAGATGAATGCATTTGCACTGGAAGGATGAGAAGGAGGCCTGGCTTTTAATCAATTCTGCATCATGCTTCTGCCACTGCGCTCACAAGTCAGTGACAACTGCATTTATTTAAAGACGGTTTGATAAATTAATTTATTTTTTCATATCATTATCTGTAGAATGTCATTTGCAGATGAAAAATTGTAGAATAAAATTGAGTTTTTGCTCACTCAATTTAAGGAAGTAGGGAAATTTTGATCATTTAAAGGGCAACTTTCATGATCTGTGGTTATCTTCTGTTTTTGGGGATTTTTTTCATAAACAGAAATGCTCAAACACGATAAGGGAAAATTGCTAACGAGAAACAGCAATCAGATAATCGTCCTGAGGTCACGCAGATGCATGCAAATGCATCTTCGCATCTCAAACAACTTCACCAAAGACATGTAGAAAAGCGGCTAACCTTGGAACTAGATTTGCAACAACAAAAAACAAGCAAACCATTCATAATGCCAGTATCTGCAGCATCTGCACACATTTCAGGCTGGCCTGCAATATCCTTCAGAGGACAAAGTGTATGAAATGAATCAATAAACTCAAAAGCCCCTGAAATCTCAAATCCATTAGGGCCACGACGAAGCACATATTACTTCAAAATGGAGTTGCATTAAGTGTCAGATGTCTGCGATAAGGCTGCCTTCATTTGGGTTTCGCTGTTTTTTTTCCCCGATGGGACACATGAGTGGTGTCTCCTTATCACTCATGCCATAAAGTGCTATCTGTGTCTGTTATCGCCTGTCTCTGCACGAAAGAGGAAAAGAGAGTAAGACTATGACAGAGAGGGAGAGAATGAAGGACAGAAAGCCACGGGTGATAAAAATCACTGTTCCTGCTGCTGTGGCCACATCTTGTACACCTGTATGAGTGGACACAGACGCCGTCTCGCTACCTTAACACGCACGTATCAAACAAGGCCATGGGTCTGACATGTTCTTATCTCCTGCAGCCTTTCCCTGTGAACAAATGTGCCGCGCTGCCTCAACATCTCTCCACTCAAAGTACAGAGGAAACCAAACTGTTGCTGAGAATCTGGAGGTTTTTTTTTCCTTTTTTCCCCCTCTCTCAGCTCACTGATGGCCTGTTATCTTTTCTGACGAGCTAAAACTTTGCAGCTTTAACTTTGATCTAATTTTTGTTGAGACATGAAAATGAAACCCCTTTTTTTGTACTGCATCATCACTTTTAACAAGAGGAATGAAACGATTCCGTCATGTGGAGAAGAAATCTAAATCCAGACTCCAAAGAGTGTTATGGCTTGCAGATTGTGTATGATACGGCACGTTGACCCCGCTCGATTTAACGTCACGATACATTCCTCTGAATTTCTCCACTATGCAAAACACAACCTTAATCTCACAGCCTTTAACCTTGCCGTCCCCACTTTCCTTTATCTATCCCTCCTTCCCTCTCTTGTTCCACCTCTCCCTGCGTTTGTTTATCCAGCACTCTCTCCGCCGCCTCTCTGATGAGCGTTTTATCTTGCGGCCCACCTTTTCACACTGCCGCGCTCACAATCATGAGTATCACCTGTAATTATCTCACCGTATTCCCCCTCCTCATCCTATCACCAGCATTCATCTTGGCGCTGGAATTATATGCGTTTCAGCTGGGTGCCATCGAACTCCCACCGCCCCCATAGGAGAGGAGGGAGAGGAGGGGTTTTGAGAGGAAGAGCAAGCAGGGCCAGGTTGAGTAAAGACAAATCTAGTGTGTCACAAGTTTCTTTCCTGACCTGCATCACCATAGAGCCTCATCTCAGGTGTAATTACTTTGTCTCGCAGCATTCATTTATCTCCCATCGACTTTGCATCTGTCCCTTTTCATACTCCGGCACTCTGGTGCATGATATAGTTGTGCTTTCTGTCAAAGTCTGTTCGACCTTCCTCCTTTCTGGCATTGTACCAATAAGAAAACCAATTAATGACTTATCCTTCCATCTCAATGTCAAGGCTTCTTCTGAGGTGTACTATTATGTCTGCTTTTCCGACATGCTGTTAATTAACTCCCCGCTTCTCGACCCGAGCCTCCAGTTGCTCACTCGCCCGACCACGCCGGTATTCACGGCTGCATAATAGCTTCATATAGGTGCGATGTGAGTGGCAGTGCTCTCACACACAGAACCTTAAACTTCTGAGAGCAACATAATGCAGAGAAGGACGGTGGAATGGCAAAGGAGGGTGTAAAAGGATTTAATGAACAAGATGTCTGGAGGAGAATTCAATGAAGAGGCCAGATAAGCCTCTGTCGTCGTTTAGAGCGGGCTGAGTGTGGAGCATCCACCACTTCAGGTGAAGTCGCAGCAGAAGAGCCCTAACACCGGCTCAGTTTGCTTCTCCTTGATCACATTCATATTTAAATTTGGAAGTGAAATGTCAAAGATGACAGACGTATCACTTTTAGCTTTCTGTTAGTGCGGCCTGCTTTTAAACCCTTTTCACAGTAGGGTTTTAAAGGTGGAACCACCCCCTAGAGCAGGTGCTAGAGTGTAATTTATACTGGCTATTTACATGTCGTCATGCCAAACCGAAAAGGCCCTGACTTTGATTAAGGCAGACTTTTACTCATTTAATGATTTGAACTGTTTTATGTATGGAAAAAAGGGAAAAAGAACCATTTTGTTTCATATAAATGCAAACAAAACAAAATCGTGCAAAACCTGTGGCCATGCTGAGTCTAGGATGCCAAACATGATGTCTATCTGTGTCATTTGTTCTCATTTCCATATTTATTTTAATTAGAATTTGGCAGTGTGTTGTCCAAGGGGGTGACTATTATGAAATTTGTTCTCATATCCTAATATATAAAATTACAGCAGTGATGTGTATGTAGTGTATTTTTCTTTCTTTTTTAAAACTTTCTAGTAATAAATTATATATTCTAACAGCCAGTGTGAGAAGCCAGCCATATCTTCTTTTAATTTTCTAAATGCAATTCATTGCTCCCAACACGGATTCAAAACACTAATTAATTTGTATTTGATAATTTGCCCACTTTCACGGCATGACATGAGTGCATTTTTTTTCCCTTTTTAAACTTTGCACTATATGCACAAGTTTAATTAAGTGAGGACTCTTCACATTATCACCATCAGAAATTGTACAATTTTTTTTGTGGAAATAGTTTTTTTTAAAAAAAAGGCTATAGTTCTGCAAGGGGCTTTTCTGTTCTTCATCTCCACACCCCCAGTTTCCTGCATAAAAGGAATTTCCCGAATTGAGAGGAATGATTGCTGGAGGAGGTATATATTTCAAGTTAATTTTGCATTGACCTTGTAAAAGAGATTTTGAAAGAGCGTGGATGAGTTAAAGAGTAATGGGGAAAAAAGGAGCTAATGCACTTCGTCTGCCTGCACTGAAACATTTCACTAACAGACCATCAGCTGCTCCTCCTCTCAGCTTCCGTATGGTCGCTGTGCAGACACGTCTTTCATGGACCCAAAGCCAACCTACATTCGCTCTAAATTGTACTTTAAAGAAGATTAATGAGATTTTGGTTTCAGGGGGCTGGATTTTTAGCTCATCTGCTCCTGGGCTACTGGAAAGAATTGTCTTAATTTGAAATTTTCTGACCATGAACAGTAATGTAGTTCTAACTTCCTTCCTTTATTAACACCAAGAACTAGAACTTTGTCAGCCTTACCTGTGTGAATTTATAACTGTGTGAACGACGTGGGAGGACAGAATATGTGAGCTTACTGGGTATTTATAACTCAAAACCCACGACCTAAGTAATAATTACACTTTCAACTTGGTTTTACTTTCTGCTCTATTTTGATTGTGATGTTTCACTCACTGAGATCCAACCTTTGTTTTAAATACGATGTAAGCCACTTGTTTCTTATTACATCCTTGGCAGATTGCAGATTGCATCAGAGTGAGTCATTTTAAATGCATTTCACAATCACCAGTCTTTATTGCATTTATTTATTATGTGGCAAAGTGCAATTAGCTCATCAGATCCATAAAGCAACTCAAAACAAGTGTGGTAGGGATTTGGAAGGGTGTTGCTAGCTTGACACCAGGGGTCCATTTCAAATAGCAGGTTTTCTGAAAACTCTAAGTTAGCTGACCCTGAAATTAGGCCAACTCAGGGTTTCTGGTTTCAGGAAGAGGGGTTAATTAAACCAGAATTTATTGCAAACGCTGGCTTGTTTCACAAAGAAGGTTAAGTGTAACTCTGAGTCAGTTGCTGCAGTAACAGTGTCTCTGAAACTAACCTGGTCCAGAGAAGGTTTTCTACATGAAACCCTGAGTTTATCTCAGTCTCTTCCCCTTTCACAAGTATGTGCGTTAAATTTCCTTGATTTTAAATCCCACTCGATTTGTGAGTCTCGTCTTTTCGAACATGGTTGTCATGACTCATTTCTTTGTTCCATTGATAATGCCTTTTTAAAATCTTTGCCTTAATGGTTAACTCGAGGTTGAAAATCTCATTGTGATAACAAAACTAACGCTAACCAGCTGTTGTGAAATGGAAATCTTTTAGTTTCTCCTCTCGGGTATTGTCAACTCGGAGTTAACTCTCAAACTTAGGGTTTGCTGACCTCCCTTTGTGAAATGGACCCCAGCTCTATCTTTACCAGTTATGACTCTTAACCACTAATCAGGGTTTCCAAAAGCAAGAGATCAGCTAGCAACACCGTCCGGCCAAATTTAGCCTCACCCAATATTTGGTTTACAATGTAATGACAAACATATTCATTATCATTATCAACATGATTTAAACTTTTAGAATGTGGCTGTTTTTTTTCTTTTTCATTTCTCTGAAATAAAAAAGTAAACAGACCAAAACAACTCTTAAATAGCAAAACCATTACACTGATTAATAATGTTTAATTGGGTCAGAATGAACGTTGACTGGCTGTATAAATAGAACATGAAGAATTAGTATTATGAACCGTAAACATAATTAAATTAATTAAATGGTTTTGTAATATATCCTTTACATATTGCATGATGACAATGACACGAACCATCTATCATCCTTTTATCATTTGCATTTCTAAGCTTTGATTTATCATCTCCTTTGGTAATTCAAAAATTTAAGTTTCAGAAACATCTTCAATAATCCATTTTCAGGTTTTAAATAACTTAGATGAGAGGATAACTTTGGAATATATTCTCTTTTTTAAAAAGTAAGGTGTGAAAAAATAGCAAATGACCAGAGGCTACACATTGCGAGCGCAGTTTGCCAAAAACCACTTTTCATCTTCATAAAAAGTTGGATTTAATTTCTAAGCACTAGCACATATGTGTGGGACAATAAAAGAATGTCTAAGCTAGACAAGCTTACACATGCTCTCTGTCTCTACCTGGCAATCAGTCATTTAGTCATTCAGTCAGTCTGTGGATAAGGATCTGGATGAGCTCAGGTGATTACACTCTTTAGGCCAATGCTAATTGCAAGGTCTTTGCTCTAAGTACGGTAAAGGTATTAATTAAAGCAGACCATTAATCAAGTCTTTTGGCAGCCAAATGAAGAGGAAGACAGATTTGCTCAGAGTAAGTAAAGCTTTTCTCTTTCACTTCCTCATGGGTGTGGAGCAAGAGGTCGGCGAGTGATCAAAAAACCTCTACTGTGACTTTCGGAGGGGGTTACGATATCAGAGGAACGTAGTTGTTCATGTCGCCTGTGTCATCCACAACAACACTAAAAGTAAATTAAGACTGAAATATGGAACTGAAGAGTTCATAGAAATAATTCTGTCGGGAGTTGCCAGTAATAATAGCAAAATTGTCCCTTATTATGACAAACATCAATATCTCTCAGGGTGTTGGATTTTTGTGTACTTTGCCTAAAGTTCTTCCATGTTTAAAATATAAATGGTCAAGTAGAAATGATGTTTGGATTAAAGTTTCTGTTTAACGAAATAGAATACAGAGTCAGACCTTGTACATTAAGGTGGAACTGCACCAAGTTGCGAAAGTCGTCGGGTATTGGAGCATGTAAATAACCCTTGTACTCTTCTACACATGAACATGGAGAATAAAATTTTATATGAAATACTGGACAACCCAGTTGGATTAGAATAGCACATAAACAATAAATAGCCTACATCTATGCTGTGCTGACCATGTAATTGGACTTTATCCTACAATCCATGTTCCCCTATAGATGTACTGTTGTCAGATGTTATTGCCTTACACAAACACACACATTCATTTCTCCAATTTCTGCCACATTTCCACTGGTATTGGTATAACATAAGGACAGTTAGTGTGATGGCAATAGGAACTGCCGATTCTTGCCTACAACCTCATCACTGAATATCCATTCACTCAAGTTGGGTTGAACTGTCTTGTTTAGAGACAAAACAGTTTTTTAACAGCTAGTTCTTCCTCAATGAAACTAAATATGCAAGATAATTTTAAAAAGTATAAACAGTCTCATTTTAAGGAAGGAGAAATCTCTGATGGGGGCCAAAAGTTTTTCGGTTGCATCGATTGGATGGTGCACCTTTTCCCTCCACCTCTATAACCAAATGAGCAGCGCTCCTTTTCATAGAAGGGGCTGGCAGGACTTTGCAACCGTGCTACTAGAGATCTGAATACAAATCTTCATCTGCTACCCATTTGCGTGGGCAATGCATATCTGTATGTTAGAGTTTTGCAGCCACTAGGGGGCAAATGGCACAATCAAGCTGTGGGTTTATCTTTGTTCTACAGTACAAAACAAAGAGGTTACCATAGAAGGAGATCTGTGTTGTGGTGGAGGAAAACCAAGTCTAAAATAATAAAATTCTGCCAATTTTAATTGTGCTGCTTTATTTATAGTTTTTGCAGGATCTTGTGATGACAGTTTTTTGTCCAACGCATTTGTCAGACCATCAAACACAGCTGTGTGCAGAAGCGGAGAACAATGCAAATGGATACCTTGAACAACCTTTAAACCTCCTATTTTATTTAGTTTGTCTAAGTCAAGCATAAAACACTGCTTTACGCTACAGTTATATGTCTGCACCAATTTTTTTCAACTTTGCGCATATAGTTTTGCAAACTACTGCATTACTGAAAACAACTGTGTAGAAAATGATCTGATTTGTACACATTTTAATTTCATATCAAACAAAGCTAGCATATATTAAGTAGGTAGTAATACACTATAGGTGGATTTTCTTTTAAAACCTTTTGGCTCAAGAAAGACAAGTTGATGTGTACAACACTGAAGGTGTGAAATATAATTGGTTTAATTTAAATCTAATGTTTGTCACAGTATAGTTATAATTAAATATCAAGGGATTAAAAAGAAAAGCAACAGATTATTTACAAACATGGAAGGATTTTACTTCATAAATTAACAGTCATGACTTAATTGACTTCATTTTCAGGTGTGAGCTTATGTGTTAACCCCACTCATGAATAAGTCATATTACTCTTCAAGTGCTTCAACCGTTGTGACTCCTACACTTTAACTTGGCCAAACAGATTCATGTTTGGACATGAAACATATTCAGATTTTCTGCAGTTTCAGTCCCAGCCCAGACTTTAAAGTTGAAATTAAACACTGCCTCTTATTTAAAGCTCCGATTATTGCCCTCGGCCTTATTTTATACATATGCATGTATTTAAGCTTTAAATATGCAGACGGACGGTGCAGGGAAAAGCAGGAATGAAATCCTATTATACTCTACCTGTAAGATGTAGAGTAGTAAGCCCTCTGACTCCCAGCAGAATGGGACTGTAGAGACAAAAGGCATCAGTGCTAAACGACTGAATTGATTTTAATCACATACTCTTAGGAAAAGAAAGACTGAAGAAAAAATAACATCTGAAAACCAATTCAGTGAACAAAGGCCTGAGTGTTCCCTTGTGGTGGAATGGAAGAGGAAAAGAGGACGAGTGAAAGAATGAAAGCAAAGACATAGGGTTTTATCATGGTTTTGAGTCAATGAAGTAAAGGTTGGGGTTCAGCTAGGAGACTGTGAAGGGAGGAAGGAGAATTAACCCCCCTCTTCTAGTCAGTGGGGGTATTTAATTCATATCTCTTTCCCCCCATCTCTTCCATAAACCTGGTGAACATAATTTTCATGTCTGTTCCCACTCCTTCTTTCCCAGCACCATCATTTACAAAATGGCTGCTGAGGATCGGAGGATGATACTCAATTTGTAGAGCGTCTAAAATGTAAAAAGAGGGAAGGGGGGTAGGTGCTCAGGTTTCCCTAATGGCTGCACTGGGATACACCCCTGTTCTGACTGACCTGTTAAATGATTTTCAGGGCTCAAGGCCCAGCCAGGTCTCCGTCAGGTTTTTTTGTCCCGTGACAGATGAACAAAACGAGTAAAGAGGAAGTGCTGTCCAGATAGAAAAGGTAATGAAAGCGGGAATGGACAGGTTGGAAGCTGATAGAGTTTGCTATTGGTTGACCTGTCCTGACTGAACAAGGAGAGGAATATTTACAGTCAATGAGAAGATTCAGAGGAAAGATTGATCTTTTTCAGTGGGGTTAAAGTGCATTGTTTTTGTACAAATAGCCTCCTAAAAGTTCCAGTTTAGTGTCATGTTACGATCAGAGGCAGAACCCATTGGCGAGTTAGGAACTTCAAGATACAACCCTCCTGCAAAGCACTTGAATCAGATGAATTGCTCGTTTCCAGGTTTCTGCAGAACTGGATGGCAAGTAGATGAGGGAAGTGAGCTGTTTCACTCAGGTTTGCTGGAGAAGGGATGCATCTGGATAGTTGATCTTGAGTACTGGATTCAAGCTCCCCTGTTTTAGATTTTCATACCTTAACAAAATGAAGAAGTTTGTTACTTTTTGTGTTTTAAGCGTATTACATTCTCCTCAAGAAGGTTGAACTGTTTTGTTCTGGAGGCCCTGAAGATAAAATAAAATTGTTTTGCTTTCATGGACGTGGTTGACGACAGTTCGTGACACCTCGGGTTGGCAGAACTTTTTTCTCATGGAACTCCACGATGTATTGTGTGATTGATCAGACATTTGAGGTGGGCGTGGTTATTGTGGAAACACATTTACCGCTTCCGCATCTTTACTGATGTAAGGTGGAATGGATAGTTTTGAGAAAAAAGCTGATCGAGTTGATAAGAAAGTATGAAAATGTTTACAACATACATGGCATTTGAAGATGCTTCGGCAGCCATGTGCACAACCTGCCATGCCGAGGACAAATTATTTTGTTAATTATAAACATGTCAATTGTTCATGACACATAAAAGTACAGAGATTCTATTTGCAGTGATCCCTGACCCGTTTCAGACTTCTCATGGATCAGAACATGCCTCATAAGCGTGAAGAAACTTCTCACTTTTCGTGAAGGAAAGAGGCTTCCATTATTATAAGGTCTCCATTATTTCAGATTTCGTTTAAATTTTTAATTATTTTATTGCTGCTTTTTTATACTAATACTGTTCTTTAGGTGTATCAAATGTGCATCCCTGTTGTAAATGTCAGTCAATCTAATGCAGAGTGATGGGCAGTGCCTGATCAGGCTGAAGGAGTTCACCAATTAGGTGTATTGTTGTAGTAACTGTAGTAACTCAGAATACTGGGCTTCTTTGGTGTCTCTGTTGTGCTGCTTAAATATTTTTTTCCTGTTTTATTGTTAAACCCATTTATGTGCAGCTGCGTTTCAGAGTAAATCTACTGTGCAACTTTTACCTTTTTGTAAAGAGCATATTTGCTTTAATGGAAAGTGAAAACAGCCGGCAGTGGGGAGAAAAATCCAGAGCATTAATTACAAGCTGATTAGAAGCTTCTTTTGCAGGAGGCTGTATCATTTAATTGAGGGGAAAATAATGATCACAATTCTGGCAACTTCTAATTAGAAAAGCGGCTCAAATCTTATCTGGACCGCTTGATGCATGTGGAACACACATCTCTTTTAGTTGTAGACAAATGCACAAACATATCAAATAAAAACATTTTAGTTGAGTGTTTTCTTTGTACACTTTTTTTTCTTTTCTAGGATGCACACTCGTGCAGGCGTCCCACTCTGAGACAGAGTGCCGGTTTAAGCACATCAAGTCAACTGTGGATTATGTTTGTAGATATTACCCAAAGAATCAGCGGTGCGCTTTCTCAAAAGAGACACAGACAATTACAGATCTGATAACCCCTGAGTTGTATCGCAGTTGTTGCAGTGTGTTTATACTATCAGACATGGCTGAAACAACAGCACAAATAAGAACAGAGAAGATTCTCATCTCAACTTTCCTGACTAGCTGCTTATCACAAACCACCAAAAAAAATCACAGTGTCAAACAGAGCTTGGAACACAACCAAAAAAGCTAAGTCACACACTCTGACACCTCGTGCAAAAACAAACCAGCATTACATCAATTCTTTTAGGCTGTGTCTGTATTTATTGGCAGCTGCTGGGAGTGTTTTGTAATACTTAAGAGGATATTTCTACACAGATAAACAAGAGGTTGTGGAAACCTTTCCAAAACGAACCTGTAATGTTTTCTGTTAAATTGGCAAATAATAGCGGCATGGTTTATTTGTGTGTGTGTTTGCATCCTCAGGGGAAGAATTGCATACAGTATATGACTCATGTTAAGGGAATAACTGAAGCATTGAAGGACGCGCTATCTTCCCGCAGGTTATCACAGCAGTGTCAACATCCCAGTTGCAATTCTTATTCAGGAGAGAGGAGAAAAAAAGAAAACTTTGTTTTTCTTTTCCCTGCTCATGAAATTTATATATGCAGCACTATGATTAATAGGCAGCTTTGTCATTGTTTTATTAATAGAAAAACAGCTGATTTATGAACCACGTCTAGACACAGAAACTGCCTTCTCTTCTCTGCCAGCAGATCAACTAATCGACTTAAATATGAATTTGTGCACCTTTGAAACAGGCTGGCGATGGTTTTGTTGTGCTTAATGGATCTGCTGTTGTTGTTCAGTTGCTTGTGGTGTGAAAATGAACATTGTTTATTTGGGCGGTTTATCTAATTCATTATTAGTGGAGTCATAGCTCTTTAATAAGGAGCAGCAATAAATCAGCAACCTTGGAAAGCGGAGCATAATAGTACCAGGTTGAAAGGAAAAAAATCAAAATATCTGATATTACGCTCTTGACAGATTTATTGTGATTTTGCATCTGCCATATTTTGGATGGTTATAAATTTTGACTTGAAAGAAAATTAAATTGATCAAATAAATCCATCATCCAATACACCTGTATTTAATTGACAATCATATATCTATCTATCAATAAGACATTTAAATACAATACATCAAACGCAGACTTGCATGCATTATTATAAATAAAAATTTTCACTGGAGAAATATTTAGAACCAGCCGGTACTTTGGATCAGTCAGATTGATCCTTTCCTTTTCTTCATGCTTAAATTAGGATGCTGCAAGGCTGTGAAAGTGGTTGTGTGTGTGTGTGGATGAGGGGGAATACTGTCCATGGAAAGTGTCTGCTTGGCCGTCTCTGGCTGCAACGTAAGCCTTTGCCGGTAGAAAACAGACCGTGTAGTGGGCAGCTGTAGAGCCAAAGTCACTGACTCGTTTTTTTGTTGTTTTTTTTTTTGTTTTTGTAGCTGTGCCTTCAGTGCCTAAGAGTAGAGGGGTATTAAGCAAACACACATACATAGGTACAGTCGTGAATATGTACAGTGCTGTTCTGCACACACCTACTCAAACAATGCTCCAACAAAAGGGCAGGCATATACCTTAACACAGAGCCAAAGGTATACCCTCAAATACCTCTTACACAGACATACATCTGTGTCTGCGGACACACACACACACACTCCAGAGCAGCGAGCCGAGTCGCCGTGCCAGGTGGCAAGGGGAGGCTCTCGGCTCAAAACGAGCACAGAGGAGGAGGAGAGGCTCTTGGCTGGCCTTGAAAGCGAGATGCACAAAACAGCAGTGACGATGCCCAGGTTTGGATGTGGCCTGAGAAGCCCTGGAGGGGTTTCCTGAGCATGCAAGCCTGGGTAGACAGAAGCGTTGCTGGGATGGTTTTTTGGGAAGCTTTTCAGCTGTGGTCAGCCCCTTTTTGTAACAGAGAAGTGTAATTCCAGACACAGCTGTCCTGTTCTGAGCCGGACCTTCTTGTCCACAGGTCTATCGCTGTGGTGGCGGTAAGCAGGGATGCTGTAAAGGGCTAAAATTGGACTTACACACTGGATTGTTTGTTGCTACTGTGCTAGGTACTAAATAGGATGTGCTTTTACACCCCACCCTTCTAAGCTGTGTGTGTAGCATTCCAGGTTTAGGACAAATGGTATGCTAATTATCTCTAGAATAGAAATACAACACCAAGAGATAAGGTGCTGTGTTCGCACCCGGCCCGCTGAGGTGATCAGATAAGGAAGAGTTGACTGGATCCAGTAGCCAGATGGATTGGGTACCTTCACACGCCAAAAACCACAAAGAAAAGGTCAAACAACATGAATCCTACGTCAAAACAGGAGAAAAGGAGAACAAAATGGGCAAAAAAAAGTCATGAAAAGCTTAAAACACAGCCACAACTATAGAATCGCTGATTATCTATGAGCTGTGGTATATTCTAAACCACATGGGAGCTTCACATCTCAGGGTATCTATTGTCTGTGTTGCCCCTGAACTCCAACTACCACAAACAGGATCAGGTCCCGATGGAGAAGAACTCTAGAAAAAGACAACTGTGAAGAGGAGACATAGAAGGTAGGAAGGTTGGGGGTGGGGGCACTGGAAGGTGGAGAAAAGGAAGAAGAGACCAGGTGGAGAAAGGATGGAAAAAAAGAGAGAGAAGCAGAGGGAGTGAAAGATGTGAATTAACAGAGTGTTGGTGAGGCAGTCTGGTTGGTGCTGGCTCCCGTAAAGTGAGCTGTGGGGCGTGTAAAGTGAGCAGGGGGCTATTTGGGTCGTTTTCACATGGAGCCTGGCCACACTCCAGAACTGCGCAGGGAGGGAGGGAGAGACTCCTAATGGCTAAGCCTTTCACTAGGCCACACTGCAGTGAGCCGTAATTGAAGGTAATTGTTGGGAAGAGCCGACACACACAGCTTCTCCACTGTTCCCCAGGCTGAGATGGACAAGCCTGGGATGACAGAGTGGGAGAAAAGGGGGAGCCGGGGGGAGGTGTGGAGGGAGGGGTGTTGAGGGTGAGGACCGTGGGGAGGCCAGGTGAAGAGAAGGAGCAGGAGCAGAGAGGGAGATTGCATTACTCCACCTCCACCGTCCCCAACTGTCCTACACGGCATTTGTCTGCTTGCACAATTGTGTAATTGTGTCCCCGCTAAATGGTCTGAAGGACTGCTGCAGCGTCTTGGATGCAGGTGGGCAGGCTCGGATGACAGACGGATGGACGGGCTAAAAGAAAAGAGAAAAGACACTGTGAAAAGGAGAAACAGAACTGGATGCTGGGATATCAACGAGCTCAAGTCAGGACACCAACTTTGAAGAATCCAACATTTGAAATGTTTTGCTTTTGATTAATCCTGCACTGCACTGTAAATTTGGTGTTCATGGGGGGGGGGGGGGGGGGGGGGGGGGGGGGGGGGGGGGGGGGGGGGGAGGGGGGGGGGGGGGGGGGGGGG
>JBAMHX010000026.1:4767198-4787688 GCA_037177515.1 Pseudomugil tenellus
ATAATAATAATAATAATAATAATAATAATAATAATAATAATAATTATAATAATAATAATAATAATAATAATAATAATAATAACAGTCTGTTCAAACAGGGCTCTTATTTTCTTCATTTTCTATTTCTTCTTCTTCTTCCTCCTCCTGTTCCTCTTCTTCTCTCTTCACATGTTAGTGTAGTAACACTGTCCAATTTGTTATGGTTGGTACAGTAAGTTCTGATCTAAGTTGTATTTCTACAAACAACAGTTCCCTTACCTGGTAGCTAGCATAAAAGCCAGAAATTGATTGATGTGTCTGCCACATAATAGCATGATGTCACAACAGGATATCACCTTCCTTTAATTATAATAGGACAAAACAGAAACAAACGAAAAATGTGGTGGTCATCCAGCAAATCGAGTTCTTTCTTTTTGACATGTGGTGTTTACGTGGCATGTTCTTATTGCTAAGTTAAAAGGAAAGTGATGATCCAATTGACAAATTCTTAGATTTTAGTGTGTCAACTTTTTGCCTATTGAAAGGGGTAAAAAAAAATCAGTTCTGTACCAAACCAGGCACCTTGGTAGAAATGAGGTTGAAGTTTGAGTAAAACATGAACTTGTTACTTTATTCTTTCATTCATGTACAAATTGATAACTTTTTCCTTTTTTATAAAGTCAACTTATATATTTATAAGGTCCTTTTCAACAACTAGTACTGTTTAAAGTACATCTACTTTGGAATGAATACTTTTTAAGGTTTCAGTTATTCTTATACTTCCATTCACTTTGTTGACGTTTTCCATGTTACAAACTCTGTCATTGAAGTTTGGTGTGTCACACTGGTTTTAATGATTTGGACATATCATGGTATGTATTAAGCTTCTTTTCCTTCTCCCTCTACTTTTCATTCATGAAAGAGTGTCCAGACAGCTTTTTTTATTGATGCACATGCGAGTAGCAAGAAGAACACCAACACAACTTTTTATTTTTGTCTTCTACAGCATTAAACAAGCAGATTGATACTCTGGCTGCTCTGTTGTGTTGAGCAAATCTTCCTTGTTAAGAGGATTTTTTTTCTTTTTTTACACCTGTACAGTAACATAAGGGGTGTCTCATGCCCACCCACCTCCCATAGGAAGACAAAATCAGTAACTGTCAGGAGCACCAGACATGTACAAGTAAAAAAAAAAAAACAAAAACATTCATTTAAACTAAAACCAGAAATGCACACAGATAAAATTAAGATATTACGATAAATTAAGAGGTGAATGAACGCCTCCCTGTAACATGTTCCGCCCCGCAGGACGGGATCCCAGGAAGACCTGGGACACGCTGGAGGGATTATATCTCTCAGCTGGCCTGGGAACACCTTGGGATCCCCGTGGAGATCTGGTAAATGTGGCTGGAGAGTCTGAGCTTCCCTCAAAGGCTGCAGCCCCACAGAACAAAAGTGTACAAAGGTTAGAAATAAAAAGCAACCAAAAAACAAGACAAAAAAAAAATAAAGCGAAAAAAATCAGTTTGTGCATCTCTGTTCACTTTTTTTTTCTTTTTTCATTTTTCTGCAAGCAGTCTGAGATAACCCAATTATATTTCTACTGGAATTACCCTCAGAAGATTTAACCCACTACGAAGTTATCAAGATGTCCTAATTTTATACAGCTTCCTCCTTTGCTAAACAGTCGACAGTCAAAATGTTTTGACGTCAAAGGATGTTTCGGTAAATACCGCTCAGCAACTGGAGAAGCGAGCAAAAGCTCGATGAGTTGCATCACACCAGACTAATGTAAATATAGATGAGGGATTCCCGTTAATCATCACCTCCCACCTGAAGATAACTAAGAGTCTTTTTATGTTATTATGATTATTTTACATTCAAACACAGTGCAGCTAAAGGCATTTTTCACTAACCATCTTCCATCAGCTGCTGCATTGACAGTGTAATCACATAAGTGTCTGTTTTCTTTCTTCATTCTAACCAGATAGCCAAGACACCTCTTCTGGGCTGGTAGCGAGCTCCTCTTTAACCTGCTGGTGAGATTCCTCTGCTGCAAGTTGAACTTTAGAAAAGTCTCTGGTGGACGACAGCTTAAGGACACCCCGGATTCCAACACCAATATTGCCATATGTCCAATATTTGATGAATACACACACACATACATACAGTTTGAGACCTTTTTGCATCACTTTATGGTAAAAGTTTTGGTCACTGTTGTACGCAATCTGATACTTATCTTCTGTCCCTACGTGATTAGCTGAAGCTAAAAGATAATGCATTAGTAACAGTAATAGTAATAGTAAATATTAAAATTATTTTTATATATTTTTGTACATTTTGCTAAATGTCCAAATTCTTCAGATTATACAAATGAGATTTGTCTCCCTACTTTTGTTGGGTAATACTTTTAAGACATATTTAACTAACATTTAAATATTAACATATTTATAAATGTATTACCTCAAATTGTTGCACATGTTTGTGCCCAACTTTCTCTTGATGGTTTTGGCCTCTGAAACCAACCCAATTGGGAAACTTTTCACTCCTTCCAAATATAATATTTATGTGTGAACTTGTGTGAGTGGTTTTTGGTTTGTCATATAGGACTATAAACAACTATACACTGCCTTGCCCATTCTTTTTATGTAAATGTTAAAAACAGAGCTAAGGCCCCGTTTTTATGAAGACGGCAACAGGGAAAAAACAAAAAGAGAAATTGACCAGACGTCCATATCGTTTAGATGGAGGGTGGAAAACGCAAAAATCTCACAATGCGTTCCAGAGTGGAAATCCTGACAACACTCCACCTTCTTGTTGCTGTCTAAACGCTTGACAACCTAAAAGTGCGTTGCGGTCACATAAAGATGATGTCATAATCACGAGCATGTTCAACAAAACATGGCCTAAACTTCAAGTTATGCTAGCAATGCAATGCGGTGGTCATGTCAGCAATTGACTACATTCATCACATAGAGTTATTATTCTGGCTGGTGCGCTTCGCCATGTTGTTTTGATTTGTCAGACTCATAGACATGAATTTAATAACTAGATGCCTCACCCGCGCTGTTTGTCTATGGAGTTGAACGGGTTCACCCGGCACCCATCTTTTGTTAGTCATCTCCTTCATTCATGGCATTAGCTGTGTCCCAATTCAGGATCTTTTTAATAAAGCATTTACTTTAAAAACAAACATAACTTGCTGCTCCCTACATACTGGGTGTGCATACTACAATGGGAAATTGGAAGGTTTGTGCACTATTATGTCTCTATGTGCACACAGATTTTCCCAACCAATAATCGTGTGAACATGGAAATAAAGTGAGAACGAAGCGCTACTTTTGCTTTTTCGCTTTGGACCGTTTCTAAACCTAGCCTAAGATAGCGCTACATGTTGTTAGCACTAGGGGAAAATGTGATTAGATGTTGCTGCAAAGTCTTTAAAATGCCCTTTATGGTCTATGATAAATGTAACAACAATAATGTCTTTATGGTTCTGCTTGTGCACATAGAATAGTAATAAATGGGGTAAATTATTTGCTAATTACAAGCTATATGCAACAAATTGAACTTTTTTTCATAATTACCAAAAAAAAATCTTCCTTTATGACAGCTGACCAATAACCTTACAGTGTCCCTCTGCAAAAAGCAACAAACCCGAACACCCTGGGCATGTAGTCTTTATCCTCTCCACTTCAGTCAGCAGCTGGAAGAGAGGTAGCATCTTTCTTATCAGTGTGTGTATGCTTGTGTACAGTAAAAGCCTAATCTAATCACCACACACTCACTGCTTCCTCCAGGTGTATTACAGTACCAGGAGTGTAATGCAGAGAGAGGGAGAGATAAGTAATATTGATCTGATGTGGCGATTGCCACTCTGTTGTCTGCCTTGAATAGCTAATCTCTTTTCACACGGGTCAGAGGGAAGAAAGGCAACAGGGGCTGCAGGTTTAACCACAGCCAATCGACAAATTGTTCTCGGCGCGGGGTGATCAAACAGCAGCTGATAACACTAGATGTGAAATTGTGTCTTCTAGCTGTTGATGCTAACGCAGGAGACAAAGTTTGGTACTTTTGCAATTGATATTGATTGTATTGCGGCACTGAGATAAGGCACTAATGAAAATATATTTAAGGGACTGTATATACACCTGTTACCAACTAAACTCATCAGAAAATAATTGTATAGTACAATACATGTACATATATCTTATTTTGGAGCTGACAGATGGCCCATTTATTGCAAGGAGAATAGTATTATAATGATAAACTCTCTTTTTTTCCAGTAAGCTTAAAGGAACCTTTTCAACTCTTTATTCTTGTACAAAATACAGTTAAACACTTACAAATGATGGTAAGAGATGATAATTAAAGAAAAAAAACTGATATCTAATGATTATAACAGTGTTACTATTAAGAATAATAGTGGTGGTGGTGGTGGGAGGTTGTTGAGTAAAATATCTCTGTCAAGTTGAATAACTTCAAATATTAATTGCTGTAGCATAGCATAGAATCTGACAGAGGCACTGAAAACCTAACAATTCATAATGGAAAGTTAAGAAACAAGTTAGCAGTGCTTCTGTTCTCCAGCTCAGAAGTTTCACATCTGATAGTAATGTACCTCAGAGAATATAGATTCAAATCAGCTCAGTTTTTGTTATTAGTCTGTTATTTCACCACAGTCCTTAACACTTAATTAATTATATGTCTTGTTTATTATCCATACTAATATCTATTATGAAATAGTTTGCTGCACCTGCATCTTGTACTAATCATTATTAAAGATGTTACATTTCCTGTTAAGAGACATTAAAAGAACATAATGTGATTGACAATACTTCTTTTTCCTTTAAACACTACCTTGCATGCTTTTTAAATTAAATGCCATAATAATCAGACTCAACATCTCTTAAGTAGCCTGGCCTGTGCTTGTCATCTTTGAAAAAACAATCAAATTTCACCGATAATTTAATTGAATCAACTTTATTTGTATAACACCACTTAAAAACCATGTCAGCTCAAGGCACTTCACAGACACACAAGTTTCAGCCAATTTATAATAAATCTCCTAGTTAAGGGAAGCTGAAAAATTGCACCAAATCCTGACTGCATCAGCTTTCAACATTTTTAGTAATTTTACACCTAAACTTATAATTCTCTCTTTGCCATTTATTTTATCTTTTTTTCTGACAATGCTAATAATTATGCATTTACTACTACGGGGAAAGCTGGATCATAACAATGGCAATTAGGGATAACAATTGAATAACAACTGAATACAATTAGGGATTGTGGGACTGCTTCTAGTAGTTTTCCATCATCTCTAATGCAATCCTACCTGCGAGCACTTGTTGATCAGATGAAGCTGCACACAAAATCCCTCTCAGGCACTCTGAACATTTCATTTGAATCAGATTAAGAAGACAGATGAGGACGAAAGTAATATTTCACTGTAACTGAAACAAGCATGTTTCCTGCTAGTCAGCTTGTAACCCCACTAAAATACCTATCGACTTTTTGGGGTTGTCCCAGGGAGAAGGTTGTGGTCAGTGTTGAGTTTTGCTGACATAAAAACGAGAGCCGGCTGGTGCAAACCCTGGCAGAACAGGTGGTCTTTAAGCCAGTGGGTGCTTAAAGCTGCTGCCATGTTGCTTCTCACCTTTACATTTCCTGGTTTGAGGAACATCTCTGCCACTTTTGCAATTTGTACACCTCACAGATACAGAGTGCAAACTTTGACTTTGCATCTACATGATTTTTTTCTTTCATGTGTCAGCATTAGTTTTTCCCGTGTGTCAAACATACACATCTATCACACTGTCCCTCCCTAGAAACACGCCACACTAGCTTCCATTAACAAGACCAAACATCAGCAGGCATATCTCTGACACCAAAAGGGTCTGCCAGGGTGCCCTCTCTCCCTCATCCTTATTGCCTCGCCTCGCCTTCCCTCCCTACCTTTCTCTGCCTCCCCTCACTCCTTTGCCCCCGCCATCTCCTTTTAATATAGAAGCTGGAGATGAAAAATGGTGCGCTTTTGTTTATTTGCCACTGATGCAAATGCGACCACAGCAGGATTAGTGAGTTCTCCATCTCTTTACTGATAGCAGTGGGAAGAAAGAGGGGATTTTTATGCAAAAAAGATCTCTTCCACCCTTGCTATGACAATTGCAATGCATCACTTCATAGACAGTTTTTAATCTGTTTCAAACCAACCACACTTTGAACTGCTGGGAATGTGAGATATACAACAGTGGGTATATGCCTGTGTGTGTAAGAGTGTGTATGCGCTCTATGTGTTTTCCTGTGATTAATCTTTGGAGTTGGTTTAAGCACACTGCTGACACAGCACAGATCTCCCTCTCTCCCCCCTCTCTCGCAGGCTAACTTTGTCTCTCTGTCTGAATGCCCTTGGATTTAGCTTTGAATAACAAAACTTTGTATCCTAATTCACTGTTGATCCTTTGTGTCCAACTTTTCTTATATTGTATAGCAAACATGGCTGTAAGTCTGAAAACTGATCTTGCAGAACAAAAAAACAACAAACATAAACATTTCTGAAACTTAGCAAAGTAAAATGATGAACTCAACTTCTTATTGGTATATATGTAGAAGAAAGTCAAACTACAACAAAGAATGATTGGCAGTCCAAACTGCACTGCAGCATTGTTTTTGCAGGCTTTGTCCCCTGACATACCAAGACTCAAGCCATTCTAAAAACAATTAACATATTATATATTAGAAAGGATGAGATTAAATTGTTCTTTTGTTGTCGGTACAGATAGCTACATGCAACAGAAATTATGCATCTCCTAACTCTGCCCCCATGAAATTGGGATTTTACAACTGTTGATGATCTTGCAGGGGAAATGAAGCAGCAGAATTACTGAACATTTTCTCCATACACTTCATGCTGTTGAATCGTTAAGAATCCACTTTTCCACTTTGCTGTTGCTGAATTACTCAATAATACCAGTTTTAACAGGGAAACCAACAATGGAAACAATGAAAGTGAACAGAGATGTGAAACATTTAAGACAAGTCAATTTTTTCGTATGGAACATTTTAATCTACAAGACAATTCAAAGTGTTTTGCACAAAACATTAAAGGCATGTTGTGGAATTTTCTGGTTCCATATTGTTATGGCGTATCCTTACAGGCATTACAAATAAAAGATAAAAGTAGTAAAAAAGCAGTAATTGATTAAAAAATATATTTAAAAAAAATGACCAAAACCAAACAAAGTCAAATGTTAGAGTTCATATTTATTGCAGATGTTAAACTTCTTTTCTAAAGTCTTTCTAAAAGATTATGCACAGATGTGCTTCTCCTGGTCGTTGTGAAAATAAACTTTTATTCTGTTAATCTTTTTGAGTTGGTAAAAAGCTGACTGTGCTTTGATGTGGTTGTCGAAAGTCAGATCTGAGTCTATCGACACTCCAAGGTTACAAACTTGGCTAGTGATTTTACAGTGTGTTCATCACATCTGTCCTTCAGGGGAGAGTGACGAGGAGAAAACAAAGAAATATACAAAAGGTAACACAGCTAACTATAAAATGTCAATCTAAACAGGCAAACAGAACACATGGTTTCTGTAGGGAAACAAAGCAGAGAATCATCAGGAGCTTGTTGAAAGACAAACATAGAAAAACATATATACTTCTATGATATAGCTGTTAAACAATATAACTTAAACTTTAGGGTATTAAACCTTCAGAATCGCACAGTAGCAATGTGGATGTGTGTGTTAATGAACGTGTGTGTTTAAATGTCGATGTCAGTGCAAAATATTAGAAAATGAATTAGTCAAAATGCAACCACACATCTTCCAATAATTACAAACTGATAAACATGGTCCCATGACTGAAAGACACTAACCAGTGCATGAGTGAAGTACAGCTAACATGGTTTTTGGTGAATAATTACATTTCAGCTAAATTTGTATATGCAACCAGAGGGTTTGCAATGAATCATTAAAATAAGCTTGGATGGACTTTAAAAATAGGGTGAGAAGTTTCCTTTTGTCTCTACATCGCCTTGACATGAACAAGTATAACTTAGGATGTCTTATGCGTCATGCCATGCAGAATAAATTGTCAAAATAACAAAACAAATTGTGGTAGAAAGAAAACAAAAAACAAAATGAATAAATACAACCAGAGTTACATTATGTTATTCTTGACAACCTCATGTACTGCTGTTTATAATATCAGTGGCCAACCCAAAGAGAAGCTTTTAGGACTGACACACATCACTCTTAATATGCTAATTATATTATATTATAATGCTAATTTATTCCAAGCAAGTTTTTCCATAACCAAGCCAAGCAGCTTAGCGCTTCGAAACAAAAATGGCTTTAAACAGAAACCCAACCAAAAGTAAAGACCTTGTGTTGTGAGGGCATTGCCTTTTGCTCTGAAGTAAACACTCCAGATTGATGTTGTAAGTTCAGAACACCAGCCTTAAATGTCTTATTTGTATGACAGAGTCATTCAATTAAGAAAAGTGAACAAAGAGAGTACTTGATGCTGATTAAATGAGAATGAACTTTCCGCCATTCAACTAACAACCATCTTCTGAACATCTGTAAAAGATCTTCCCAAACATTTTGTTCTTGGCATCTAATATTTCTGCAGTCAGGGAGTCATTGCCCTGTGGAAATGTTTTGAGATGCTACTAAATTTGACATAATGTTAAGATGTCTTGCCCTGAGATGAGAGCAGGTTGTTCAAAATAAAATATACACTAGTTTTTCTCCTCTGTGTGTTTCGTAATAGTTTGCATAAACCATCTTGCACTTAGCAAACTATTAATTTACAAATATAGCATAAGACTATAAGCTTAGTCGACAGATTTGGTTTTGTGTTTTTCTTGCATCGCTTTGACTTGTATAGCAGAATGAAAGGGAGGGGTGTTTCTTTTGGGTCCATTTGCTAAAAAATAAATCCCATCTGTTTACTTTCCTTTTGCATGTTCCTTTGATTCCATGTATTCAGACACCCAGTGTCAGATCAAACCTTCAAACATCCATCAGTGAACCTTCAGAAGAAATGAAGAAATGTCAAAATCCAAAATTGTCATCAGAACACGCGTCACCGTCGTTGCTCCTACCAACAGATACACCAAACTCTGAGTTTCCTCTTAGGATTTCTGACTGAATACACTATTATCAAGGGCTACGGGCATATGACTGCACATCACAAAAAAGGGGAGAGAAAAGGGGGTAAAAGGAGGAAAACATAGCCTGTTTATCTTTGCGGCTGCCTTCGTCATCCCGAGAAGAGCGCCTGGCTCTAGGTAGATACCAACAGGACGACACAAAAGGCGAGATAAAGCGTTAAGACATTTTTACTCATCAAATTTAATAAGCCTCGTCTCAGACACACAGGTATTCAAAGCAGTGCTTTCAGGGAAAGAGGTAAACACATCCATTTTGTAAGCTTTTGCAGAAATCCAAAAATAAAAAAAACTCAAACCAGTGGCTGACATGCATTCGAAGCATGTCAGGGTGACAATAAGATACACTATGAATAATAGAATAAACAGATAAATATTATTATTCCACATGCCGCTCGCTCCCTCTGCAGTTGACACCTCCGCAGCTTGATAAAGCCTCCATCAGAAACACTTCACTTTCTGGGCTCCACCTTTTCCTTCCTTTTCCGGTTTCTCTTTGGTGGAGGGGCTTACCTGTGCCCCGCTCGACTGACACCTAGCATTCGAAGCGGCAAACCAGGATTTAATCAGTCGTCATTATTGTGGAGGAAAAAGAGTCTCTGGCACAATGCCGACACAAAGACCGTCTAAGGGGATCTTTGTGCTGTAAATGTGCTTCTCACAGTGGCTGTGTGACAGCTGACGTTGAGTCGCTAAAACACTGATCCACTGTTTGCTTGTAGAGACATCAGGGTGAATACAGAGGTGCCATGGCGTGCGCTGAAAGCTGCCTCAAAGACCTGAATGCTGCACAACACCTGCATGGCTGCTGTGGCGGATTAGGGTGTCAACGCACACAATGGCTGAGGGAACTCAATGCCTTTTGACTCAACACCCCCCTACCCAATACGCTCTCCGACATCCTCCATTGTCAACCACTCAATTTTATTTATCGCCACAACAGCTCAGTGGGGAATTAATGTGGAAAGAAATTGCGACAGGTTATTGAAAAATATTTACACATATGTAAAAAGAAATAAACATTTTTCAGTTAAAGTTAATTTCTGTCAGGGATTATTCAGCAAAAGCGACAGAGGTTGTTTTTTTCTGGTTCCTTCACTTTGGAGACTTTGACACCTGCCTCCAGTGCAGCCCCTCATTTCAGCTCTGACAACAAAATGGCGGGAAAATCCACTGAGGGGGAAAAATAAAGAAGTAGTCTATTCCAGTGCAACAGATGGAGCTGAGAGCCGGCGTAGAGATGGAGAGCGAGTAAGGCTGGTGAGTCTTCTGCAGGAGAACTTGGCAGAATGGCAAAGAGTGTTGAAGCCTGGCAGCGTCACAAAGAGCCCAGGCTCTCGATCCAGCTCGGCTCCACACCTCTCTGGCAGACATGTCATCAAAGGCTTTGTTTACACGGGCCCATGCACTGCTGGGAACCTCGCTGTGGATGTGACGTGTATGAAGAACAGCTGCCCTATTATGCTATTTTGTTGGCACTGATTTATGTTGCATTGAATTGGCAAAAGTTGCAACATTTCTTTAGTTTTTTTTTCACCATCTTTGGTGCTAAGCAGTCATTACTGTGGTGGTTTGACACTCCAGTAGCTACAGAACACTTAAATCAAAGTGTTCCCTTGATATGGCTTTCTGTAGGTGTGTTTTACTGTATGTGAAACGTTGCAGAGCAAAAGATTTTATTTAAAAGCAAACACTTGATTCCATCCTGACAGCTCTCATCTGGTAGAAGAAGAATCCTCATTTTTCATCCTGCATCTTTTATTGGAAGCGGTGACTTACAAGAAAAAAATAACTAACTATATTTTTTTATGTGCTGTTAAAACAGCACTTTTAGATTTGAGATTCATGCAAATAAGCATTGATTTAGGTTTCCAAATCTGGAGCTCAGGTTGCCTACTGCTGTGAATTGCAACATCAATATTAAATTAAAAAAAAAATAAAGATGGAAAAAAGGTAGAATATCGAAGGTAATGGGATCAATATGAACAAACACAACATTTAATAATGTACTTATACAACCTACACATAAGACATAACAGCACATGAATAAAGGTGGATGAATTGGTACATAAAATTCAATGCAATGCCTATAAAATATTTCAATACAATCTCAGTAAAAATAAAGTTTAATAGTTCTGTTCTTTATATAATGAGTGAGGACCAACTCTGGCACTTTGGAGCCAAACATTTTAAATATTTCACTGCTTCACATGCCTGATTCAGATTAATGGGTCATTGTGCAGAACTTGACAAGCTGTTGGATCCATTTAAATTGATCCAGGCATGCTGCAAAAAGTCTTTTTTGCATATTTAAACTATAATTATCCAGAAACCTGTGACTCACATAAAAAAATGTCAGAAAGTAAACATTTCAACAAGAGTATTATTTATGTTTTCTTTTTTCCTCTCTCATTCTAAAATCCTCATTAAGTAAAAAAGGAAACAACAAAATGCAGAAAATACAGTTCCTTTTTTTGTCTCTTATCAATATTCCCTGATATGAATGAGTAAAATCCTGTTGCTCAAGCAGTTTTGTTGCTTGTTTTGTAAGTCAATGTATCTTTTAACGAAAGCAAAAATATAAAAAGTCCATCTTGAATTGGTAGATTTTTGTAAACATTTGTAAATTGCACTTATAAACATGGTTTAAAGAGTGTATTTTGTGTAGAGATCAGTTTGATCTTTACCTGCAGCAAGATGAGAGCTTATTTTGCTGTCACCACTGAGAAGCAGACTCCCACGCATTTTATAATTTAATCTTGGTAGAATAAAGAAAAATGAGCAAAACACTCCCATTTCCTGGATTAAGACATTGATTTCTAACTGGAAAAAAGCCTCTCGGTCCCCTGCTGCCCTTTGGGTTGCAGTGGCATCAGAGAATGAGGCCCTCTGCTTAAGTTTGACGGCATGGCCGCTGATGATGGATGTCTCCAGACACCAAACTTCTCCATCCTCTGCAGTTACATGTTAGGATCTCCCATGTAATTCCACCATGGATATTTGAGAATATGAGTGTGTAGGCATTTGCGTGGCTGCGAACGTGCTCATGTTGTCATTTCAATATGTTTGCATGCACTTTATGTAGTTTTGTGTGTGTGTCCGTGTGTGTGTGCAGAAAGTGTTTAGTCTTGGTGTGTGTGTGTCTGTGTACCCTGCTTGAATGAACTTGGGAGAGTTGAAGGCTCTTAGCATGGAATGTGAGGGATGTTATATAAACACATTACCGACAGAACCAACGTACAGCCATACATACTCCTGGCGCCAGTCCACACTGCATTAGCTGACATTTTATACAAAAATGGTGAAAATGGACCGTCTGAGGGAGTGACTTAGGGTTTTCTGGTTCTCACCAGACTGTTTGGGTTGTAGTTGTTCTCTTTTTAGCCTCTTTCCATATTTGATTGCTGACTCTGCCTCCCAACGGGACTGTCATAAGGTGCTGCGGTCACTCCATCAGCTTATGTGACCTGACAGTTTAAACGGGAAGTTCTAAAGGATTTGGTGATTTACATCAAATACGGGAGCAGGAAATTAGTTTAAGCACCAAATGTGATCTGGTTACATGACAAAAAGCAACGTACGGCCTTCAGCACGTGCAAACATTTCCAATGCGCCATAAATAGTAAACAAATGCCAAAACTGTACATGCTGAAAATCAAACATTTGCTTGTGCTTTTTCATGCATGTTAAAAAAATGAACACACAGACTTTTAAGAAAGCAATTAATTCCAGATAGCATGGACATGAAAGGCAGTGGGATGCTGTGAACATTAAAAGGCACCGAAGCCTGAGCGTTGCTTTCCTGCGTGTCTTTAAGGCTTTCTCAATCCAGGCCTTTCTAAATGGGATTCAATAATGTCCAGGTTGCTTGTTTGTAACTTCAAAGATTTCCAACCAAACGGCTTAAGTCCAACACAGTGAGGACGACCAAGAAAACACTGACAACTCATTAAATGTAAACGTGCTCTTTATTACATTGTTCTCTTCTTTCCTACGCTGCCAAAGTCCCTTTACCATGAAAGGAGAGCCAGTTAGTGGAACCTGCTCTCTGTTGCTATTGGATACTCGTGAAATCAGACATGGCAAGGTGAATAAGTGCTGTCTCAGGAGAGTGGGCTGAAGCTGGGGAACCTTTTGTAATTTGTGCTGCTGATCAGGAGGAGCTCAAGAGGTGCTACATATGACCAGCATACAGTTTTCATGCCATGGTTACTAAAAGAGAGGAAGGAAACGGTGATGAGTTGGCATTTTGGGAAAGGTTAGAGTCCGATTTTCAGCTAAATTTCTGCATGCAACCAGAGGGTTTGCATTGAAAATAAGCTTGGATGGACTTTAAAAGTAGGGTGAGAAGTTCCTTTTGTCTCCTCGTCACCTTCTGTCCTTTATGCATGTCAGCACAGAGTTGTGCCATTTGCAAATCAGCGGTTGTTTAGCATCTCCTCTGTTTGGCTGAATTCACATTTCCACCTTTGACGTCTTGCATTCTGTTGTGCTACTTCGCTCTGTCAGCATAGCTTGTGGTGGAAAGTTAAAAACAGTTCAACTTTTTGAAGTGCCACCCAATCAAAGTCCTTCTGTCTGACTTTGTGATAGATTGTCACAAATGTTCACAATAGACTCTGCTCACCATAGAGTGTTCAAACACTGAGGGTTGTGAATATAGTTTATAGGGTTACAGAGGAGATACAGCATTGTGGAATTAGCTGAAAGATACACCCGTCTTTTGTTACACATGATCAAGAGGGAACAGAGAAACAGAAAAGAAAAAAAAAAAGTGGTGGTTAACCTGTATGTTTCCTACAAATTTGTGAAACAGCTCTTGAACGGATCCCCTCGTCTTTTACCCTCCCTGTCCCTCCCATGTCCGTCAACTCTCTCGTAAAGAAACAAATGTTTCATCACTGGGGGACGAGCGCACGGGGATGTTAAACCATGCGAATGGAGTGCCTCCTCCTTCTCCTGGGCCGCCAACAAACCGCTGGCTGGGAGAGCAGCCAGGAAGAGACGCAAGAAAGCCAGTCTGAATGTCAGCTGGCTGAGCTCCGGCTGCAGCAACGCCGAAAAGCACACACAGACACGCACGTTGGGGTGCAAGCACATCACCGTACAAGCAAACGGCACACTACAAGCAAACATGCACATTTTCTCCCAGTCACGCTGTTCATGCTCAGAATCAGAAAAACAGCTCCATGCACGCTTAAGCACACACTCGTATGGTACACGTGCACGGTCCCCTGGCAGCATGTCTTTCCACAGCACAGGCCTGTGATACTGAGGCTGAAGGAATTTGCTGTGGATTACTTCTGGACTGAGGCGGGCAGCTTTGGCAAGGAGCGGTCAGACCACTTTGAGGATTTAACCAGCAGCAGCCACTGCCTCCCTACAGCCCTGGGAGCTGCCCAGACACCAGCAATACACATACACACACTGCCTCATGAAGTTGTATGTCAAGGATTCATCAAATACAGCTGTACATCCAAAAATCATATAGCATGTCACATTATTTTGTCTTAAGATAAACTGATTGCTGGAAGACCCCAAAAATGAGCATGAGAAAAAGAATTATCCCTCTTCCTCATATGCTGTCTGAGACAGCGTTGAGTGATAATTACCAAAAGAACATCAACACAACTTAATAATAATAATCACCTTAGATACCAGTGTGGAAGGGGGCAAATATGCAAACATCTCTGTCCACCCCTTGAACTTTGGAAGAAACTCAATCCCACATTTAGATTTAACACTGAAACATTTTCTTTTGTCCCCTCATCTCCATTTCTATGTCTCAGCTCTTTTTCATTGTGCTGTAAAAAATATTATTAATCATCCTATCACAAAATGATGTCAACTCGGGTAAAACAATGTGGAAAAGAATTGCAAGAGGTGCAGAACAAAAGCAGTGGAAAGAGCAGCAGAGTGGATGGAGGAGTCAGGTTTCAGTAGGGGGCAATGCTAGGCTACACACAGAGAGAGCTGAGGCTGACTTCTCCTTGCAGAACACACACATCTAATTTAATATCTGCCATACCTCTGTGTTTACGGCTCCTTTGTACTGTTGCACTGACCAATACATTGTCATGACGGTCTTGAACTAGTCAGGACTATTTCAGGAAACAAAGGATGATCATGGGAATTCGATGACTTATGACAATTTGCATTGCTGGATGTTTCTTTCCATTGGAACTCAATTTAACACAGTTTATTAAAAGTCATTTCCATTTGCATTTTCAGAACTTTTTCTTTCCGCTGTTTGTGAACAAGCAGCAGAAACCCACGCTAAAAGAGTAGAAAACATTACACCATCTATCCCACCTCCCTCTGCTGTCATTTCCACATTTCCATCCACACTCATCAGCAGCTTTTAATCTAGCTAAAATTAGCATATTCAAATGGTTTTCCTAATGACTTTCATCTGGCAAAAAAAGGTAATTTCATACACGAGGGTAGCCTTCAACTTCGAAGCAGGAAAGACAAAGCCAAGTGCAGAGGGCAAAAGATGCTTTGCTTTGATAGCTAGCACAGTATGAGAGCTTATAAATGGCTTTAATAAGGTTGTTTTTAATTGGGTTTCAACTTTGAACTGTAAATGCTGCTGTTATACATGTGCAGGAATTGCATGTGTGTGTGCGTCGGCATGTGTGGGGGTAAGACGGAGCTGGGAGCGCTGGTTTAAATGGCATATCATGGGCTAATACTGGGGTGGGAATGGGAGGATTCAAATGATCAGGCCACTGTTGGGTGGAGATGGCTGGAAAGCACGTCAACACACACATAACACACACGCACGCTTGCAAAAACTCTTTTGAAATTTTATTCTTGAGTACAAAAACAATTAAGCGCGGTGCTGCTTTGATGTTGGGTGCTGCCCCGGAGGTCAGGAGGGAGAGTGTTTCTTTATCTTAATTGAAAAAATTAAATCATTAACCTGATGCCACTGTTTCTGAATGACAAGTCCGTTTTCACTCTTTCCAGCCTACCCTTAACCGGCAGTTAAAGAGAACAGTTTTAAGAAAATGCTTGAGAAGAAAGAGAGAAAGAGATGACAATTTCAGTAACATGAGAAAGTTTAGTAGCTGTAATTTGATTAATAATGCTAAACAAAGGCTGGGAAAGGGCTGAGATAGGACTGAGGGAACAAATTAGCCAACCCAGCTGGGGAAGGACTGTGTTCGGCGGGGTATCAAAGGCTCACCATACCGCCTTCCTCCTCCACGCCTCTGCAAACTCAAATTAAAATTTGGTATCTTGTCATAAGAGCTTCAGAAGTGTTCTCCTCTATTCATTTCCTTTTTTCCCCTTTTCTTTTAATTTCATTTAATCGCTTTTTTATTTTATTTTTTTAAACATGAAACAGACATTTGTCCTGCAAACCTACTAGATTAATAAAACTAATCAATAGTAAAAGAAAAAAATCAATCAGATTATGCTTTTAGGAAGGATCAAACTAGAAAAACATTAAATGAAAAGGCTCATCGGAAGCTCAAGTGACTTGTATCAAACACTTTGTACACATGTGGGATTTAGAGTAAAAGGAAGATAAAAATTCTGTTGCAATCTCTGGAATTATGTGATTTTTTTTTCTCTAAAAAGAGGTTTAACATTATATTCAGATGCCCACCATGTACTTACATTTCCAGATAAAACCTTGGCCTGCACTGAGATGGTGGATAAGTGTGTGTGTGTCGGGTAGCAGTGGGAGTAAGCTTGTCATAACACATCTAGCGTTTAGCAGGCTAATCGTGGGAGACGACCATGTTGTTTTGATCACCTGTAGTATTACAGCTAATGTAAATAAAGGCTTACACAGGAGGCCTGTCACTCTGTCTGTCTGTGAGAGGGAGCTGGGAGGGTGGGTGTTGGGATGGGTGGGTGGCGGTGGCCAAGGTAAGAAAAATCACTTCTTCTTATCTCGTTTCCTCTGACCTGAAACAGTCAAACTGCAGTGCTTGAAGTCGCAGCTAAAAGAGCTGGTGAAGGGGAAAGCAAACACACACAGACGACGTCGCAATGCTGAAAGCTGAAGGGGCGCGATGTGGTGATGCATTACCGTCATAACAGCGATGAGTAATTACTGCACATATGAGGTCAACGACATATGGAATATTTTACTGCAACGGGGGTGCTTTTGAAGAAATTTACTCGAACGTTGGAGAAGTTATTTACATATAAACAGTTTTATTTACTGTGTTGTATTTACTTGATCTATAACAGCATTTCACCTATAAGACTATTCATTTTGCAGAGCAAAACTGAATTTGCTGTTTTTTTATTACTAACTTCTCATTTAAATATAATTTTGAAAACCATTGTAGCATTGTACCATTGTAACGCTTCAAACATGGAAAAATAAACATGTTAATTTATTATTGGCTTATTTTGAGACTCATTGATTTGCACATAAAAGCATACATTTGCATTCAAAATGTATATGTTGTAATAATTATTTACCCTAAAAAATGCAGCTAACAGTTATTTGCATTATTGTTTTCATTAATGAGCCAAATGAAAGTCTTGAACCATCGAACATTTATTATTTTAGTTTGGCAAATAAAACTTATTGGTGTTGTAACTGCTTTTGACAACAATGAGATTTAAAATATTAGTATTGTCTTTTCTTTCCCATTTAGTTTTAATTTGTTTTCTTTTACTGGTAAATAGCACTAATGTTATGTTTGTGACATAAATCTGCTTAATTATATTTTTATGGAGATTCTTTTGAATTATTTAGTTGGACCATTTTCAGAATTTTATTTAATTTCCTGACTTAAGTAAAATCCAGGATGAGCCTTTTGTTTCTTTCACTCACTTTTTATGAGTTGGTGTAACATCTTTGTATCATAAATTTAATTCATTTTAACTAGACTGTATCCTCAAAGTGACTTCAGATAATCTTCTTGACATAAATTAAACATTTATAGATAAACTGAATCAAACCAATCATCTGTATTTGTACCTGTTAAATGCAGGTCAGTTTAATCTGTTGGAAAATGTCTCATTTGTGGACACTGTCCACATTTAAGTGTGAGAGGTAATGCGATGATTTATTGATGGCAAAACATGAGATGCAGCATCTTGAAGAATCTGTGAGGGGGCTGCCGGGTTCGTTGACTTCTGCCCTGCACCTGCATTTTCACACACTTTCATCTGAGGTTTTACACAAGTGTTGTACAGTATGTTGCAACAGTCACCTTAAAAGACCAACACAAACCTTTCAAGTTGAGTTCAGGTTGGTTTTGTTTTTCTCTCCACAGCACGTGTAACCACCTGTTATCTGGGCAGAAATCCTCCAATGGAACTTCCAAAAGTGCTCGTACTGTTCAGTTTTTTTTTCCATCTAACGGGGCAATTTTGCACATAAAGTAGGTTAAAACATAAAAATTGACTTTCATCATGGTGACAAAGCTGCTACTTAATCCCCATAAAGGTAAAAAAGCATATTTGCCCCTCATGAGCAAGAATATTAGCAGCAAATGTGGCATTATGATGCAGAGTGAACATGCTAAAAGTTCATCTCAGTGGTGTAATGATGTCTTATAATCCTACATCCATATCTGCAATGATTCTACCAGGCCACACCCGTATTTGGAGACTAATATAAAGACTTTACATTTATTTGAAGGCTGCACAATATAGTTAGATTATGCTTATTCGTCCCAATACATGAATATGTCATCTCTGGGCAAAAGCTCTCGATTGTGCCTTGAATGAGGCAACAGGATCCCAGTGCACAATCATCTCTGTCCATGAGTCTTTCAGAAGTTGAAGGATTTTTATACAACACTTTTTTTTTTTTTTTTACAGCCACCTTATTTTCCCTTTTAGAAAGGGGGGGAGTTGATTCTTTTCCTCCTCCCTTCTCTCTCTCTACACGGGTTTAACTTGAGCTATTTCAACACCACTGAAAAAAAGTAAATGTGTTTCTCGGCTGCTTTCAGTCTGAGCTTCACAACTTATCTCCTTCTGCCTCTTTGTTATTAAATGCAGTGAGCGAACGATCGGCATTTCTCTAAGGGACACAGAGAGTGAGTCAAAAATCTAAATGGGGAGGCGCGCTCCCTGTATTACCATAAAAAAGGGGAAAGAGGTGTGTGTTTGTGTGTGTTGCTCCTTTTTTATTTGCTTTTTTAAGTGTATGACTTGTGGAGGGGTGGTCCCGAAGCCCTTATCAGTTCACCAACAGGAGAATGGAACTGATTAACATCTAATTTAACCCAATCTCCCACTCAATAGTCAGCCATTCAAAGGGACGCATCTATATGTATTTAAGGGGTAATCACTGGTCGGACCTCACGCTTACATTGCCACCCCCCTCCCCCTTTGTGTGGCGTGATGACACACAAACATATTTCCATCTGAAAGGCGGGCCTTGGTGGCGATAGATTTCTGAGGGAGAATTGCTGTTATTGTTGGGTTGTTTGTGCAGATGCTCACTGTACTTGCATCCTGTGGGCGTGCGCGTGCAGATGCTTTGGTGTGTGTTAATGTTGTCAGAATATGGGAAAGCTGAGGGCACCTCAGATGTCTCTACTCAGTATAACTGCTCTCTGAAAAGCACCGAGCTAATACTTTATAAAAAAAAAGTTAAATTAATCTATTCAGCAATGAAATACATTTTTTTCCAAATATTGTGTTCTTATAGTTTTATAAGGAAATCTTAGCTTTGATAGCACCTTTGTCAGTTTAGAAACTAGTCTAAAGAACTAGTAATGTGTTTATAGCATTGAATAATACCATTATTGAAGTATTATGATTACCATTAGTGAAACATAATAAAAATATATGTTGTCTGAGGGTGGTGGACGGGTAAGAGCTTAAGGATCTCCCAAATCAACTGGTTTCCGCCTCACTGCTTATACTAAAGCAGGTTTGACTCAAGCTGTGTAGACAGTGATACTTTACTTGTGTTTGTAATCTTATGTTTGACAAGCATTTGATGCCACACGTACACTCTTGATTTTACTGCAGAGACTGATTTGTATGCTTAGAATGAGATGCTTCTCCACAAGGAGCTACAGCTCCATACCGAAGCCCCTGCACAGATGTATAGTCATGAAACCTCTGCAGTAATATTATCACTTCCTGGTTCACAGCATGCCTTTTAAACCACTTTTTTAAAAACATTTTTTAACCTGTTTACTTAGTGTATTTATGAAACGATTCAGAAAAACACAATGAATGTGCAGGACTTTATTCTGAGTAAAAAATGCCATAAATTTAGCAAGATGTGCTATGCATTCCTGCAGAAGAAACTCCTGATTCAATAATAATAATAATAATAATAATAATAATAATAATAATAATAATAATAATAATAATAATAATAATAATAATAA
>JBAMHX010000026.1:4787788-4805205 GCA_037177515.1 Pseudomugil tenellus
TATTATTACTTTTATTATTATTATTATTATTATTATTATTATTATTATTACAATTATTATTACTATTATTATTATTATCAGCATTGGATTTTACACTTTTACAATCTGAAGGGTAGAAAAATAGCATAATTATATACTTGTATTAGTGTTAATTGTACCTTAAAACAATTCCTTTAGTAAGTAGTTTTATTTTTCATTCATGTGTTTTGTAGCTTTGTTGCATCTTAAGCAAAGCAAACGCCTGACCCCACTGCTCCGACACAACACGGCGGAGACTCCCCAGCTCCTACCTGAAAACTTTAGTGCACCATTTCCCCCAGGACCTATGGATGTGGCTGCTGCTGGGTTCTTGTCAACAGACAGACCCCCCCGGCAGACAGCTAAGTGGATGAGCGAAAAGAGCCAGAACAAAGCAGGAGGAAGTTGTTACCAGTTCAGCAGGAAATGAGTGGTATGGCAAAAAGATAGTATGGTGCATGTTGCAAAATGCATAATATTATCATAAGTATGCATAGGATAGGCCGCGAAACAGCCAGTATAGCAAAATATGGTACCTTTAATGAATTATGTGGAAAAGGTTGGTCAGATAAGGTAATGCTGGTGATAATGGAAGACCAGAGCCTGTGTGGTGTGCCAACTCGGATGGTTTCTGTCTTGAAATTGTTTAACTGAGGAACGCTGAGCTTGATCTACACCCTTGTCTCTTTCTAGCACAAAAAAATAAATAAATAAATAAATTGGCATAAAATTATTCCTTTTACATCATAAATACTTGTTTATGTCCAGGGGTGAACTTCCTGCCTTGGAAAGCTAAGGTTTCATTGTGTGATTTTTTTAAAGGGTAAAGCTTTAAAAAAGGGTTAGATTTTAATCAAAAGCAGAAGCACCGACAGAAGAACATGCTGGTGTAACTCCAAGCCTCTGATGAACATATTTTAAACAAATGGCCAAAAAACTAAAAATGCTGTTCATCAGAATCCTCCCGATTTCAAGTCAATTGCATCTTTTAATTGTCTCCATGTGGAAACATACAATGCTTTTTCTGTAGTTTCTGTGATTCATGAGCAAAAAGACAATGTTCAATAAAAGTTAAACAAGCAAATCATAATATATCATCTCTGTGTGGTGTAACTTCTAAAAATTAGAAACTAGAAGTGTCTGAGCATACAGAGAGTGAAAATTGCAGCTTTTATGGTACATATTCATAACAAGAATCATATCAGGTACACTGTCGTGTTAAATTTGCACCTTGTCAGAGTTTGACAGATTTTAAAGCCGACTCTTTCATCCTTATGTCCTTTAAATCTACCAGAGGAGGACTTTCAGATCAGAAAATGAATTTCTTTTCAAAGATTGCCTGGACAAAATGCAAGGATAAGTGAGAATGGAGTGTGAAGAAGAATTCAGGCCACTTTTGAATGGAGATGAGAGGGTCTGTGTGGCCGGTGGGGCTGCAATGCATCAAGTTAACTCTGGGCAAAGCCTGGCAGAGGCAGTTCTTCATCAGGGTTGACCGTGAAGATCTCACCGCAGCTTTCTATCAACATAGATTACATGCATGTAGCCATGCTCAAAGAGAGTTGGGAGAAAAGAAAAAAGTAAGTGTAAAATACAGAAGGTGGAATCAAAAGGCTCGTGTTCAATATCAGCCATGGGGGTGATGACAGGTTTGCCTCACACCTGAGCTGTATTATACATTCCATCACTGCCTAAACCTTACACACACACACACACACACACACAAACACACTCTCAGTGACCGACTGCAGCAGGGTTGTGTTGGGTTTCTCTGACAAGGTGAACTTCATGCATCGTGTACATGATATATAACTCCAGAGTGGTGAACAAAAGCAGGCCAGACAGAGTGAAGGAAAAGAAGGAGAAGAGAGCTTTTCCTTTTTCTTGCTTTTCTACCGTCTGCTGCAGGGTTTTTGTCTCTTTCTGGACGAGTGACAAAGGCAGCGCTAGCTAGGTGACCTTCGTCTCTGTCCCTTCTTTCATGGTGGTACAAAAAACATAGGGTCAAGTTCATTCATCCAACACCTTAGCCTATCCGCTTCTTTATCCTGCCTCTGGAGTGGTCAAAGAGGGAAAGAAAAGCGCAGCATACATCTTGTCACAGGGCTCAGCAATGAATAAAATTAGATTGTGTCCAAAAATGAAAAAGAAAAAAATACTACCTTCACTGAACATATCAAACCTTACCTTATTTTCCCACTGAGAAACATTTGGGTGCATTAAAAAAAAGTTGGAAAAAGATGGTGAAAGAGGAAAAAGGAAGAGAGAAAACTGTCCATTAACCAAAAAGCAATTTCTGCTGGTGTGCGCCTCGCTGCTCTGAGGTTCCTGGCCAGGCTAATAGCCTTTCATTACAAGTTTCCTCCCCAGCCAATTAGAGACAGGTCTGTGGCCGTCCGGCCCGCTGCTTCACCGACACGCACACTTTGATCAGCTCTCTGTTCACTGACACATGTCTAATGACCAGAGGAGAGCTGAGAGAGTGGCCTGTGTTCACACATAACACAGCTCAGAGTACACGCTCGCACATACACTGCTGCTGTGTACAGCAGGGATGCTGGGAAACACCGTCAGCAACGCATGAATATGAATTTAAGTTTATATGTTGATTCAATTAAATGATTTGAGAGCTGTTAACCAAACTGACAGGGTTTCACTGGAAGAATTTGATCCTCTCGTGCTCTAAAAGCTCAGTCACACAAGAAAACAGCTATTGCAGGCCTTTCTTGCTGTGTGAGATATAGAATTTCAGACCAGCTGTGGATGTCTGACCCTGATAGACAGCTTAGTGTGCGTTACATGCATATATGTAATCACATGTCTAAACACAAAGACAAGCACTGGCACCAAAAAATTAGAAAACGAGCCCTGTAATTAGCAAATTACACTAAACTGCAGCTTTAATGCAGCCCCTCTTTCTTCTGCTCTCTGAGGATTTAATCCCGGTCAACACACACTTTGCATTCACACACTCCTGCTGCAATAGATCAAATAAAAAGGGTGTGTGTTTGTGGTGGGATAGGCGTTGGGGGACTCGGGTGACTTTTTTTTTTCCAGCTTCCTTAATCATTTACAGTATTTATTGCCTCAACTCTGACCCTCTGGCTTTGGTCAGCTAACAATGCCACCAGGCAAACAGGATGCCAGCTCCGATGGAGCATGACTGTTGAGATGCATTTGGCTCTAAATTTGATCTACATTCAAGCTAACAATGATAGAAAATAAAACATTATGTTCCAGTTTACTGTAAGATGGTGCAAAGTGCAATGGCAAGGTATTATCCGCATGACCCGACCCTGGATAAGAAGCAGAAAATGAATGGATGGAGGGTGAGAGAAATAATTTTAATGTTGCTTTTGTGTTTGGCGGGATGACAAAAAGCTCAAACTCTGGGTTTAATTAAAGGTGGAATTCCTTCAACCAATAGATGTGTCAGGAAGACGAGCTGTGACTTTTGCAGCATTGTGAGATTGAATGATGGGTACAGTTGGGTTCCATCTCTGTTGTAGTAACACGAGCCGTGATAAACAGGCTCAAAGTAACAGTAACTCTATAAAGAGTAACAAACCCTCTATAAAGATGTAATTGGGGAAGGATGATTGTTTTTTTCCATGTGTTGAGAAGAGAGAGAGCCAGAGATTCCCTCACTCAGAGAGCATGTGTAGTATCTTAGCATGGGATTCTTGTGTCAGTAAATAAAGTGCTGGTGCTCTGGGTCTCTTCAGGTCCTCCTGCATAAAAAGCTGAGAAATTTCAGATGAATGGTCATCAAAAAGGAGAATTGAGTGAAAGACAATGTCCTAATTTGAGAACTGTAGACATATTCCTGTCCTGCTAAATCAAAAGAATAAAAAACGACACTTCCTTTTTTAGAACCCTGAAGTTTTTTGCGGTTTTATTTTACTTTTAAGTTTCAAGCTGATGGAGATTAGATCAACTTTCTGTGTTTGTAAGGCTTTATTTGTACTTCTATAAAGACTGGTGGTTTGGAAAAAAAATAATTCAGTTATGAACAATTTAAAACTCTTGTTGACTTTAAAACTTTTGATGTTCTCAGTGTTTGAGTTTCAATATGGGCAAATATTTTTGTAAATAGTGCTTTAAGGATTTTTTATTTTAAATAAGAGAGCAAAAACCCCTTTAAAACACTGAATATGTGTACATGTAAACTAGGATTAAGAAAAGTTTTTGCAGAGGTTACTTTTGGTAACAGTTGCAATATTGCATTAGTGCATGTCCAGTTAGCTTGGCACATGAAGCGACAGCAGTTTATGTCACAACAGCACAGGCGGAAGCTTCTTTAATGTTTTCTGCACAACATTACAGCAGCTAACAGATGCCTGAACTGAAAAAAATACTACTGTGTTATGGAAACAAATACTTAGGCAGTATTAGCGACAGAAAAGAGGTTGTATTACCTTGACACTGCAGTAATTGCAGTACATTGCAAAAATCACTTTTGATAAATCCACTATCTCTATGTGACTGTGTTGGTGTGTCATAATTGACAGTGTGAAAAAAATACATGTACAAAAGCACTGACCTGAGGCCTGCACTACGAAACGTGATTAACTCAGCCGCATTTATTTCCGTTCTCTGGATTGACTCAGCTAAACATCGAGGAACTGGGATAAGCTGTATTATGAAGCTGGCTATCAACTTGCTGACTTCATCCAGACCTTTCCACTTAAGATAAATGCGCGTTCACATAAAAGAGGTGGTGCTCGCCGGTTCTGACGAATGGCAAACATGGACAAACCCAGAGCAGCGTATTTTACTATGGAGGAGCAGACTGTCATTCTCCACAAATCCGAGGACTTTAAAAATATAAGCAATTATGCTAAATATAAGCAAAAGTAACACTGTTGCTGCACTAAAAGCAGGAAGGAATGCTGGCAGAAAATTATAGACTCTGTTAATGCAAAAGTTTGTCAGATCATCCGATATTAGTTTATACTGTCCCATTAATTGACAGCACTAAGATCACTGTATTAGACCACAAACATTACTGGGAATGTTTTATCTACGTCATATATCCCAGTTCTTTAAATGATCTGCTCACATGTGACCGTGTTACTTTATCAATGTCACCATGAATGCATTGATAGTTGTTCCATAACTCAATGTACTGTATTTATATGATGTGTGGAAATGCATTAGCCACCATTATAAACCTCTGTTTTAGATTCAACCCCAGTGGGGCTTAAAAAACATGGGAGCAGGTAATATAATTCAAAGTGGTCAGTGACAATTGGCTTTATGTCTGTATCTGCTGTGTGGATGAAATCTTGGTAATGCAAGGGGTCTGCGGGACAATAAGTGCCCGACTATATTGGGTCACTTTTGCTACAAACGCTCTAACAGCTGACATATCTATCTCATCCTATCTGATGTAAATCTGGACCTTTGGTACAGCATGTCATCTGTAAAGTCTAACGAGTTGGATCTGTCCCAGAAGACTTTCTCCCAAGCACTAATCTCACTATCCATGTTGCAAAGTCATCAGGATCCTCTTAAAAATGGGCAGGACAATATTTTATGAGATCTGATTGGCCAGGAGGTGGCACTTTTTTACTCACTGATTTCTTATGCTGGAACCTAACCTGCTCTGGAGCAGGTTAGCTGTTCAGCATGCATTGCTGCGGTGATACAGCACAATCAAAAGTAAGCCAGCTTTGTACTACAGAAAATCCAGAAGTAATTCCTGAAGTTATCCGGATAAGCGAAAATCCAGTTTCGTAGTTCAGGCCTCGGGGGTCTCATTTATATTCAACTCACTGTGTTGGGTCCATACCTCCAGTAAATATACACACATGAACCTAAAATTACATTAATAAAAGAGCAATCAGATTAATAAAGTTTTGCATTGGCAAACCTACAGACAAATTTCTCTTTATAGGACACAGATTACTTGGAAATGTCTTGACTTGATAAATAAACCTTATTTGGTTTGACTTAGCAGTTAGCAACAGATTGGTAAACTGTTCTTTACAGAAATAACACAGAAATACAGTGTAACTTGCAGATTGGCCTTTTCACTCTTATGCTATTTGCAGCAAGTTTAAACAGAAAGGTAGTGGAATGCTAGTATTCTCAGCCATTATGAATTTGTACTATGATTTTTTGACAACATTTAAAAAGATTGTTAAACTTGTGTATTAAACGTGTCCTTTGCATATATGCATATAGCAGGGATGTAACGATTCACTCAAGTCAAGATTCGATTCATGATTCTGAAGTCACAATTTCTATTTTTTTTCCAATTTTATTCTAAACAAAATTAACAATAGCTACTTCACGGCCAAGTTATTTTTAAAAAATGTTTTAACTTCTGGCTTTTTGTCCTTGTATCACAATAAAACTGTTGTTTAGCTAACAGAACCTGACACCAAACAAAGTAATATTTATACATAATATGAAAATTACTATTAATCTTTTTATGACTAAAAGATGTTTTATTTTGTCGTTTAAAATATTTTGCATTTATATCTATGCATCAAGTAGACATTTTATGAAAGAAAGAACTCACCTTATCTCTTGTGGGCTTGACTTTACTTGAAAGCCTTTATTCTCCACAATTTAAAATGCCTTCATGTCTTTTGCCATTTAAATGGCGATGGACCAAGTTTGCTCATCTAGCTTGTGGATTCATTTATTTTCCTACATCGATTGGTGTTTTATTAAGTTTGAATATATTTTCAACTGATTCATGAAGCATTGTTACATTCCTGGAATGTAGAAATACAGATTATAGTCACGTGACTTCATAGTACATTACTTGGTCTGCCAGTGTCAAATTATGTTCGGTTTTTCTTTGTTTAGATGTTTAGATGTTTCCAGAGCAACACATTACAAAACAAGCTTGTCTTGTAACTGTAAATAGTAACAATGTTATAGGTAGCTACTGATGGCAGTTGGAAGCTAATCATGCATTGTGTTTGTAAATAAGATTGTACAGTTTGGTGACTTTGTTCAAGGAGTAATATGTTTAGAATGCTGTGGGACAATGGCAAGTGTAAAGTTTTTATTATTATTTTTGTATTATTTTTGCTTTGGCATAACTTACAATAACAATAAAAGGTATCCAATTCAGCTTCCAAAACTCTTCACTACTTTCATGTGATTTGTCATCAGTTTCAGGTTAGTTTTAATATAAAATAAATACACAAATAAAGTTTTGGTGGATACTTTGCAGTTTTTGTCTTTAGCTCTAAAATGTAATAGTAAACTTACTGGGAAAGTGTATGATTTGTGTGTGAGTGTGTGTTTAGGAATGTCAGTTAAAGCCAGTGTTTATGTTTATACCCAGGTCAGCCCTACAGGTATGTCTCAACCACAACATTACCTTTTCCTGAACCCCCTAATAGCCAAGGTGAGTAAGCAGTCATCGGAAGGAGTGACGCCTTTTTAAAACACACACACACACACACATACACACACACACACACACACACACTGTCAGAATCACACACCAGGTTCTGAAAAAGTCAAAATACCAACATTAATCTAAGTTGGACAGAAAACTAAAATTACCACCTCTCAAGACCAATGGTGCGTGGCCAACAGGGATGAGGTGAAGAGGAAAGATTGATGCTGTGAATCTATGGATGAAAAGAAGAGGAGCAAAGAAGGCGACCCAACGAGAAAACAGACAGAATCTGTTTCTGTGGAATTTTATCCTCCAACGCTGGCACAGAGGTGAAGAAGAAAAACGTGGTCAACCGAAAATGCTCATTTCTTTCTTGTTTTCTTATTTTTTCCACTTATCAGTTCAGAATGAAACACACGTACACACACACTTCACCACACACTAACACACAGCAATGATTACCATACTCCACATTACTGGTGTACTGATAACTGCTTGGCTCCCACAGGCCTGCCAATCCACTGTAATCCCTCAAACACTATGAATTTTCATTTCAAACAAAAGCTAAACTGCCAGAAGACACAAGGAAGCATTCTGTTACCCCTGTTTTTTTTCTTTCCCCAGCTTCGTTTTTGTCTTTTTTCTGGATTTATTTCCTCGTGTTTCAACCACTTGTTCCTTCTTTTCTGTTTTCAGTATTCCCGAAATTCAATATCAGAATCATAAATTATGCTTTTACTACCAAAGCAACCGCTCTGATTCAACTGAATTAATCTAGTAGATTTTAACGTTGCAATCATTTTAAATGCCAAACCCTATAAAGAGAAAGAAAGTAGAGAGGTGGTTAGCATTAGTTATGAAAGAGAGATAGGAACACATTCTTTACATTCCTAAGCTTTGCAGCATAGAAAGCATGACATCTAACTCTTTTGACAGCCAATAACTTTTTAATTGTCTGCATGTCAATTTGACATTATATGCTTTGTGTGAATATAAAAAAAACAGCCAAAACCATTACGATTCATCAGCTTTGTTTCTAACCTCTGCAACTTGGATTTGAGTGGCAGATTCCTCGTTACAGTAAGCATTCACAGTTCTTTGTGTGATAAACACGCTGAGGAATGGACTGAAATGCCATCTTCCTTTATTGAACCCGTTTTTCTTTCTACTTTGTTGTTCGGGTTAACCAATTTTAGAATGCATGATTGTTTTGCTTTATTTCATTGAATCAATCTATAGTTTTACATGTGATCTATGTGGATAACAAGATATCTAATATCATTTGATGCACTTAACTTTCTCAGCTTTGCACTGGTTTCTTCCTGAGAATATTATGTGTCAGTATTCTTGGTGGATATAATTACACTCCTGGTGTTTTTCTGTAACATTTTGCAACTAGAATCTCATTAAGTTTGACCTAATAGGAAGTGTATGTGTAACTTTAGAGACAGGGTAAGTAAACTTCAGTTTTCACATAATCTGATTTGGTCTTTAACTGTGAAATATTTTTTTATCTCCGGTGGCAGTGCAAAGATAAAAACCAACACTGTTTGTTTTTCTCTTCCTCCTTGGGTTTATCCTGGTTAATTGAACACATTTTTTTTGGTTTTGTACACAAGTGTCTACTTGTGGAGATTGTGGGAAATCTGTCTAAGATGTATTTGAGCTTCACTGGAAGCTTGTTGATAAAATATGAATATCTTAAATTCTTCCCATCAGACACAGTAACTTTTCTTACCTACGTTTTGTTGCGTTCTTGACGCTTGCTTACACAATAACAGAGTAATGTTTGAATAAAAATGCAAAGATTTGAATGAGGCTTCCAGAGTAAAATGTTTTGCAAGTCAAAAAAAATCCCGACGACTTATACTAATACAATCAGACTCAGTGTAACCCCTTCAAAAGCACATAGACAATGGTGGGCCTTCATGAAAGTTGCAAAGTCCTAAAAGGTTTCTCCACTGGCCAAAATAACCTCTGTGTAATATTTAATATAAGTTTCTTTTCAAATCTGAGGTACAAACTCTATAAACTGCTCTCACTCTACGAAAACTGTTAGTGATGCTGCCTGCTGCCATTTATTTGGTCTATTAAAGCAAAATAGAGCATTTTGTAGAGCATTTATGCTGTTAGCAAAGAGACATAGGTTGCATTAGCTGTTGGAATTTCCGTTTGTATGAGGATGCCATGCACATCTTTTTGAAGAGCTGCAGAGCTTCTCTGCCCAAAGGAGGCCTGGCATGTACACTCCATCATTTCTGGTCTTAATTACATTTCCCTTCCACAGAGATATAATTCATTATGTTTCATTGTGTAAATGTTTAAAAGTTTTGTGCTTTGTGTGGAACTGGTGTGATAACAGGGCTTGAGCTTCCTATTAATATAATAGCAAAAGGACACATTATGAGAAAACAGTTGCTGTTGGAACAGTTGAAAACTGTTCTTACTGAGAGGACTTGAGAAGTTTTGTGAAAGTAAAATTGACATGTACACAATGGCTGAATATTAAGCATGCTAATGTTGTTTATTATACTGATGTACATGTTTCTTTTTTCTTTTTTTATGAATACAGTTATTCTTTGGCAAGTATTGTATGCTTAGATTTTTTTTCCAATTTCACAGACGTATTTTTGAGGATAATAATATTGATTAAAGTATGAATGTATGTATGTACTGTATGAATGCTTCGTCGTTGCTTTGAACTGAATGTTAAACTCATTAACATTAAGTATCTAATGTGTAAAAAGGGCTTTATAGGAAGCTCTTAAACTTTTAGCTAACAAGGCCTATGCTGTCGGAATTGTCCCTGAACACCCCCTGTCCTCCTAATCCCCAATCCTTGAAAAGACACAATAGAATAATATAAAGATGCACATGTTCAGTCACAAAGCTCCACCAAGTGTGGAAACTTTGAACCAGCCCGTTATGGCATCAGGACAGGATGCATCCTGAGGTCATGACCTTTCATTTGCACTTGATTTGAGGTCAATAAGACAAATAGTTCCAGAGATGCAGCCAAAAAAACAGATTTTTCGTGAATAAAGCGCCACCTCTTGGGAAACTATAAATCTGATAATCGTGAAAATGGATATAGATCGTCCCCTTGGGGTCCTACACAGGTACACCAAGAATCCAATTCCAATTGTGAACTGTTCGAGTTATCACGCTCACACGAAGGATAACCGGCAGCATATCCGGCAGCAGCGGTCGTGATGAAACCATTATATCCCCGCATTCGGGGATATAACAATTGTGGCTAAATAATTGACAAAAGCAATAATGCTAACAGTACAACTTCACTAAAACACCTTGATGAGCATGTGCATGCAGAAACCTTTTGCAGATAAAAGCACAACAGATTCAAACAAGATATTTCACAATGCTATTTCACTTCAGAACAATTCTACACTTTTTTTGCCTTTTAGTACAACCAGTTATGTTTCACACAAACAGAAAACTACAGTTGGTTTTACAAACATTGCATGTTGTTCATAAAAGATGAGTCTAAGCACCCAGATGCACAATCTCGGTTTGTAACATTGTGCCCTACTCATGACAAAGCTTCATATGTGCACAGTCTTTAGTGAAGGTTTCTTCTCTTGCAATGATAGACAGGTTAGCCAATAAAGGTGATAACAAAAGACAAGAGTCATTACAGGGAGGTGGGAGAGATAAGCTAATTGAAATTGGATATTGCAATCGTCTGCCTCTAAAACTAAAAAGACAGGAAGAAAAAGAAGGGTGATAGAGTGATGGAGATTGGGGAGGTGATGAAGTAAATATGCAGTGTAGTCATTTTTTTTCCTCCTTAAGTAAGTAAGACTTTAAGCGGAAACCCTTGAAATTGAAATCTTGGTGGCGAACTGAGACTTTCCGGTGGTGTTGCAGTGTTGAAGCCTTGCTGTGTTAAGCCTCTTAGATTACAAAACATTTTTACTGTGTGTGCATGTTTCTGCTATTGAATAATCAATTCAGGTTTTCTGCTTATGGACAGATGGGAAAAAAAATGCCACTACACAAAAGCAGCACTGTAGGAACTGTGCATTAATGCACAGAGTAATATCTGGGACTGTAAACTCGCCACAACCAGACAGAACAAATGCTGTAAATATGCATTATATTTGACTCATTTGCTTAGTTCACATAATGTCAGCTTGATTGACATCTTGAAATATTTCCTGCTGTGATTGCTTTAGGATAAGACTGACAAGTGAATTTCTTTGGCATAAATTGTAACCTTGGAAATAATCAAAGTGGACTATTATAAACTTAAAACATGAACACAGTGCATCAAGCCCGAAATGGAGAAACATGCAAATGTTGCAATTCATCTTCATAACCGGCAAAGCAATTATATAGTCAGTCATAAAAAAGTGAACCAGAGAGATTTTCATTCACGGGGTTAAAGCAAATGAAGCAGGCTGTGTAGTGTCAACAGATAGTGATGATATTACCTACATCGGTTGCGGTTCTGAAGTGATTAATCTCACTTCAAACAAATCTTTAATGGGAACAAAAACAATTGCATTGAAAATGAAGGCAGCGCTACTTCAAGAACTTCTTTCAGAATATCTGGAATAATATATCAAATCTGGGTACATCAGCAGGTTTTTCTTCCTTTCATCCTTTTGTTTCATCAAGATGTGACAATATGCATGTGGAATGTCTTCTTTGTATTATTCTTGATGCATATTTTGCTTGCACAACTTGCAAATTTGTAAAGTTAGTTTGAATAACTTGTAGCATATTTTAACAACGGAGTGAACTTGTACTTGAATATACTTCTATGTCTATTCCTTGTCTTTAAAATTAAATTAATACATGTTTGACTTTTTTCACAATGTGTGACTGAGTTATTGCAGTATTATGGATTTTTCTTATGTAACCGTGTAAAAACAAATCTTTTTCCAACTAATATTAAAACATAAGAGAAACAATGAATATCAAAGCAAGATTTGCAGGACTGCATAAGGAGTGTAAACAAAACCCCATGGTTAAGATTCCTGTCAATGTAAGGCAATGTCATTTTGGCATCTCATCTGTCACCACCAGGCTCACCAACATTTGTTCTCCTTTCAGACAGCCTTCCTCGCCAGCGTGACTGTCACTACAGCCATTAACGGTGGCCATTCAGCCTCTGCCTGCGCTCCAAAGGCCTCCTTGTTCTCTTGGTTGCATGGCTGCACGACCACAGTCCTCTGGCCCACAGGCTACTGACCCTTGATATGGCTCAAAGTCTGGCACCGGCGCCCTCCATTAGGCTAATTACAGCCATGAAAGCTGTGCAGACCAGGACCAGCATTAGGACCTATTAAGGCCGCCCATGATGGGCCGTGATCAGTGTTGGGTTACCTACACAGAACAAATGCTAAAAGTTTTTACTATGAATGCAAAAGTCTACATGTTACACTGCTGAACCCTCTCAGACTAATGTAAAATCAACACTTACCCTAAACCTTAAACCTCGCTGGAGCTTTGACTACAGGCTGTTCATCATATTGGCCACCTTGCTGTCAGATTAGCTAAGCTTGTAAAGATAGTGAGTAAAAGACAGCAAGAAAGAAGCCTTGTAAAAAGAGAGAGAGCGTCTTGTGTCTGCTTATTCATGCGTGTGGATGTGGATTCCGAGCTGAGGAGCCAACTGTAATTTGTGGCTGTCACGGGCAGATAATAAGGCATGTGTCTTCCCTTCAAATAAAAAGGTGATCTTCCTCTTAAAACAACTATCCTCCCTGTCTCTTGTTTCCTAAAGGGGCCCTGTAGGCATACATGGATGGATGTATGGACAGAGGAATGAGCGGATGTCTATCATGTTGTTAGCCAATGAAGATAATTGTTATTAGACTAAAATGCTCTTATTTGGCCAAATTTGTCTTTCAAATGCTGTTTAATTTACTAAATAAGCTTGGACATCATAGTGTAAGTCAGGTTTTGTGGATACCATTATTGTTACTTGGTGTAATAGACCTTAGAAGTTAAGGATTGATTTTAGTTGAAGAAAAGGGGGGGATTTTACTAAAAGTGAGAGAGCATTTAATCAGCCACAACATTAAAACCACATGTAATAAATGAAGCTGATGCTAGAAGAATTGTTATATATGGGGGTCAGGTTACTTTTAGGTCATATACCTGAAATTTAGACAGAAAGTCACATGCAGAAACTTTAATCCAGCCTACATGTGTTTAAACTATTCAGTCAAACCATTAAGGGACTAGAAGCAAAATATGCACTTCTTTGTGCAAAAACACTGTGTGTTGGTATTTCACTGGTATTTCACTGCCAGCTGAAGCATTTGCATGTTATTTGTTGTTGTTGATTTAATGCAGGAGTGATCCAGCCTTTATGCATAATGTAATGACAATTAAAAGGGAGTTTCAACACTGTACATCAGATCAACACATTGTTTTTCTCTGGCTATGCAGTTCAGTCCTCAACCCCTTACCGATGACTCTCACGCTCCACAGCAGCTCCAGCATGTGTGGATTCTCCAGCCAGAAGGGTGATTAATTGTGAAATGTGTCTAGAACAACACAAAGCCAAGTCACGGCGCTCGTCATGTGCTCACAGAGCAGCTTACCTAAGACTCGCTGCTGTCAACACTCTCTGATATGATCTATACAGAGGATGAACTTTCCCTGTTTGGGGCTTAACTGATAAACCACACATACAGATAACCACAGGCAGGCACACTCCTCAGTGGGTGTCAAGAACAGGTGAACAGCCACCTGCCATATGGTTTATGCACTATTAGTCAATCCAGAATCTCTTGTCAGGCTGCTTAGAAGAGAAGTTTGTAAAAAGTTTAAAAATACAAATTATGTAAACACTTTTAGGGCCATCTTATTGAGTGTTGTTTGCTTCATAAATTTACATTCTTATTGTTGTTGATTTACTCAGGTTTCTAGAATCTGAGGATAAGACTTGAGAAAAAAATATTTTATTATTTATTCTATTTGTGTAGTCTAGTGTACAAGATTTCCTCATAGTGCTCCAGTAGTTGTATAGGCAAAGTTTATCCAATTAAAGTGATCCCATTCTTCCACAAACCATACAGACTTTTTTTTTAAGAAGGCCATGGATTTTAATTTCATTTATTTTAATTTGGCTGTGTGAAAAGTAAATCCTGTCAAATGTTAGATCTTGTTCAAATATCCATATGTTCCATGACTTGAAATAATTAGGAGAACGATATGTTAAAATATAAGAGTCAATATTAGAATTAGAAAGTTACAATACGAGTTCAACGTTCCGATCAGGGCTCCGGTCATTTTGTTTTGGTCAGCTCACAGAAACATGACCCTGCTGGCTCATGAAGACAAAAGGAAAGAAAATATAATATAAAAAATTTTAGTGTTTTTTTTTATGTTCAAGGATCACCCGCTGGACCACAGCATGTGACTCCTCATTGTTTCGTACGTTGTCACAGGAGCGGTTGTACAGAGCTGTGATTAGTATACAGCCTCACTTGTCACAGTCCTTTTTAAAAGACGACTCGTTGTGTTGTAACTCGTAATTGACAGTGTCATGTGAGCTGCACACACAAACCACTTGAAGAGACATTGAACAAAACATATTGCATCTTGACTTATGTTAAATCAATAATTATTATGATGATCATGATGTTAAATTAGGTAAATTAAGTAGGACATAATGCTACTGTCCTCCCAGTTTGTATGTTGGGACAAATTTAATTATGTGTATTAATACACATTAAAATCGTCCTCCTCAGCACTCGACTGCTCCACATTCCCCAATCAAAATAAATTCTGGAAGAAATTAGGCTGCAAAGGATCCGCCATTTTTGCTACTTCTCGAACGAAGTGTGGGTTTGTAGGGTGGAATGTGGAAGGAGACTTCAAATTGAGACAGAACTTGCCACCACTATGAGGCGTGTAGCCGACAAACCTGCTCTTCAAACTGTGTGGACCCTGAAGTGGGGCGCAGGTCATATCTCTGTGTGCCTCTTCTCAAGGGCTCCAAACATACACGGATAACTACTTGCTTTTTAGCTTTCCACCCTCATGTGGGGCGGTGCTCAAAGAATGGGACAGCTTGGGCCGTAGAGGATTCTTGGCCTTGTTTGTTCTTTTTGTGTTTGTAAAGAAACAGAAAAGCTTGTTTGTTTTTGTAAAAGTTTAAAGGCAAGATCACAGTTAGAAGCGTTTTCACAGGCTTTGTTTTTTCGCCCTTTATCATTCTTGTTATGTCATTCTTGGTTTTTTTTCACTTACTAGTTGAGTTTAGGCAGCAAACCCACCTGATCTGAGTTGGAAAATTATAGTGGTTGTATTTTAAAATACTTCACGTTCAGTTGCTCTTATGCACTTCAGGTCAAATATCCTTCAAATGTAATTATAGATTGCTATTCCATGTTTGAGATAGCATCAATTCGGGGTATTCTTTGGTGCTCTCATACCCACCATGTAAAAAGTTAATTTAGGCATTTTGTCAATTTAACAAATAAGCTTTCCTATCCTTTATTAAAAAAAAAAAATTCTTCATTTTAAGAAAATAGATATAATTCAAGAACAAATGGGGCTGTGATTGAACTCTTAAGATAACACCACATTTTAAAGACCTGAATTCTGTGTTTGGTCATCGGACTTGTAACCAGAAATGATCATATTTATACAAGAAGGTGGAGCAAATGACACAGAAATATGTTCCTTTTTTTGTTCCCTGATTTAACAAAAATGCTTTGAGATCACATCCTCTGACATGCTGCATTTTAACAAAAAGTCACAGAAAAAAAAAACAAACAGAAGAATTAAATGGCAAATTTTCTTTTTGACATTTATAAACTTATGTAGCAAGAAATTCTACAATAATACCGTACCGTCTTCTTCCCCTTCGGGTCGGGTCGCGGTGGCAGCAGCCTTAGAAGGGAAGCCCAGACTTCCCTCTCCTCCCTAGCCACATCTGCCAGCTCATCAGGAAGGATCCCAAGGCGTTCCCAGGCCAGGCGGGAGAGATAATCTCTCCAGCGTGTCCTGGGTCTCCCCCGGGGCCTCCTCCCGATAGGACGTGCCCGGAACACCTCACCAGAGAGACGTCCAGGAGGCATCCTAACCAGATGCCTGAGCCACCTCATCTGGCTCCTCTCGATGTGGATGAGCAACGGCTCTACTCTGAGTCCCTCCCGAGCTTCTCACTATCTCTAAGGGAGAGCCCAGCCACCCTGCGGAGGAAAGTCATTTCAGCCGCCTGTATTCGCAATCTCGTTCTTTCGGTCAATACCCAGAGTTCATGACCATAGTTGAGCGTATGAGCAAAGATCGACCGGTAAATCGAGAGCTTCTCCTCCTGACTCAGCTCTTTCTTCACCTCGACAGATCGGCGCAGAGTCCGCATTACTGCAGACGCCGCTCCGATCCGTCGGTGGATCTCACGCTCCATCCTTCCATCACTCGTGAACAAGACCCCGAGATACTTGAACTCCTCCACTTGGGGCAGGACCTCGCCCCCAACACGCAAAGGGCACTCCACCCTTTTCCAGCTGAGGACCATGGTCTTGGATTTGGAGGTGCAATACCTACAATAATAATTATGCATAATGTTATTTACAATTTACAATTTAATTATTGTTTTTAAATACTGAGAACAGAACAACTAACAGAGAAAATATTATGGATACATTTAGATCATGGCCTATAATAAATCCGTTGCAAAATGTTAACACTAAAGTTGAAGGAAAAAAATAAAAGAAAAAACTTTATTTGGTATTAACTTTATTTCTGACAGCAACTAATGACACATCATTCAGTAACTTAAGAGAGGGATTTAGTACATCTGTGGTATAATACCTGATGCCTGTTTGAACTTGTTGCATTCAATACAAGTACAAATAAATCATATAAAACCACATTAGAAAACTTTATTATCAGAAAGCTGTCATGCTGTATGAATATTTGTAAAGTACTGAACTGTATTCTAAAAAAAAAACAAATTCACATTGTAGGAGACCGTTTTTCCTGTCAAGGACGAGGACACTGGTTTCTTTAGATTGAGAAGAATGTAAATTTAATAATG
>JBAMHX010000026.1:4805305-4815667 GCA_037177515.1 Pseudomugil tenellus
TGACATCAGTTTAGGAGCCTTATAGTCAGACCTTTCAGCTAGACATTAAGAGCAAGGTAATTAAGTTAATACATGAATTTCCTCTACAACATTTTACTCTTTGATTTGATGAAAGTTATTGATTAATTGTGGGACTGATTTTCAACATTGTGCAGTCATATCAAATTCTGACACAAAGCAACATTACTATTCTATGATCAGATTTTCTCCAAATGTCAATATGTGAAAACCAAACTGGTCTACGGTACATATGTACACGTGATTGCTTTTTCTCGCAGGACTGCAGGTAATTCATGTAAGATCTGTGTCGCGTTTGCTCTCAGATGCGCACTGTTGTGTGAAAAGTGTATATACAGTACATGGAAAGTGATTGGATGGGGGCAGGGGTGCGCTGATGTGTGTGGATGGAGGGAGTCGTGGGTCATCTGCAGACGCCCCAACCCTCGCTTTATCTGCAGCAAGGTGGGCTGTGTTCGCAGAGATTAAACACATTTCGAAGCTACGCCAACTGCCAGGGCCTAAAGAAACCGAGGCGACGCAAAAGCCCGTGTAGCTGCAGCCACTGTTGTTGTTAGCTGAGGAGAAAATCCTTGTTCCCAACACTGATAAGGACATAAAGTGTTTCTGTCCCCAAGGGGGCGGGAGGCAGATTCAGCCTCTGTAAGATCTACTGTAATGAATATCAATGGCAAGGAATGGGGCTTTGCGTCCCTTTGGGCCTCTAGTTTGCTTTTCCTCTCTCTTCTGCTGTCAGAATTGCGACAGGGAGACTATGCATGAAAATGCAAGGCTTAATATATGGTAATGCTATGTAAACATGGGCTGATCTAAGAGGAAGGTTTTCGGGGAGAATAGATCGACGGTTGTCTGTGCTCAAAGCCGACGAAGTATATCTCAGAGCCCAACAGTAGCCTCTGAGCATATTTATCTAAAAATGAATATGATACACTGAACAGGAAGAAGGGAGGAAAGGGCAATGGAGTGAGGAGGGGAAGATGGGAAGGAGGGGATTTTGATTACTGCAAACTCAGCACCCCCCTCCATCACCCCTTGCTTCCTACTTCCTCACTTTTTCAGGCATTTCCCCCTCCCTCTTCCTTCTCTGCCTCACCTGGACTGAACAGGGTTTATTTGAATTGGCATCCTGTGGGCTGAGAGGTTACCTGAGCCCCTGTGAAAAGGAAGAAAAAAAATCTTGGTGGCCGCTGTAGCAGGCCTGTCTGCCACACACACACTGTCCAGAGGTTCAGTTACCGCTCTAAACAGCCTGTCTGGTTGCGCCAGGGGAGGTGGAGGAAGGTGAGGGAGTTGGAGTTGGAAGTATTGTCTCTAAAGCGGTGTGGGTTTCTCGGCTTGTCTGACAGCCCAACACAAGCAAAGCCGCATTCCTGCGCAGAGAGGCCGAAACAAGCCACCTCATCTCCTGCCGCCATTCATCACGTTAAAAATAACCTCAGTTATTTCATTCAGCGGGTCATTAATTTACTCATAACCTCAGAGCTATAAGAGGCAGAATAAAAGGAGGACAGGGACAGCGGGCGGGGTAAAGGAATGAGAAAGAGGACTGTGTGTGCGCGTGTGTGTGTTAGTAAGATGCCATAGCCCGAGGCAGTGAGGTGGGATTTGTAAGCCCTTTGTAAGTAACAGGCAGCACTCTTAGCAGGCTGAAGGTATGTTTTTGTGTGAGTAATCCGTGATGGATGTTTTAATTGAAAGCACAAGGCTTTTAGGGCTGTTTTCAGAGACCACAGCCAACATCTGACACCTCCACTCAGACCACACTCCCCCCCTCTACTAAAACTCAAACACTCCTCACTCCTCTTGTCAGTTATGCAGTATGTGGCTCAGGTCATGCCCTTAACACACAGATACAGTGAGAAGACAGGAATTACTAAATTATTGCTGACACCTCTTTAAGAAGAGTGAAACCGGACTTGTCTGGGTAGCATAACACACTTTGATCTCCAGGTTTTCTCCAAGAAAATGTTTTTAAAACAGAAATGCATGTCATAGTTTTCCCAGTTTGAACATGGTTTACATAAATACATATTGAGATTATATGTTCACAACCATCTCACAATACCCTCACATTTCACTTGATGGATTTCCTTGGAAAAAAATGTAAATAAACTCTTCTTTCTCCATGAAAAGGGTTTTTAGTGTTTGTGTGTTTGTAGCACTCAGGATAAAATGCCATTAATTCTGAAATTCTGTCCAGCCCACAGCCACAGAAATATATTTTTTTTTGCTGCTCTCATATTATTCTCACGTAAAGTTCTTTTTAATTTTGTTCATTAATCTAAAAAAATGACGCATTGATGCTCTGAACAATGTTTTTCTTTTTCTATATTGTAAATCGGCCGTGTGAAAGACTGGGGATCTGTCCAGGGTGTACCCCGCCTCTCGCCCAATGTCAACTGGGATTTGCTCCAGCCCTCCCGGAACCTCGTTTGTGAATAAACGGTAGATAATGGATGAATGGATATTGTAAATCAAACAACATCATAGCATCAAGTGGAAACAAAATGTCTGGATTACAGACTTTCGAGAGTTTCACTTATGTAACTTTGCAGATATTTATAACAAATCAAAATTATTAAAAGTCCTTTTTCTACCAACTATGCGTAAACAAAGTGCTGTACAATATATACAACAGAACCGGACAAATACATAAAAACACATGAAATTACTATGACATAGCAAAAAAAAGTTAAATAAAAGCTCTGATGAAACCTAATAAAATCAAATAAAATCAAGCCCTACCTGGGTTGTAAACAGGCAAAATAATAAATAGAAAAAAGCAGACTATAAACTTATGTCATTTACTCTTGCTTTAAACAAATGAGATATCTACTGGAGATGTCCAATAAGATAAAACTTATTACATTGATTTTACATTCAATGTTCTGTTGGAGAAATGGGTTATTTCAATGCGCTGATTGATGTGGTGAGGGGGCCGTTTCTTTTTAGGTATGATATCCTAAAAAGTTGGGAAATTTTATTCAATCTGTGCATTAGAATTAGTGCTTTGTTTTTTTTTTTTTGTTTTTTTTTATCATTATACTGCACTGCATGTCTTTATTTTAACCACTCATGTATTTAAAAGGTTGGAGACAAATATAACCAGGACATGTGTAGGTTAACTTGATATAAAGAGAAACATCCAGATGTAATTATAAATTGAATGCCAGATCTTTGAGAAATACATACAGTACTGGTATTACCCTACAGTAAAAAACGGCCTAAAACTTAAAATCAAGCATAGCATTATCAAATATTTTGTTTTTGCCAATGTTTTACACAGTATAATCTAATTTATGTCAATATTATCTTGTTCTAACTCTTGTTAAGCTTGCATGCATTATTTGTTCTACTTAATAAAAATAAACTTAATAAAAAAATAAGTCAAACAATTGGTGTTGATGGGAATGTTGCTGTGTTGAAATGTGAGTGCTTCATGAGTTTCTTACCCCCTGTAAACACGCATACAGTCCACTTTTACCAGTGAAGTCATGCTGTTAGAATAAACCAGTTGATTCAGAGGTGCTTTGAAGCTACAAAGCGAATGAATAACTCCTACAGTAGCTCGGGTGGGGCAAGAGCCTGGAGGGAAACCAGAAGTTTACAACATAATGAGTCAGGTTCAGGAGGGATTGACCCTGCTTGACCGACAGAGGTGGGACCTGAGGCTTGTCTGCAATATCTCCTACCCCTCCACCCTCCTCCATAAACCTGTTGATGGTCTTGACATCATCCAGAGGTTCTACATCTTAGTGATGAACACATGAGAGCCTCCTAAAACCAGGGGGAAAAAACACAAGTGCAGCACCCATGAAGCGAGAGTGTTCGCAGGGAGCGGAAGCTGAAGGAGGGGAAGGAGATTCGGAGGGCGGGAAACTTCACAGGGATTTCTTCTTTTTCTCTCCTGTCACTAACTGCCAATTTACCCCCCGACGCATTGGGAATCAAAACTTAATTAAAATTTTGAATAAATAAAAACAACGTTTAAAAAAAGAAGTTATTGAATTCTGAACCCTTTGATAGATTTATCCCCTCCAAACCCAGAATAATGCAAAATAAGATTTAATAACACCTTTCATATGGAGAGTACAAAGCCGGCTATTTGCATTAAAGTGTAAATCGTCAGGCAAAGGCAGTGTGCCTCTAAGCTTATTGATGTTCAGTTCTGAGCAGCCGGGTGGCATTGTTTCATGCCGAAGCTTGACGGATGTCAAGGTGATTATAGTTTAGATCACCAGTAAGAAGACAACGTTTTGAAATGTTAAAATACAGACAGGCAACACAAGAGCCTTCAAATGTTTGTTTTACTGGGAGGGAAAGAATGGAGAGAGTGGTAAAACTCCCACTGAGTTACACTGTTCGCTGTAATTCACACAGAGGATGGATAACTGCAACACTGTTCAAACAATCTCACCATTTGCTGAAATCCTCTGATGGGCACAAAGTCCTTCCGCGGAAACCATTACTGAATGGCATGACAATGAGCATGCAAGTACAAGGCATCTGTCTGCTCTCTCCCCTTCACCTCTATTTGAAATTCAGCCACAAGGCGAGAAATAACTGGAAAAGTTTGTTTATTGATGCTTTGGCAGCAGCAGGGTAGAGAGAAGAAACATATAGGTCCTCTCTGGACAATTTGTACTTGAAGAAATAAAAAAAAAAACACCTGTTTGTTGTGTTTTTGTTGTTTTGCTGCTGCCTCATTCAGCACAGAACAAAAAAAAAAGGAAAGAAAGAAAAAATAATTATCCCAAATCACCAGAAAAACCAGAATACATATTAGAATATGAGCAAAAACAGCAATGATTCTCACATCTGGATGTTTGGATTTTCTGAATTTTAGAATTAAGTTACCAAGTGAAACATCAGCTGTTTTAAAACTGAACTTTTCACACATATTAATATTTTATTTAAAAAAGTAAAAACAAACAACATCACATATTTTTTAAGAGTTTTATCCAGATACAGATTTCCTTGTCGTGCTTTTGCAGGGCCTGAAAAGGCAGCATTTCTTTTTTCTCTCTCCAACCCAGAGGCACACCCTCAGCTTTTGAAGCGCTTCAAATTAACTACAGGCTTCACCCCGCAGAAACTAGCTGCCTTTAGGCTGGAGGTGTACTGTGTTGTCCTTTCTCTTCAGGAAAACTTCAAGCTAATGGCTTCCCTCCCCCTCTCTAATTACTCCTTATCTGACTGCTGATAGGATGGTTAAGTGAAGTGACAAACATTGCCCGTACAGGTGACAACACGTGTATGCAAAGTGAGCAATGGGGTTGCGTCCATTGCCTACACTGCCCCGCCACCCAAAGGTTGGTGCCTAAGGCTCTGTTACTAAGGCTTGTAACATACTCTACGAGAAGCAAGAACTTTTTTCTTGGTCTTGAGACTCTGAGAGGAAAATACTACTACTACTACTACTACTACTACTACTACTACTACTACTACTACTACTACTACTACTAATAATAATAATAATAATAATAATAGATACTTTATTAATCCCTGGGGGGAAATTCAAGTTTCCAGTACAGCCAAAACCAAACACACAGTAGACATATACAGGTAATGACTATTCTGAGGTGCAGCCAGCCTGAAGCAGTGCACCTTCACAGGTGGGGGGTCAGAACACAACACATGGGTGAAGATGAAAAAAGGGTAGAATTTCAGGTCTGCCTCTAGTGAGGGAGCAGTACAGCAATGCTTTGAAAAAAAAAACATCTCAACAATTAAGCACAATCATCAGACAGTCACGAAACAAGACACACATTGGAGGAAGTGGGGTCCGGTATCTTGGCACCTCCCTCTGGCAGTTGCAGCCAAACTATGCTGCAGTCCCACCCGAGAGAGTCCGGAAGTACAGAGATATTTTGGACGAGCGAGGCGGGTCAGAGCGTCTGTGAACAATCCTTCCAACTGAGAATCTTCAAAGCCGGGTGGCCGGATAGCGTTCTGTTTGCGTTTAGGGCCGTTGTTTTTCCGACCCTCAGTCTAGCTGATCTCTCCAAATCTAAAACAACCAAATGACGGTCAATTTCAAGTGTCCGAGCTTGCACCTCTCTATGATGTTACAGGCACCCTGAACAAGTTAAAAAAAACCCAGCCAGTCTGCCCAGTGGCATCCAGCTTGCAGTTCAAGTCGTTCAGAGCAAGAGTTCAGTGTTCAGAACGGTTCCATGTGTCTGCTGTCTGTGTCTGTCCAGTCCACAGCAGCTCCAAGTTGAGATTCACTAGAAATTCGCTAAATTCAACAGTGGAAAACTGATGGTCATAAGTCAATAAGATAATCCTCTCGAGACATCCCCATAAAACACAGGGCTCTTTATGTCGACCGTGGATCCCTCCTGTACCCAGCCGGGTGTCTACCTCGGATATGCGGGGTCCCCATTCTCCGTTTTCCAGGTGAAAAAATTTTGGTAAATATCGTTGTTTGACCAGCTGACCAAATCCAACATGATTTTATCAGGAAGGAGTGCAGAAAGACGCTCTTACTAGAGAAATACACAAACAGTGCAAGGAACATAAGGATGGGAGGGAAGAAAAAGCGTCTGCCTCGCTCAGGAACCGGAAGAAGTAGATGATGATGTTTTGCTCTTGTGGATGTTTGAAAACAATTCTCAACACATTAATGCGTTAAAATATGAAGTGGACAATTTACTGTTGCACGTTTAAAGAGATTCTTTAAAAGAAAAAACAGCTGGTGAGAAAGTACAGAAATATTAGTTAAGTATGTTAAAAGTAGGTCAATCATTTATTTCATATAAAAGAAGACAGACCCTATTGCAGATTTAGCTTTTATGAGTACAAAATGACATGCTAAACAAAAACATTTCTCTTGTTCTTGCAGTCTCAAGAAGAAGAAAAAAAACTTTGTGCTTCTCATGGAGCATGCAACAAGCTTAAAGCAATCGGTAGAACTTCTATTGGATAATCAGATGGCAACAAGATATTCACACCAACCAATGCAACAAGTATCTTCTCATTCTTCATGTGGAAAGACATCACATGGTCATGGAACAGATGGTAGTCATTTTAAGAAGGATCAAGTCATTTGCATCAAGCAGAGAAAACATCTAAGTAGATTCAAAAATAACAAAATAAGGTCAAAATCATCCAAAAATTGGAAATATTTTGGGAAGAATGCAGCTGGAAAAAATGATGAAAGATGGTGCTCAACGATTGCTTCAGTGTTATGATACATTTTTATAGGTGAAAATAAGAACATTTCCACACACACAATGTGAAGTTTATGTGGTCCAACGAGTCCAGATTTACCCAGTTCGAGAGTGATGAGTGCATCAGAGTAAGAAGAGTTTAGAATGAAGTGAGGCACCCATCATGCCAACAGAGTGTACTGTACAAGCCTGTCTATGATTTCAGGTTGTTTCTGTTGGTCAGGTTTAATTTCAACAACGGTGTGTCCAAAGAATTTGGTCAGCTGATTATACTGAATAAGCACTTTATTCCATCAATGTATGTTTTTCTGTCCTGACAACATAGTCACATTCCAAGAAGACAATTCCAAGATTCATGGAGCTCAGATTGTGAAGGATGTGGTAAGCACAGGGGTGGATGCAGAAGGCTTTGGACAGTCTTCTGACTCTCCTTCCGTCATCCAAAGATCACGGTAAAGAAATTATGTAACAATGGATAATAAAACATTTTAGCTTGTTATCGCTTATAGAAACAATGACACAGCAAATTTATACGTATTTGGCATATACACCAGAATGGCAAATCTTCCAAACTGCCCATGGTCAAACACTCAGTATTTCCCAATTAGCTTGGTATTGTGTGCTTGGTTTGCTCTGTGGGCTAGTGTAAACTCTCACGCTACATGCATGTTCTCTCATACTTTCACTTGCTTGATAGGTTAATCAGTGTCTTTTAAGTTAAAAAAAACATTTCCATGATTGCAAAACAGGGAGTGTGGTGTGGTAGTTAGCACTGCTGCAAAGCATGAATGGTTTCTGCTTTAGACCTCGACCTTGGAGTGTGCATGTTCTTCCTGTGAGATCTCTTTAGGTACACAGGCTTCATACATACATACATACATACATATATATATATATATATATGTACTATATATATGAACTGGCTGGATCAATGGTTGTAAAAAGCCGTATAACATCTAGAACCAGCTAATATGAACAGAGCTAACAACGCGACTGGAAAAAAACCCCAAAAAACTGTTATACCATATCTCTGTAGTATTTTAACCATATTAAGTTTTCATGAAAGTGTCTTCAGGGAATTCTCAGCTTGTGAAAAAGAAGATGGTATGTCTCTTTACAAAAGAAAAAATAAATCCACTTTTTCTAGATCTTCTAATACAAAATAAAATATATTTTCCCATTCTAATTAGTACAAATTTCTTATGACATCCGGCTTTACTTGGGGGCACAGTTGCTCAGAACAATCTGTAGCTGAAGTAATAGGCAGAAATTATAAAGCAAAAAAATACGACAACTATTTCTAAGATCTGTTGGATTGCATTTTAATGAAAATAATGCATGTACTATTTATGAAAATGCAAATTTAAGTTTAGTTGTAGGAAAGCACTTAAAAAGCATTTTATTGCTATAAATTTGGGTCAATTTTCTTGAAATGGGAAAGCTAAAATATTCAGCTATCAGATACATAACTCTTAATATCACAGATACATAACTATATCAGATTTACTGCAACACATATCTGACCTTTTGCCACACACACAAAGGCAACACTGCAGATGTGTGATGCATTTTCTGTTTTTGTATGCATTATCATTTCCCTGCAGGAGAGAGGACACACTTTGTCAATTCACCACAGCCCAAAAGAGGAGAAAAAAGGCCCCAAAACCATCGATTTTCACTACAAAGATTTTCATATTTTCACACCCCAATCTCTTTTTTCCCCAAGAAATAAAATATTATAGCAGACAGGCAAAAAGATGGAGGTGAAATGGGCAGAAAGGACGGCTGGAAGTCAGGATGTATGCAGGCGAATCCGTGTGGGGAGGGAGGAAGGTGAGAGTGAGGAGGAGGTCAGGTTAGGGGTCACGTGTGCGAAAGAGATAAGACCTCATTTCATTTTGACTGACAGACAGGGGGAGGGCTCAGAAAAAGCCCTCGGAGAGAAACACACATCACCGCTCCCTCCATCACTTTCTCTTCTCCCTGTTGCTATCATACCTTCTCTAGGCCATCACTCTCCCCACCTCTGTCACACTCTCCATCATCCCCGTCACTTCTATGCATGCTTTTTATTTTTAACATGTATTCTGTTTGTCCTCAACTCTTCTGTCCCTTTGTTGCATCTTTAGTTTTGCTGGCTTGTGCACCACATGTAATGCTTCTCCTTTTAGTCCAAGATGTTGAAGCTGTGTCTGATTTTGCATTTAATTATATTACACGCTTTTTTAAAAGTTGATTCAAAATAAATTTTGTGCTTAAAACTTGTACTTCTTTTTGCATTACAGTGTACTCCATTTTCAAAAAAGCAGAATTCAACTCAGTGAAATATGTCAAGTTATGACATGGTTTCAATTAACCTTGTAAAAGTGGAACAACACAAAATACTGCACCCATGTCAGCATTAGTGAGAAATTACATGATCTAAAAGAAAACTGTAACACTGATGAGCCTGTGTACTGCTTTCAGCCATCCAATACCTTTAATGTCATGTTGCCTTGTTGGGTGTTAAGCTAAAAGTTTACAAAACCAAATAAAGTTTTTCTCACTCATGGAAAGGCAAAACTGCCAAGCTGTTGAATTTAAATTAAACCCCCCCTTTTTTTTTAAATGATGACATCCAGGAGCACATCAGCAAAATAAAGCCTTATCAATAGTTCAATTATTTAGTTTTTAAACAGAGGTTGACAATAAGATTCATTTGGAGGTGTGTTTAAAGCCAGCTTCTGTACGACAAATATAATTGTGACTAATGGATGCTATTGTCTAGCTACATTAGCTTATTGTGATTGTGATTTTGGAAAATGGAAGTAAATATATGTTCATTTAAATAGTTAATTTGTGAGAGGTTTTGTTTTTAAAAAGATAATTGATAAATTTGCTGTTGGAAAAACGGGTAATTTTTGTTATTTGCTGTTTGTCCTTCAGGTCAGAACAGCAACATGATATGAGATGCTTATGGTTTATCTTTCTTAAAATAACTTTGATAATCACTTTGCATCTAACAACAACCAAAAAGTTAGGACATGAATAATGTTAAAAGAATATTATTATTGGATTATGTTGCATTTTAATCAGACCTGCAGTCTTATTTATTGTCATAGATAGATAGATAGATAGATAGATAGATAGATAGATAGATAGATAGATAGATAGATAGATAGATAGATAG
>JBAMHX010000026.1:4816171-4829269 GCA_037177515.1 Pseudomugil tenellus
ATAGATAGATAGATAGATAGATAGATAGATAGATAGATAGATAGATAGATAGATAGATAGATAGATAGATAGCTTTTGAGTCAAATTTTGAAGTAATTATTGTGAAGTAATTCTCTGTAAAGTGTGTGCATTTTGAATGGACCTAATAATTCATGTTTTAGCTGATAAGCTTAAGAGAAATGTGATGTCAAAGAGCATTTGATAATTCCCTTAAGTTTCACCTTTAAATCTTGTGTATTGTCAAACATGTCCTTCTTGTCAGGAAGATAGACCCCTCCTGATTGTGTACAGAAGCGTTTTTCATTCGGCTTTAGGAAGTGCCGTTCTCTTAAGCAATCACCAAAAAGCAATAGTTTGTGTTACCACTTAACCACTCAGTTATCACAAAGCTGGGAGAGCTTCTTTAATCATTTTTACGTTAATATAATTAATCAATACTCAATTCTGTCATGTAGATTTCCATGTTTTAATTATTTTTACCAAGAAGGTATAGAGCTCTCCAATTTACTTTTAACAACTTGTCCTTTAACCTTAATAAAAGTACCGCGAATCCTCAGCCTTTGCTGATTTACTGCCTAAGCAAGAAAGAAGGCAAGTGCAAGAAAAGAAAGATGCAAACAAAAGCTTGAGCACCGTTCCAACAAGCATTATCTTCATTTTTTAGCACCAAACAATGCATGACAATGCACGGCAACAACAGGAGTCTTTATGGAAAGCGGCAGAATAGAGTTGAGGCCGTTGTGAGAAGTGGCAGAGGAGACGAGACAAAGCAGGATGAGAAGGACGATCTTCATTATGGCATCTTTTCTCATTCTGCCATGAAAGACACCGGCGAGGAGTCTTCAGGGCCGCTGCCAGCTGCAGAACAATCACACCCATACGCCATAACCATCCAAACACATTAGGAGAGCATTGTTGAAGCTGTAGCTCTTCATATTCATCTGCACTATGCTGAATGGCTGTTTAATACTCGGATGCAATCACAACATCTCTTCATATCTGAAACATCTTTCATTTACATAACCCTTACATTCACACACCCACGTGTATTTTTCCCACCTTCTTAAGGCATCATTTAATTTTTCTTCCTAAAGGGATCGTCTAAAATAGGCTTTAATCTGGGTAGATTAGATGCCATTTTAGATGTTATGGATAGAACTGGCATTTAGAGGTTTTTCTTGGCTCAATCATGCCAATAAGACACATGCTGAATAAAGGGAGAGTATAATCTATGCATCGTTGGTTCCACAGAATGAAGGCAAAAAAGAGAGAGAGCGAGAAAGACTGGAGGGTTGGAAAGAAATGGTGAGTAAGGGAGAGTGACGGAGTGGGAGAAGGCGACGGATGTCAGGTTCTTCTCTCCATATAAAACACCAGACGCAGCAGTGAAGGGGATTGGATTCACTTTTTAAAATGTCACCCAACATCTGTTTCATATTTATGATGGTGGCGCTTCCTCTCCGATGCCCCCTTCAACACTCTGGCGATTCTATCTGTACCTCGGATTACCCTCACTACCCACCAATGCATAATTTATAAGGCTAATCTTTCAACGAAAGACTGCAGACAGGGAGGAAAGGGAGTGTGGGAGAGGAAAAAAAATGGATTATAAAGAAAAAAAATGCCACAGATTTTTTGCTGATATGTGAAGTGAATGGCTGATTTTGGCGATGATACCTTAAGTATCTCATGTAGTCATTAACAGGATTAAGTGAGCTGCCTTCTGATAAGGTGGGAAAACAATTCAGGATTCAGCACATCTTGTCCTCTTTAACCCACAACATAGACATATCAGTGTATGTGGCCCATGTTTTTCTTTCTTCTGTAATTTGTGATGCCTTCAGATTGGACTGATAAACTTTAGATGTCATTAATATCACTAATGATGGCATTATAGCTCTCGCTGTCGTAGTTGTACCACATATTAAGCTGCGGAATTTCCCTCGATATGAATAAGATGCTGCGATTTCCCCTTTCTTTTGTCATCTTGCTGCTAGTTTTACACCTTAAGTCACAACAGAAAAGAATGGTATACGTCATAACCCAGCTAATAACAGAGTTTTCGTCCTCCTGTCTTCTTACGTCCATTCGCAACATCTAAAATGACTTTCATTCCCCTTTTCTTTTCTTACTCAGCCCTGCTCTGTTCCCATCTGCCCCCTTTTTTCGTCAGCTCTATTATGAAAAGTACACAGTTTCGATAGAGTGCCCTTCTGACATTTTCGACTTATTAGCTAGTTTTCATGCCGTCTTCAATCAACCCCCTTAATCCTCACAGGGAGAAGCGCTTTTAATTCACAGATGGACTGATAAGGGGCGCCTTGCAAAGCGCCAGAGAAGCAGCGGCAATGCTAGCAAAGCAGGCCTTGAATGAGGAAGGTAGAAAAAAAAAGGAAAAAGCAAACGAAAAGACGGGAAAAAACGATTTACACGTAGATGAATCGTGCTTACAAGATGGAACCCTGGGCATTAGGAGCGGATCTGAATTTCCTATCTGTCATTTTTTTTCACCTCTCCTCCCCTTCCTCCACCAGTCGCAGCGTTTGTTCAGTGTTTTTTTCTTCATTCCTTCTCTCTCTCTCTCTCCCCTCCTTCTTCTCCGCCATTACCCTTGCTGATTGCAATCTTTAAGCGCCATTGGGCCCACTGCTTCTGCAGTTTTTAATCTGTCTTTAATCCCATAGATTTTAAATATTCCCCAGCTCCCGGAGACTGGAGGCAATTAACTGCCCTTCTGATGCTCTCCTTATCAGTTGCCTCCTTGTATCTCTCTGAAGCAGCCTCAAGACACTGCCAGAGCTGACAAATAATACCGCCATTTACCGCCGAGCATCCTCGGGGACTAGAAGGGAGCGCGCGGCACAGCCACTGCCGCATTCTAAACAGGTATTTGGTAAACATATCATACAGAAGAAAGTGAGGAAGAAATATACTGCAACAACACTCCAAAAGCAATGTATGTTTGTTTGGCTTCCATTTTGCAAGTGTGTATGTGTGTTCTCCCTCAGACTGAAGACAAAAGATTGTCCTCTAGCCCTTTGCTGATGCAAGGAGGGGGGCTTTGTTGTATTAGATGCTTAGCCTGCTGTGTTGATACTAATACATTCTGGTCTGGCACTCCTTTATGTGTTCTTGCTGAGGAAATTAAATGAATAGGGCATATTTTAGATGTACAGCTCTGTGTCTCTCCTGGTTTTGTTTGTAACTCTGCATGCCCATCTGTCTTTTAACATGGTGGTAGATTGCATGAAGATACTGACCTGAAACCAAAGTGTTATAGCGGATCTAAAAGAAAAGTGACAATGAAAGGGAAATGACGGTTCAGTGTTGATTTGAGTCATGTATTTCCTTATTTGTGCTTTTTCCTTCAATGATTAAAGCGTAATTCAGGTCCACGAACCCAAACTGGTGGATAAATTACCATTAAGACTGCCAAATTAATGCTGATGACCTGTTCACACCTCTTTCACTTCTGTCCTTTGAGAAAGCATTACCGATTTAAGTTTAAGTAGAGACTTTAATTGTTTAAATTTAGACAACATTTGACTTAATTTCATTATTTGACTCTTGTATTTGAAGTTAATAGGGAAGCTTTGTGTTTTTTTTTAGCTCAGTCTTGACCTTTGCCAACTGGTTTGGGTCCACATGATGGCTGGTGTTTCCTTTTCACTATCTATCCAATCACTTCTCTGTATAATGCTCCCAATGGCAGCACAGTGAATGCAATCACCAGTCCATGCACCACAAGCCTGCTAACAACACCACAAGACACTGCCGCTAAGCCAGACCCAGCGGGCTTTGCCAAATCAACAGATAACCATCAGTTAAGAGCTTTGTGACATCATCAGACAGAGACGGCCACTGACTCCATGCCAGGTTGGAGAGCTGCTAATCCAAACCACAGACTACAACAACACAGACAGAGACAAAAGCAGGGAATTTGCATCATTACAAACACTCTTAGATTCTTAAGCTCTATGTTGACCCAAACAACATAATTTCTGTAAGAGATCTTGTACCTTTTTTTTTTTCAGGTCAAAACTGGTAAGATGAAGATCATAATTCACAATTCAGATTGTTCCTGCTCATGTTGGGTCTTAGTAAAAAGCTCATAACCAAATCAAACTAACACATTTGCTTGACAATTGTTGCCGTTATCTTCTTGTCTCCAGTGTTGGATTACATTGTGCACAAGCTTCTCACCATTAAAATCACAGTCAATTACGCAAGGACTAGGAAGAAAGGTGAGGCAGCAGCTATGTTAATAGAGAAGGATGTCAAATTATGATTGCAAATGCAGCACATATGCTGGCTTGTGTACTTTATGTATAGAGAGATGATTATTTTTTTTAAAAAAAAAAATCTCCCTGCTGACGTTGAGATTCAAATGTAAGTTATTTTCACAAGATGTGCTACCTCTGTGATTTTTACATTTCCCATAGAAGGAGCAAGATGCATTACACATTGAGCTAAGTTGGGCACTGGCCAAGCAAACCCTCAATGCTTCATGGGATCATCTCCTCTTAAGCAGCCACTCCTGCAAACATGACACAGCCAGCTATGAGCTGGAGCTTCATTTGTTCACCATCATACCTAGAACAGGATGACCTCTTGTATAAAACCATGACAACACTTATTCACTCCTTTTTGTGGACAATCTTTAATCCACTCCCACATGTTTACACTGTCTTTTTTTGATGTATTTTTTGTGGTTTGGGAGGTTAAGCTGGTGCTGCTCTCAGACCGTGGCAGATACCGATCCAGAGAACCACGGGGTCTAAACGGGCCAAGGGTCCACAGCTCAGTCCACAAACAGGAAGGCTGTGCCAGGCAGGACATTGGCCAAATGCGAAGGGGAGGAGGGAGGATTGCTGGTGGTGGTAATGGAGGGACAACCACTTTCATCCTTTTAAAACCTCTGCACTTGGGTCACACTAGGGGGCCACCCAATTTCACACTGCAGAAAATAATCCAAGTGATCCTGGAAAACAAAAACAAATGGTCTTTAGTCAATTTTGGGCTATTTTTGTTCTTTAACTTCAGAAGAATTTGAAAAGTAAGGTGACCGTGTTCTTGTAGCCTCGTGTTTTTCAGCCACAGGTCAAAGATTGCATTTTCCTCCCTGCAAAAATATAACACACTCTTGCACTTTGCCTCAAATCCAATCAAGCTCTGTTATCAGCTTTTTTTTCATCAAGGAAGGCTGGTGGGGGTGGAGGGGACTAAGCCGACCCCCCTCCAACCCCATCGCCCCAGCTACACCCTCCCTCACCCCTGCGCACATACACACACTCCACCCGAATCCACCCCAACAACTCCCTATACCCTCCTCCCCTGGTTTCCGTGGTGACTGCTAAGCCCGAAGTTACGGTAAAGCTGGTGTGCCGCTGAGCCCTGGGCAGGATTTGTGACAGAGAAATCACATCAGCCTATGCTGATTAACAATTCCATTCCACCCTGAGATTTATATAAAAAAACTATCTTACATTTGGCTTTTTAATAGGAACGATCGCTATCTCAAATTGAGTCCCTGCAAACTTTAATAAAGGCTACAGGGTTGAGTGGCATTTTGCATGCTGATTTAGGCCCGATTGGCGGCTTTTGATGAGAGGGAGGCTGCTATGTAAAGCGGTGCTCCTAGCGCTTTTCCACATCGCCGGTTCAAATGCGGAAGGATAAGAACATGAAGAAAAAAATACCACTTCCATCTGCAATCTCCGGATTTCTCTCTGCTTTCCTCCCTCACTCTCACACTCTTTTTTTTCAGAAAATGATTGACTGTTGAATATGAATAAATGGAATGGAATGAAGCAGGAATAGAGAGACTGTGCACTGCAGACTGAGAAGAGATGGGGCAAGAGACGGATAGAGAGTGAACAGGAATAAAAAAAAAGCCCCCTCTCCAGGACTGTTTTTTTCCCTCTGGAGGTGAAAAATAAAATCATAAAGCCAAGGTTTTTACACTCTCCCATTCTGACATTTGGAGAATGGTATTAGTGTGGAATATTCTGTGTACAGAAAGGACCATGGGCATGAGAGAGAGTGTGTCAGGAGGGAAAGAGGGAGGACGGGGCATCAAATAAAAAAAGACTAGAAACACTTATCCCCTCCGCCCATCTGCTCCGACCACACAAATCTACATCAGTATTAAAAAAAACTATCTATAGAAAGAGTTCGGCTTAATGGGATAATCAGCTCTATTTGTAAAGATATTGGATAATCCCTAATAGTTTATATGGGCATAAAGATTTAAAAACATTTTCATTAGATATACAGAGTTTTGAGGGCATTTTAGTTGACAGCGTAAGCTGAAACAAAAGCTAAACGGAGTAAATTCCTGAGGCAGTGGCTCAATGTTAATGTCCATGCACCTACTTGATGCTCTTTTCTGTTATTTATAAATTGGTATTGCACAAGTCAACGCACTGAAGCAAGAATATGGAAGCAGGTAGTATGATAAGCGTTGGTTTTGTAGGTCATGTTGAGCAGGTATGTTGTACTGACACAACGACATGTAGAGATGAAACGTTTTGTTTCCATCATATCAGATGCAGAGTTTAGCACTGTGGAACACTCACTTTATCCATAACCAGAAGCAGAGCTGAAATAAAAAGAGAGGCTAAGAGGAACAAGAGATGGAGTGTGGAATGGGGGAGTTAAGGGGAAGAGGGCCAATGGAAGGCATCCAGAAGGATCAGTGAGTAGGGCATGCTGCCAATGCCTGGCACACACACTCACTGACACACACAGAATTTATTTCTGCCCCACCTTTCTCCCTCAAGGAATCCCTCACACACCCTGCAGGGTGGATACCATCGACTGGGCATCGGATTCCCACCCCTGTCTATCAGCAAGCCACGAGACTCTACTGAGATTCCATGTTGCAGATGGATGATGGCTTTGCTTGGGGACAGATGTAACCAGTCCATAACCAACACTGGATCAGGAAGTGTTTTTCCACAGCGGCAAAAAAGAAATAATAATAATAGTATTAATAACGTTTATTCTTGAGTCTGTCAGTCAGCCCCGTAAACCAAGTCTCATTTTATGCTATTAGAACAACTCTAATGAGTCAGTGGTGCTGTGACTTTTTTTTAAGGTTCATTTTCTAGCATATTACTGCAAACCTTTCCATATTTTATCAGAAAGTGGCTTAAGTGGATAGTCACCTTATCTTGTTTTCTTTGTTCATGCTTGATTTGTGCAATTTATGTGTGATGTGCTGGACAATAACATTCAGGCAATAAATGAATAAATAAATAAAAACCTATATTTACCACATTACTGATTGTGATATTTAGGTACCAAACATAGATAACTGTTTCATATTTGAATCTGTTTAGTTTGATACATTTCCAGTATAACCACAGGTTTTCTCTGATTTGAGCTTGACCACATGTTAAATTGCTCAACATTACATGTTATGCATTTTTTTCATGGAATACAATAATGGTTTTTGGGCTCAATACTCAGTTACTACAAGATCAACATAATCAAACTGCTCCAAAAAACTTTTTTATTCAAATTGTAATTATTATTTTATAATTATTTATTTTGAGCAATAAAAAGGGCAATTTTAAGAAAATGAAATAATGTAACTTCTCAGTAATTACTTAATTACTTATTTATTATTGTAACTTAGTTATTACTTAAATGTACTACACGAATCAATTAACTAATTAAGACTTGGTAATTCGGAGTTATTACAAAAAATAGGATTGGTATGACAGACAACAGATATCCTAAATATAAAGATTGATTAGCATCTCATAACCTGAAAAGCTTTCTTAAGGTATTTGATTTAGTTACACAAAATCAACAAAGCTTCATTTAAATTTAGTCTCTTATTTATGCTAATGTTATTGGGAAAATTAATCAATTAAGGCCATGAAAGGCAATGACCTTTTGGTAAAACACAAGACCAGATATCCATCATGGCCAGTTGGACTAAAAAATGAAGATTCAAATACATCTCTCACATGATGAAAGCCAGTATGTTAAGAATGCAACTGATTTACAAATGGAGAAAAAAAAAAACTCAGTCCAAGTCAAACCAACATGAACGATGCCAGAAAAGCCAGTGCGAGCAAACTCAATCCTTCCACCCCAAATCAAAATGAGATTATTTCAAAATGAGCCTGAAAATGGCAAAAAAAAAAAAGTTGGTACAGCATTTTCTACATCTACTAAATGCATCAAAACAACACCTTCCCTCCCAAAGAAACAAGTGATAAAGCTTATTACGGAAGGAGTGTTTTGTTGCTCTGGGTCTGATAGAGCAGTGGTCACTAAGCAGCTGTTGGTCATCAAAGGAGATTTGGTGGGTTTACACATAAACACACTTCTGCCCCTCCTTAAACTGGCCCAGGACCCTGTTGGTACTACCCTCCACCTCCCTTACCGTCTTCCCTTGGCCAGTGCTTTCCTTTAAGTCTCGATAAGATGCTATCACTAACCCCCTAAGCACTTGAGAGGCACTTTAGGAGATCACTGGAGCCATTACCATGAAAAGTAAAAGATACAGGCTATATTGATGCTAGATTAATACTGACCAACAAGTTATTGATTTTTGCCCCTCCTTCCTCTCCCCTGTCTCGTTTCATTTTCCCACTTTTTCTTCTTCTCTGCACTGGATTTCTGGTGGTGATCTTGTTTTATGATGGAGCATCTCAGGAAAGAGATGCACCCTCCTCCTCATCATCATCTTCCTTGGTGCAAGGCCACTATCTATGGTTTCACAGGGCCATCTTTTAAAAGGTGCAGAGCAAAGGCTCGGTGTTATCTGCTGATGTTATTCAATTGGTACAGGACAATCTGGACCATTAGCTGCAGTGTTAAATAATGCATCCGCTTTTAAAGGGGAGCCTTATCTCTTCCATGTGTGTGCGTGTGTGTTTTTTAACATTATTAGTATAGAAGTGTAATGAAAGGTTCCCTCCTGATGGGTACAGATATACCTCCAAGGTCTCTGCAAACCTCTACCACCACCACAACACATAAACAAGCATTGACCTTTTTAATGAAGCGTGGTTTTTATCTCGTTTTATTAAAAAGGCACAACAAAAAGCGGAAATGCTTGAGACAAGATAGAAATGTATTTAAATCTGCTTGTCTAAAGGCACAGACAATCGATCACAATGCCGCCACTCGGGAGGAAAGGGAAGCACATATAGGCCAACGTGTTGCTATGAGACAATCGGAGTGAGTGTAGGAATGGAGAGCAAAGAAGGAAGAGGTGATGGAGGAGAGAGGTGGGTAGCCTAAACGAAAGGAAAACCAAATGAAGACAAAGAAAGAGCGGAGGTGGGAAAGGGAGGATAGAAAAAAGATGAGTGTGGAGAGAGGGAAGGATGGCATGTGGATGGCGGCAGGAGAGCGATAACCGCAATGTCTTCAGTCACAGATTTACACAGGCCATTGCACTCACATTCTCCCTGCCTCTTATCAGTGGAATTATTGAGCAGTGTGGCATACCATTAAAAATTCTGCTTAGATTTCACAAAAATCAAATTGCGTAAGGTAATGAACGAAGCTTTCAAATGGACTGCTTACTGATACTCATTCTCAGTGGGGAGAAATACATCTCAGTCATAACTCGCTATCTTTATTGTACTTCTACACAGATTTAACTATGCTGCCAAAGCAGTGGAAAGCTTAATAATCGCTCTTGCCCTTGATGTTTAAGAGATGATTTTGTGGGTATTGCTTTGGAACCATTTCTCGCTGTCCTATCGTGACTCTTTATAGCTCTTTCCTTCTCTATTACACGGCCTATCTTTATATATCCTCTCTTTCTTTACTTTTCTGTTTCTGGGCATTCTTATTTTTCTTCCTCTGTGCTTCTCTATGTCTGCATGCCACTCTATCACCCAAGGTCAAATAGGTCATCAAAGGTTTTCCCTCCCAGAATTCTCCTCTTCCAAAGCAATGTGCATGGAGTATTTTAAATGTGCAGCATGAAACTGAGCAAAGAACATATTTCAAGGATATTAGTACCCCTGTTTGGGTTGGTCTGTGCTAGTCAAACGCATACATAGTCACAAACAACTTACACATACAACTTAATTTGTCATTCAGATACTCGACTGTACAAGTAAAGGCAAAGCTGATGGGTGGTGAGAGTTGTAGTGGATGGGAGGTTCTCTTTCTCATAGGATAGACTAAAGACAAGGGTTTGCTCTCTCCATTCACTTTATAAACAATAGAGTCGGCTGACAGTGAAGGAGTGGCTAGTCATGTTGAAGAATTTTGTAACTTCCAACTGATTTTAATCTGATTGTGCAAGGTATATTTTTATCATTTGACTAATAAGAAATTGTCATGAGCACATGCTAAGTCTTCTTTAAGAGAGGAAATGATAGATTTAATTTTCTGTGATTCTCCTTCAAATTCTGGTGTTACTTTAAAAGAAAAGGTTAAAATGAATTGGAACATGTAACTGAATGTCTGGTTGAAATGAACAAACTGCATTTTATATTTGCTTTTTACATGGGTATTTCTTCAGAAATGATTTTCACATATCATTATGCAGTTATCACAATTTTCTGATTATTCTCTCTGGAAACTATAGGATGAGGAACAGTTTTCAGATTTTGGGATATTCATTTGATCAAATACCATATACAATACAATGTCTCATGCAGAGCTGCCAAACACTTTCCACCTAGAAGAAAAATACAATAAATTCTTTGCCATTGCATTTGACCAAGTAAATGGTGCTGTGTTTTGATGCTAATGGGGGAAAAAATAGCAAACATGAATAATCAAAGACAACAGTCAGCAGTTCTGTGGGAAAACCAAAATGTACTATAATGTGAAGGTCATGTGCACCATTTGTCTGTGTAAGTTAGCGATTAAAGCTTTAAAAGTGTTCAAAGACTATGAGCCATCATTTAACAAAGGTCCATCCACCAATCAACTGTCATTGACTAGCTTTCTCACCAAATGAAGTAAGTTTGATATTAAACGTGAATAATTAATGGAGTACCTTATTTAAATAGTGATCGCTGAACACATATTTTAGGGTTTGCAGCATGAAAGGTTTGGACAGAGATCATGACCCACACAAAAATATTCTGACTGCCTGCAAAATTTATGAAAAGCAAATTGGGAGCCAATTTATCAAAAAGTTCATGCTTAACTATGCAAACAGTGGATTAAGCAGAATAACAGGGTAAAGACATTGGAAGGCAATGAAAATAAGAACCTGTATATAACTAAACGTCCACAGATAAAAACAAGTATGACCACTGGGTGTAGGGAATATGCACTGTCACCTTAAAAAAGTATTTACTAAGGATTTCATAAATTGAAGCACAAGCCAGTTGATGAAAAACTCTTCAACAGTTCAAAAACAGTTCACAACTGTTTTTTTCAAAATAAAAAAAAAATCATGCACTAACCAAAGATATTTTGCCACAACATGATGATTTTGATACACAGACACACTGGGCAATTAGGGAATGTGTGTGTTTATAACTTTTGTAAACATGCTCAGCGTCTGCAGGAGGCACAAGTTTTTCATAGATGCAATAATTTGCACCTATTACTCTCCGAAATCCAATTACTGCAAAAAAGCCATGTTTGATCCCACTTACTGACTACCAACTTTGGGGAATTCTAATAACTTTGGTCATCAGGCTACACATGACACTTAGGGCTAAAATAGCACATCTGGAAGATCCCAGATGTGGCAGCTACTTTACTCTGGAATGACCCAGATGCAAAAAGATGCAGACTTGTTACAACCTAATGGTGAAACATATTTAAAAACCGGGCACAAGATATAGAGTATAGAAAAAATACTTTTATTTTTAGTAACCTATTTTCCCCTTCTAATGTTGCTAGATGTACCTGTGGAATGAGACCTGTGGTGAGTCATCCAAAATAAATAAAATAAGGTGAGTGGACAGGCCAACCCTATACAAGGCCTTTTTTAAAAAACTAAATACCACACCACGTTCAAAGTCCCTTCCTCACTCAGTTTCTTGGTTTGAACTTCAGCAGGTCCTTTTTAACCATATTTATAAAGACACTGAGTTAAAGCCATATTAATAATACCTTATAACATGACCAGTGGCTGTATGAAGAGGACTTCATCAAAAGATGAAAACATTTATTCTCATCAATGTTACTTAGTCTGCAAAACTATTAGAAAAACACAAGACAAGTAGCAAAGTTTTCTTGTTAAAGGTTTAACGGTGTTTAAAGTGGAGAAATACAACATCTACACTCTAAACCCTTTAAAAAATAATTTAGCTCTTAGTTTCATAAATGATGCACTGAACTGCTCACTGATTGTTTTCATGGAACTACTTATCATTCACTGACATTTGAACATGACAGGGTGTAAGCAATGACAATTTGTCAGACAAACGTCACAGCACAGAAGGATCTAGTTCCACTTAACTTAATGTCAGCCCCCCCACCCTTGTTTTCATCCATCCAAAACCTAAAATAAAAACCCAAAGCTCAAACACTGTCCTCTCTGTAGCTTCCTGGCACAGACTCTATCTGGCTGGCCTTTCCCTGCAGCCAGTATCAGTGTGATGTGCCAATGCGACAACTGCAAGCAACGCAGATCTAGCTTCTCTTTTCCTCTGTGGCTAGTTAGCCTGTCAGCGCTTTCAGTTGTCTGTTGGTCGGTCTGTCTGTACTCTGTTGGGCTTCTCCAATCATAGGCCTCAGCCTATGCAGTCCCTAATCCAACCACGGGCTTTACCCCACCAGCTCAGTGTAATCACACAGCTAATTCACAGGCGGATGGGAGGAAGGCAATCCGTGACGGACATTTTTTGTGCAACTAAGAATGAGCTCCCCAGTGACCAGGGGAGGTGGTGGAGAGGGAGACTGTCAATGAAGGGGCCGTGAAAAGATGGCTCCAAAAAGGCGAGATGCAAGGGGAATAGATGAATAGCAGAAAACCGGCTCCAAGATATAAGCACAAAATAAGGAAAATGTTTGGAGTGAATAAAGGGGGGGGGGGGGGGGGGGGGGCTTGAGTCTTCAACAGCTTTTTCCCAAAAAAGGTTTGAAAAAACCCTTGTGAATTGGAAAAATCTCCTTTCCTCCCTAAAAGCTTTTGCGAAAAGAGAAACC
>JBAMHX010000026.1:4842313-4857108 GCA_037177515.1 Pseudomugil tenellus
TGTCTCCATTAAAGCCGAACGTGCCACTGAAGACCATTGGTTCCAATAAAGTAATGAGTTTCAACCCTTTTCAGTGAATAATAAGCCCATTTTATTCTGTCAGTGGCTCTTTTTCCTATTTTAATCAGTCTCATGGTTAATTTTTAAAATGTTTCAGGTGTGTGTGCTTGTAAAGTTGAACAACTCCTTTGTCAAACATCTTTGGAAAAAATTTAAAAAATGCTACTGTGTATCTGTAACAGAAGTTCAATAACTTTTTTCCCACTCTTTTCAACTGTATTCCATAAAAGGCCATCGGCCCACAAATTGTGGGTTTAAACAGCTACATATAAGATATCCAGCTAACCACAAACACATTTTAATAATGTAATTTATGCAGTTGTGTGTAAAAGATGTAATTGATTGTGAGGATTGTTGTGGCGTTTTAGGAGTACTCTGACATGTGTCTTTTAAATGCAACAAAGAGCTCTTTCTTCGCCAAAGGAACAAGGAAATATATTTGACTTCGTCATAAAATTAAATGCAACTTAAGCATTATGCCTTCTACCTTCTTGATATAAGGAGATGAGGTGGTGTTTTATTAAATTAGAACTGGTTGTAGCCAGAGCATCAAGCAGAACAAATATCCTATTTTTTAAATTTCCTGTACTGTGCTTCACAGTCAGATTTTTGTTGTGGTGCATTTATCTAAATTAGACAATTCACCAGTGTGTGAGGCAGGTGTTCAAATCTTTAATCTTCAGGTGACTTAGCTGAAAACCTCCCCCTGCAGTCAAAGCTGAAGGTCATAAGCCATTTAAATGTAGGTGGTGTCTTTTTGAAAAGGTCTCTCACAATTCACCACCTCATCCCTGCCGCCCCCACATCCCCCCTCCCCATTAGCTTGCAACCCCTCCTCCTTGAGCCAGAGAACAATCAGCCTGGCGTCTGATACTTCCTGCCCAGCAATAATTACCCCACCTAATTAAAACTTAATTGCTGGCCTCTCCGACCGCCATCTTAAATGAGCAATGGGAGCCGGGGCGGGGGCGTAAGCCTGCTGGGATGTTTGTGTGGACGGCAAATTGGTTTATCCCTATCAGATTCCTCAGTCCCTGGCCCCGCACATGCTACTGCACCGCTCTACTGCCCAGAAACAGAGAGAAAGGGAGCGAAGGCTTAATGTGATGGAGGCCAGACAAAGCCTAATGAGATATACTTTTTTCTTTGCTTCTTTAAACCACACTTTCACTCGCAGTTTCGATTAATTGGCTTCAAGGAGCAAGCATGAGGTTGTCTGGACAGATTGCTTCTTTAGCCAGTGATGAAAAGTTAGACTATTTAGGAGAAGAAAGAAAAGCATTGGGAAGAAGAAAGAGATAGAGATAAGGAAGTTAGGATACATGGCCCCACTGCAAAATCATCAGGGGGTAAATGAAAGAGGAAATGCTGTGTTAATCGCTATGGATTCTCATAATTGTTACGATTAAATTTCATAATTGACTAATGGCCAGCTGCGGCTTACATTACATGCAGGATAAATACATCACATTAAACATGCAAGCTGAGAGGAGATGATTCGAGATGGATTGTCAGATAGGACAGAAAGGAAGGATAGATGGATGATAGATAGATGGATGGATGGTAATATGCACACGGGTTTGGAGGTCTTAGAGCTGTGAATGGCATAAAGAGAGGAAGAACAAGGACAGTGATGGCACAGAGAAGCAAAAATACTGAGGAGAAAGGTGATGAAAACGATGTAGACATAGAAGAAAAGGAAAACTTGATTCATAGCCTTAAGGGAGTATTAGGCCAGATGCCAGGGTGTGTGCGTGTCTTGCATTGTTTTCTTCCTGTGAACTCTGATTTCCCTAAACCCCATCTCTCGCCATCCTTCACTCCTAAACTCACCCTGTTTTTGCCTCTGTTTCTTTATCCTCGTCCCAGGAAAGCAAGAAAACGGCAGTTGCGATGATTAGATAGCGGGAGGCCGATGGAGGGAAGGGTGGCAGCAGCAGAGGTGGAGGTGTGGAGGGGAGAGAGAAAGTTGGAGGGTGATTAGAGAGATGACAGGTGACATCCATAAAGGGATTATGGAGCAGGCCTCAAAGACAGGGCCCTAATCCTGGCTTTGTACAGGCACAGATAAACAGCTCCACTGATGGCTTGCTCTCTTAAAAAGTGAACATGAGCTACACAAATAACTTCCTAATTCCCCCTTTGTAGAAGTGAGTGCGCGCTACAACACAAATAAGTTCCCTAATTCTTTCTTTGTACAAGTGAGCCTGAGAAGCACAAAATAACTTGCTCTTGAGATGTTTGTGAACAGGATGGTCTATGAGAGGCAAGAATCACTGTGGGTGTTTGTGTATTTGTCGGGGCCTCACAAAGTGTTGATTTGTGTCTTAAAAATGTACAATTGTACAAAGTAGCATGTTTCCGTTGAGTCTTTTGAAAGATTTGCAACCTTGTCTTCACTTAAAGAACTCTTGAGCATTGAGCGTTAAAAGCAGATATTGTAGCTTTTCAAAATATACATACACATATTCAGGAGCACACACAGTAGTCGGTTTGTGGTCTAATTAAGCGTTACCTTAAAAGCAAAGCAGGAGAATACACACACCACATACACCTGTGCTCCACAGACAGGAAAGACCACCAACTGAAAGTTTGGTTTCCCATACAGGCGTGTGTGTATGAGTGTGTGTGTGTGTGTGTGTGTGCATATGCGACTAAACTCAGCGGTCTGCATTAACTATTTGTGTACAGACTTCACAAACAGGCCCAAGAGGTGACTGAGTTAGTCCAACATATTTGGTGCCTAATATTCTAATTACAGTTGTTTCAGCTTTTAGCATAGTTTATTCATCTTTAGTTTATGAGAAAATAATAAATTAATTGCCAGTTTAATGATGATGAGGGCAGAATTTTCCCCTGCTGTATACTTAACAGTATAAACATCTTATTATCTGAAATCATAGTTTTAATATTTTCTTATGCCTCAAAGTGTTTCATAGAAATATCAGCCAAAATTTTGTATTTGGTTGCAAAAACATTTCAGAAACATTTCAACTGGCACAAAAAAACCTGTAAAGAAATGTAAAAGATGTAGAAAAATAAGCAAAACAATTGTTTGGAGCATGTTGCAAGTCATTAGTTTAATTGGCAAGAGGTCAGCAGATCCTCTCTGAAATAAACCTGTTCAGTTGTCAGGTTAAAGAAAAAATTTACTTCTTTTTGTGGGCATGGGCAGCTGCCAGTCCATCGATATTGACAATAGAGGGTTTTAATTATAATATTCTTCCATCTACACATCTTTTTATGAAAATATGTCAAATGTTTCAGAAGCAAAGAAACAAACTTAATATTCAACTATCATAACTGCATGGCCTTGCAGAAGACTTCAGATGCTTTTATTGATATTTTACACACCGGTCTAACTATTTTAGAATGTACATTTTTTTTATGTTTTGGTTTGTTGTATCTTTTTTTCCTAACTGCATAACCCTAAAAGTAGCAATTTTTAGCTACTTTTTTTTTAGTAATTTGTGTCTATGGTTGGTCAAGTAAAATTTTGTACAATGTTCACAACATGTAATGCATTTCAGATATTCTTTTACATAATGAGATAAAATAACCCACTCAGTCTGCAAAAAGGCATGGTGCTGGCATGAACCTGTGTCTTTTTAACAATTTGTCATCAGACTTTCCTGCAATAGTTTGGAGTTAATTGGAATCTGAAGCAGCTTCCTGTTGAAGATAGTTGTAACAACACAATTATGATATCTATACAAACTCGTTTGTTCTTTCAATTGTAGTACGGAGCTGTTTAAGTTGTCAAATCTGTCATATTATTAGATAAGATATAATAAGATCCCTAACTTTGATGGCTCTTGGTTGGATCACTAAGATATTGCTTTCTCCCTTCAGTGTCAAGGTAGAGCAGGGATGCCCAGCTTCGGTCCTCGAGGGCCACAAATCTGCAGATTTCCCATGTATCCCTGCATGGTCCAACACAATGACTCATTAAATTGAGTCATTTTAATGAGTCATTTACTCAATTTAATGAGTCATTTTGCTGAATTTCATTGGCTGAAATGGTTGTATCTGTTAAAGAGTTAGAAGTTAAAAAGTACAAGAAGAGAAAAAGGGTGGTAGTTGGGGGTTCGGAGGAGGGCAGGTGTTAAGTAAGTGTGCTGGGAAGATGTGAGTCTAATGATCTAAGGAAAGATGATGGCTCACACACCGTAAGGGGTCCAACAAAACCAACTTTATTGGCAACGTGCATAAGATGTGCATGCCTTTTGCTTCTTTCCAAGTGTGATGATCTGTCTGCAAAAGAAAGTGATCAGGTGTGTGATATTGATCTGTGATATTATGTACTTGAGTGTATGAAAGTTTTATATATGTTTAAACTTTCTTACAATTTTTTATTTACATTATATGAAAAGTGCATTATAAATAAAGATGTAATTCTTTTGATAAATTTAGATCAAATTTTGATGTCAAAACTTCCAGTAATTAATTTTTGCTCATATTGTGTTTCACTTTCCAAAATCTCCGCCCATGAATCTATAATTTGTACAGGGATTAAAACAGGCAACCTCAAAGTATCAGACGAGTTTTAGTGAACGGATAGCAATTTGATTATAGACCAACTTATCAGCCTGTCTATGATAGCTGCTCTGCTCCCTCTGGCCTTTTCTTTCTTCCTTTAGATACGTACAGCCAAATCTCTATCTGCCATTTCACACTTCCACTTTCATCGCTCTGCATTACCTGGTAATAAACAGATCCTTGCTCTTTTTCCTCACCCTTTTCTGATAAGTTCATGCAAATTCGATTGTGGTCTCAGTCACATCAGCCCATGTAAAAGGAAAGGAGAGGCCTAGCTAATGACTTCATTTTCTCTTTCATGGCCCTTTTTAGTGCATCTGCAGTGGGATTCCTCCCCTAAAGCTCAGGGCTGGTGACGGTGATACCTAAATGAAATGTGCAGGCTAAAAGTAACATCACCAGATGTGTGGGATTGAGGCAGAAACAGGTCAAGCATTGATTGGACAGCTATTTTTGTGGATTTTTATATGCATTGATACTGAGAGAAGTTGAGTGTGGGTGTGACTGGGGAATGGGAGGAAAATAAGCAAACCACAGCTACAAATGCGTAAACATACACACACACACATACACTTTTAGACTACACACTTGTACACACACCTCAGCCCCCTCTAATAATCCGCTAATCCTGTTTATCATCAGCCAGCTCTTCTTAGTGTGAGCGATACATGAGAGAAATCACTCTCACAAACACACTCCAATGTGCAGAGTCGAGATACAGTATAAATACACACATCTCTATTTCTTGATTTCTTCCTCAATCTTCACTCCGTTTTGCTATTTTACTCTGCGCTCTGTTATGCATCAGTTATGCAGTTACACATCACAATCCCACATCAATGCCCAGCCTCTCAGAAATGGGAGTGTTTGCTTCTTGCCTCTGTGTCTGAAGAGTTTTACTAAGCTGTGGAGAGCTCACTCATTCTCCACACACACATACACACTCACATGAAAAAATGAGAGAATTTCTTCAGGGACATTGCAAATAAATTTGGTTTGAAATGCAGCTGAACTCTTTCTTCCCAATCCTTATTTAGAAAAAGGTATATTTTCTGCAATATTCTGCTCTGAAAATAGGAAAGTAAGTTATAATCACAGATGATCCTGGCTTGAATACCTAAGCAGGCAATAAATCTATATTTTTCAAATTTCTCCTTTAGGTTGCTGATACTAGAAGGAGACTAAGTAAGTTGTAAATATAGTCATAATCGCTGTTTCTCATTTCATAAAGTAATCGGTGGTGCTTAAGGGGTCATTGGAGGAACAGCTGTTTGGCTGCTGAGAAGCATTGAGCAGGTTTACTCAAGTTTAGTATTGTGTAACTTTTACATGGTGTATCTTGGTGTAAAGCGGGGTGTTCAGAAAATAAATGCTTCAGTTTGTCCAAAGCAAAAGTGCTTTTACACTGTTAAAACTCTTGAGAGTCTCAGCTTTGTACATCTGTGGAACTTTATAGGTACAGAGTTTGGTCTGAAACAAAATTTTCTAGTGAAAGTTGTAGGATTACATATTAAATGTTCCTAAGCAAAGTAATTAAAAGCAAATTATTAGATTTTTGTCTCTTAAACGCCCTAAAAGAAATTTGATAAGTTGCACAAGCAAGCGGTGAATTTTTTCCATTTTTTTCCAGGATCTTGTTTCCTGCAGGCAAACTAAGTTATTAGTATGAAAAGATTTATTTGTAACTTTTGTGATGTCCACTAACTTCTTATATGATGCAAGTGTGTGTTATTTATTTTTCTAAATATTGAAATATCGTAAAGCAACAATAATCTTTTTGGTTCCCTTAGCTAGACTTGTTATTTTGAATTGGCTCAAATTGTTTTCTGTGAAGCACCCTGTGGTGAAGTGGCGCTATACAAAAAGAAAAAAAAACTGAATTGAAATGAATTGAATAATTTAAATGTAAGGCATCATGAAATTTGGTGTGTTTGTTGTGGCCCAGCTGATCAAATATGAAAGATCTGAGTAAAGATGATGCTTAACTTAATATTTATAATAACTTTATTGATCCATTTATTTGTAGCTTCCACACATCAAATCGACAACCATTCAAGAAAGAAGCAAAACCAAACAAAGAAAAAGAATACAAAAATGGCCAATCATCTCCAGCAACCCAACCAGATCAGAAAAGCAGATAAACACCAGGCTAAAATATGCAATAATTTGAAAAGTCCAATTTCAGATTGCAGCAGAATAACTGTTGAAAGAATAAATTATTTGTTTTGCTCAAAGAAAAATGGTTTTATACTACAAGACAAAATGTGAAAATGTAGTTTATGTATCTATGAGACAGACAAAAAAAAAAATAGAAAACCACTCTGACAGTGCAGACCAGTCAGCACAGTTTTCCCATACAAAATCCGAGCATACAGCTAAGATTGTCTGGTTAATAGCCCACATTACACTGACTTATATTGGCTTTGGTTACCTAGAGAAAAGCATCTGGCCACCCCACTAAATCTCTCCCATCTTTTCCCATTTTCAGACATACATCTCTCAGAGCTCAGTCACACATGATCTTTGTCAGAGTGAAAAACAGCAGACAGAACTGGCCCGTAGGAGGCGTCAGCTGCCATCTCGAGTGTTTATCTCACAATGTTAAAGAATACGTAAAAATACTTCCTGAATCCAGACGGTAATCCTGATCACCTCCAAAATTGAATCACTTGTTCGTCTTCCAGTTCTGCGTATATCCTGAAAATTTCATGCAAATCCGTCCATAACGTTTGGGTTATGTTATACACAGACAAACAAACAAACACGCAGACAAAAGCCAACTATAACATAACCTCCTAGGTGGAGGTAAAAATGCTGATGTATATATGGTCAAAGCCTAGCCAGTGAGAGGCTCTTTACCAACATACTCATCATTTTCCTTTCATTTGATCTTAATTACACCTGGAAAGTTATAATGCTGTTTTGTTGAGTACTTAAAGCCATCTATGAGTTTGCTCCACTGACAGTAGTTGTTTCCAGAAGCACATTTTTCCATCACTACCAACCATCTGCACCAATGACAGATACAAGTTTGCATTTACTCCATGCCTCTAGAAGATTCATGTGCTTTTCTGCTTCTCTAGTTAATGTGACTGATGGCTTGGCAGCGGGTGAGGTGTTTGGTCCGTTATCTATTGCCACCATCAACACTTACTTCATGACAAATTACATCCACAACTTGCCCAGGATAGATGGCAGTGCAGATAGAACAGTCTTCAGGGTCCTCAAGGATCTGCAAAGAAAGAACATTTAAAAGAGATGATCAGCATCGGTCTGTGTTCAGTTTCTTTTTCCCTAATGTGTTTTCTCTTAACGCTTCAACACTTTGATGTCAGTCCAAGTGTGCTGAGGGGGCCGATGGGCCTCGGGGAAGCAGAGAGGTCTGGTCACTCAGGGCTACCTATAAACATCGGGGGGCCGTTCCATTTCCTGAGCTCAGGAAGCTCGCTTTTGAGGAAGCTCTGTGGGTTCGATTTCTCTCATTTCCTCCTCTGACACCGTTCCTGGTTGGAGTGCAGGAATGCAGCCATGGAAGCACCTTGGTGGCATACTATGAACATTTCCTGACTCCACGGAATAAGACATCAATGCAGTAAAAAAAAAACAAAAAAAAAACTGACTAATATGGCTCGAACTTAGGGGAAGGATCCAAAGTACTTTACAATCAGCATGTTAACTTGGTCACAATAATGCTTCTGAGATACTTTCTAAACTTTAATAAGTGAAAAGGAGAAGGCAGTATGGTGTTAAATACAGCACATGGTCCATCTAAGCTGACATAACCCTATTATACACACATACACATTCCTGGACACACACACACAGTAATTTCCTCAGATGGCCTGTAATCTTGCAGGCCTCCATCTCGGCAGCTTAGCCCAGTGGACTGGGGCAGCCGCTGCCAGCTTTCTACCCAGGGCGGGGGGCCTTGAGGGAGGGGCGCACAGGGGAGCTGTAGGGTCTGGAGGAGCCCCACATGGATTGTATTTGGGAGCCTGAGGCATGAAATGGAATAGGTTTAATCTGTTATCACCTGCAGGGGAGTGTCGAGGCCAGCCACTGACAGACATAGCCGTTAAGGTAGTGGCAGTGATGGTGCTAGGATGAGGGGAGGGGGGTAGGGGGGGTGGTAGCACCTCAGTCCCCACTGGTAAATGAAATATCAGCCACTACAGAGGGAGAGTGATATTAGTTTAATTTCTCTGAAGCTCACCTCTTCTGCCTCCCTACCTGCTTCTTTTCCTCCATCTATATTTGTCTTCCTATTCCGGTCATTCAAGATTCAGCAGTCAATCTGTGTGAGACGTGGCTTTGCTACACGAACCGTACTAATACTAGAAATTTGTCTTTTTGTCCTCAGCAGGGCTCATGCATCCCAATGCATAAACTTAAAGAATGTTAGGAGAAACCTCCTGCATTATCGGACACTATTACATGTCTGTCATTTTCAGTTGTTCTTTCCTAAACAATTCAAGAAAACTCTTGTTTGCTTTCTTTTACACATAATCAGTATATTTTCATAGGTACCACAGGAACATACATATTAGCAGACCAGAACAATACCTTACCTGGATTTCCGCCTGAATTGTCTCAATATGTGCAATGATTTAAAAAAAAACAAAACAAACAAATATTGAGGTATTATCCTTGATTAATTTTTATGTTCCTCAAAATATAGATCCAGGTTAAAAAGATTTAGGGTACATCAGCTTTCATTTACTATTTTTTTTTATTCTATTGTGATTTTAATTTACTTGATTGATTTCATTTAACCAAAGTTTAAACTACTCGCATATGCTTTCGTGTGTCTGTATGTGGGGTGAAACTTTGGAACAGTCTGGGTCAAACCCGTAAGCAATGCCGAAACATCCACTGGTTTAAACTCTTATATCAACATCTGCTCTGGTCACAGTTCATGGAAAGAGAGTCCTAGATGTGTGTCTCACCTTTGTTACTGTACGCTTCGTTTCCTTAGTATCGTTACGAGCAATTCCTGTTATTATGTTGTTTATTGTTACCATTGCTGCTTTTGTTGTTCTCTCAGATGGTATAGAATTTGGATTAGTATAGAATCATTGGTATAGAATTGGTATAGAATCATTGTTTCAGCTTAGTGGTTGTTGCCTATAGCATCACCAGAATGTAGCCCCTGTGTTGCTCAGTGACAATATATCTATATTATATGATCTTGTCTGCTCAGGAGAATTTTTGTTTTATTTGTAACAAGTGATTTTTGCTGTTTGTGACAGGGAAGTTTCTGTATGCAATATAATGTAGAAATGAACTAGGATTAAATAAGAATTAAATAAATTTTCTTTTTCCCACTCCCTTTCAGGCAGATCTGTTTTTTTATGACTTTTCTTTTGTGACATAGGTCATTGTTTGAAGAAGGACATATTTGCATGTCTCTTTTACGTCACTGTAACTATCACACCCTGAAATAAACAAACAAACCTGTTTTTACACCAAAAAGGGGAAAATTCCCACCAGTTTTCTTGATTCCAAGTTAGTTTGGGGAATTCTGAATTCTATTCTCATTTTACAAGACATTTTTTTCCCAAAGCAACATACATCTGGAAAGTAGGGTTCATTGTCTTGCCCAAGAACACTTCAGCATATAGTCATGGGGAGCCTGAAATCGAACCCCTAACATTTATGTTGACAGACAACACTTCTTACCTCCTGAGCTACAGCCACCGAGTCTGAAGCTGAAACGGTTTGCATACAAAGCGGATCTTGGTTCACCAAATACATGATGCAGGCATCGTGGGTTTAGGACACAGCATTGTGGGTAAGCTCAACCAAACATGAGGATGATAAACAGTTCTGGACTGTTTGTCATTTGTTCATGACATGAAATACAACCAATATACAAAATAAACAATTGTAACTACTAAAATTAAAAATAGGAAGTCTTTGTAGTTTTGCTAAGATGTGCTCTTTTTACAATGCCATTAGTTTGGTTATTGCTGTGGTAACACAACAATAAAACAACATGGATTGAATTATTTCATTACTGTAGCATTTCAGACATGAAACACTTGCAGCATGATATGCCATTCACAAGGACATCACATAAACAAAACCACGACTTTAAAGTTCACTGCAAACTTGAACTGTGTCAGAGTATCAGTCAGTGCTTCACCACTATAAATACGTATCTATTCTGAGTCAAAAACTGTTAGAGATTAAAGGTAACAGTTTCTGTTTTTTATTCAACTTAATGTCACCTACTTGTTGGATCCTCTTTTTTTTTTTTTTTTTTTTTTTACAAAAAACAAATTATGCATATTGTTTAGCTACATCAGTCTGCATTCATAATGCTTATATCAATAAAAAAAAAATCATGGGTGGTATCCTCCATTTCTCTAGTTTTAGACCAAACCAAAGTGAAAATCAATGTTGGAATGTTGATTAATTTGTAGTATTTTGACAGAGTTGCTCAGCTGTTCTTTTTCCACTCTTATTGCTACATAAAGGTATAGTAATCCTATCATTACATTTACCTAACCCACAAGAAAAAGGTAACAAAGTTTTAATTATTTACTTATGTAATATCTACTAAGTGTGTTTCATATACTGTCTGCATCTAATTTGCTCATTGAAATATCTGGAAAAAAGCGAAAACAAGTTTATTTGTGAAGCACAAAGTTGGTGCAAAAAAGTTAATTGAGCACTTTTTTTTATCTTTTAAGCATTTTTGATGTTGAATCTGCTGTTAAATTGATTTCTATTGCCTTTGTCTTTTTTCCCTTTTAATTCAAATTAAATTTAAATTAAGTATTTCACAGCAGCAGTTAAGGACCTCATCCTTACATAGGCTGATATTTTTGGGTTACGCTTGAAAAATACATGTTGTAGTAGTTTGACGCCGCTGACATCTCCTCAACCACAACTTCCTGTGAAGGAAGACAGAGAGGTTTGACACTAAGGGGGCGTCGGAGAGGTTGAAGGGAGGCAGGACCTTTTTTTTTTCTTTTCTTTTTTTTATTGAAAGTCACTTTCACATTCCTTGAAGTGGCTCACTGTGTTTGCTACTGTACTAGGAAAACTACGTGAAGGGTAGGAGTGCGTGATTGTTACAGACTGAAAACTTGGCAACTGAAGAAGGGAATATTGGGAGATTGTGACATAGCTGCAACCTGTAAAAGCAGAACCTTCATTTTCCATCATATTAACTTCTGTGTGAGTTCTAACTGGCAGCTCTTTGTGGATATTTCAGATAAGACAAGGTGTCATTACTGTTTTTCATCTGCTATAAAATAAACCACATCCCCTTTAATAGTCTATTTATATATTTCCTGCTTCAGATCAACATACTGGGTAATGTAATGTGGGCTTTTTGTTTGTTTTAGTAAAAATGTTTGTGAATTGTATAGTTGGAAGTGGCATTTTTGCTCCCTTTTCTTTTTGTGAGGAAGTTATTGTTTCAGTTTAAGCTGACATGGCTCTAAAAATAGGTGTGGTTTGGAGGTTGATATTCTTACCTACGCATATTTACAAACTTCCACACTTAGATGGGTGTACATGCCAGTTCAGTATATTCACACGCACTGCTCCACTTTACCAGCAACCCACACAAACAGATGTGACACACAAGACAGAAAACATTCCATTTCATACATACAAAAGATATACAAAAAAATTTTTTGTGTTGTAGTTGTTGCTGAGTGTCACCAGGAGGCCTTTGTAGATTCGTGACACCCTAAAGAAGTCAGTTTCTCACTCCAGTCATGGTGAAATATGTGTAGCTCATTTCAAAAAGTCATAATAAATGAATGCAGAATCTACTTTGTATGTACTGTCTAAATAGATACCACACCGCTCTGTTTTATATAAATATAGTTTGAAGTACATACTAATTATACAGAAGTTTAAAGATGTCCAATTCATCCATCCACATTGGTGCTAACTTGCTACAAACTAGCTACTTTAGCAGTAATACCTGATTGACATTAGCATGTTTTTTTGACTGCACAGCCTGGAGATCTAAGACAAAATCATGTTAATATTTTGGTTGTGGGTCCACTGGCCTAGAATATTACCTTAAAACCTAACTGTAATGTACCACAATGCATTGTGGTGAATGTCACACAACCTGTATACCACATGTGAGTGCTCCATATCCTGTATTGTAATGACGTTTCCACCAAGGATTCTTCTTAATAAAAAAAAAAAAAAAAATCACATTCATGTGTATTTAGTTTGAAATAGTTTATTGATTGCGAACAATGTTAAAGGACACTGTTCAATACATTCTGTACTGAAATATCCCACTTTGAATTGTTCTTTAGGAACTGTAAAGATTGTTGAGATTGAACTGACTCTTGATCTTATTTTTTCTTTTGTTTATTCTGTTTATAATGCACCTGCACAGTTGCACATTGAATATTTATCTTTACCAGTTCTATAAATATTTATTTCACCAATGATTTCTCTTTGGATACTGTCCTATAAGCAGGTATTGAGTAGTCTGTCATTACTGTTTCATAAGCTTAAAATATCTAGCTTGTACGCAGCTGGACTTCATTGTTTTTAAGCAGTTATTTGGCCCATATAACCTACCAAGAAAGCATACCAGTAGTTATAGTAGTGAAGGTAGCAGTGTGTTGTTTTTTTAGTCTGTGCTGTAATAATAGCAGAGTTAGACATACTTTGGTTGATAATTAAACTCTCCTTCTATGTTCATTTTCTGAGACAATGACAATAATCCAAATAAATAGAAAATAAAGCAAAGTATAGGCCCCCAAATTTCAACAATGTCTTCTGATGGTGAGGTCCTTTGCATCTCTCCCCATATTACAATGCAGTAGCAACACACTAAAACACTATCACATTATTGTCATTGAATAAGTATCATAATCAAGTAATTACAGGGTTAAGTGATCAAACAAGACTTTACAAATAACAGGGTGTTTTCTTCAATTAAAACTACTCCTCAAACCAAATGGCTCAAAGGTTTGGTTTCGTAACAGAAGCAAAAGACAACCCAGCTTTGCTCCTCAAGTTGAGGAGTCATTTGTCACTGGAAAGTGACGGCAAGAGTGGCACATCTTGCTAACGGCTATGTTTGATTGCTAATGAAGCATGATAAAAGAGTGAGGATGGCAGGTAATGAAGCTCCATATTTGAAGAGCAGAAGGTGGAGTGTGGTTTATGGAGGGCAGGGCTGGTCTGACTGTATGACACTATGGCTGGGTAAATGGGTGACTTGTATTACAGTAGCACGATGCCGTATCACTGTCACGGTATCTCCAGATCGTATGAGGAAACCCCGACCAAGAACAACAAGATTAGTCAGTAATCAGATGTGATGCGATACTCTGTACACTCCACTCAGGAGCCAAAATGCAGACAGGTTGTTTGAACAGAAGCAAGAATGTCTGTGTCCTGCAGCAAAGCACAGACGTATACCTCGTAATGACAGAGATGCTGAAACTGATAAGCTAAAATAAATTATTTGTAGGCACAAGAGTATTTCTTCTGGGTGTTGGATTGTTAAAGTCATGCATAAGCAAACATACTTCACCTTGTCAAAACATGGGTTTGCTTTTGGCTTTATTGTTGTCTTGTTATCAGAAAATATAATAGGGTTTGGAATATTATAATTATTATTTAGATTATTATGAGAATTTTTAGGAACACTGCAGACTACCAGTGAAATTATATGATTCAAATAGGCATACTTATGGTTGTGTATTGAACAATTAAAGTTTTTAATTCATGTTCAAACATTACGTAAGTGCAGGGACTCTTAAAACAAGACGATGTCCTCCTGTTGCATGTTTATCCTCAGTGCTCTGAGGACTGCACTAAACTGGAGTACTCTAAACGGAGTACTCTAAACTAGAATTACGTCCAGTAGCAATTACCTCCCAAAAGACAAGCTTGTAGGCTATGACAACATGAAGGGATCGAATTACACTTTGTCCTGCAGACAGTGTTGGGCTACATTTTCTCAAAAGATTGACTTTAAAAGATAATAAGGTTAGTTAACCCTTTTATGTTCAACCTATGTAAAAAAGAAATAGGTTTCTTGTTTTTTTTTCACCTTTTCTCTCAAACAATGACAATCAATGTTTCTAACAAATTCTTTAGATGAAATAAGAAATGGTTAAAATTATAATAATATAATATAATATAATATAATATAATATAATATAATATAATATAATATAATATAATATAATATAATA
>JBAMHX010000026.1:4866639-4878685 GCA_037177515.1 Pseudomugil tenellus
GTAATTTGTTATTATTTTTATTGGAACAGTTTTTAATTTAAATCAGAGGTGCCAAGTTCCTGTCCTTGAGGGCCACAGTCCTGCAGGTTTTCTTTGTGTCCCTGTTCCAACACACCTAATTCAAAATATTGAGTCATTGGGCAAAACATGTGCTGCTGGATCCATTTAGTTTGGTCTGGTTGTGTTACAGTAGGAATTATTGGAAACCTGAGGATTGTGGCCTTCAAGGACCAACCTTAGACACCCCTCATTTAAATTTATTAACTGAAATACCACAGCACAGGAATAAAATGTTAAATGATATTGTAGTTTTTGTGTTTAAGTAGCAAACATGACCATTAATAAAGACAGTTTGTTATCCCGCATTTGATTTCTTACCAAATTGTACCTAAAAATATATTTACATGTTTTAAATACTGTCTACTCATTCAGATAAAATAAAGCATGTCCTGTTTATCTTTAAATCTGTTGCACAAAAGGGTACAGTTGTTTGTAAATACATTATTTTTTACTTGAATAAATGTACATCTGGTTCTCCACATGTCAGCATACCATTTATCAGTTTCATTCTGTTAAACACACACTCTTACGAGGTAATAAACCCCTTAGGATGCAACCTATAGCACACATACTCAGACTCACACTCACAATGCCATAAACAGGAGTTATCAGGCCTCCTTCTGCGCTGTCTGCCATGAGAGCCGTTAGCATTAGCCATAAAGGTTGCAATCAGTGACCTCTACAGTACAGATTCTAGTTGAATGAAGGGGCTGTAAAATCCCTGCTCATCACTGTAGGCTTCTTTAAAGGCACTCAAGGATTGGCCCCATAAACAAGATGAGGGGTCCCTATCAGCCACATTTGAGTTGACTAGGACAGATGGAGAGCAGTGATGTGTTAGGTAGGAATGGGTATTAGCGATTAAAACAGGAGTCAGGACTCTGAGGAGACCAACAGATGGGGAGGAGTAACCCTCCCTCCCATCTCAATACCACAGAGGGCTGAGACTGGCAAGCACAGGAACGCTAAAAGCAGAAAGTATGTGTGTGTGTGTGCATGCAGCCATGGGTGTGTGATAAGCACATGTTCCCTTGGGTGAGCGCTTGAGTGATCTAACAGGGGCAATTAATTTGTTTTATATACGATTTAACTCCTCCGAGCTCTGACAAAGGAGGTAGTCCTCTGGGAGCTCTGAATACTCTCTGATACAAACCAGGACCACAGGGGAGATGCACAATCATCTCAACGAGGATGCCCGTTTATGCCCCAGCTTTTATACACACTGATGGAGGGTGAGGTGGGGGGCGATCCACATGTAAACTAATTTTCTTCCATGAATATGTAATAGAAACTGATGAGGCTAATGACTTGTAGAGGTGACCTACTTATTTACTCCAAGGAAATTGGGATCTGAAGCTTTCATCTGTCACACATAAGAGAAATCTCAGATTATTTATGTACAAGCGATGCTGCTGATATCCCAGGGGAAGCTATCATCTCACTGATGGTGTCCTTTCGATCTAATTCATGCCCCTTTATTTCTGGGGCCTCACTTAGACTGCAGAGGATGCCACAATGTGACCCTTCTCTTTCCTCTATCAATACTCTGACACAGATGATGGAATTGGTAATGCTTTGCAAACGGCATTGAGATTATAATAAAATAATCTCAATGCTGTTTATAATGGTTTATAAACCATGGGGGAGGAAAATTACGTACGTTGTGTAGTTTTGTTGCATGCTATAAGTTACACCTGTTGCATTTGTTAGTTACATTGATGCTTTTGGTATCCTTGTACCGTAACTGGTTGAACATTTATTTCCTTGCAGATGAACTGTGCTGTAACTATATTACATACAGTTGCATCAACAAAGAGCTGTATATATGGATGCTGATATTTATAACAAGTCTCTCAAGTCAATTAGTTGCAAGTGTATCCCTTTGACCCACCAAAAGTAGAACGGTGTGTGATAATACAGTAAAGGCTTTGAAGTTCAGAACATTATACTCAGTTAAAACTAAAGCACTTTTGTCACTTCCTGGTTAAGTGTAGGCAATAACACTTGATTAATGTTAAAAACAAATCATACACTAGCTTTATTTTTGAAGCACTTTCATAAACACAATGGAACCAAAACATAAGTAATTAAAAAACTCATTAAAATACAACCAAACATTCTTGGAAAAAACATTTATTATAATAAAATTGGTTTTAGTTGGTTTTAGGCAATAATTTCTCCGCTTATAAATCAAATTAGATTGTTACAACTGGAAAACCATTCTGTTTAGGACTAAAGTACACTTTATGCCATTTTCCCAAATCCCATATTGCTAATGGTTGTAGTATAATTTTAAAAAAAAAGAAAGCAAAAATTAATGCCAACTTCCTTCCACTTTGGAAGCTACTCTGTGATATCAACATGTTTGAATGCGACAATAGGATCAAGTTTGATCACTTTCTACTTTGAGCTTTCAATATTTTAGCTCAATTTTCATTTTAAACAGGGAATTTTTAAGAGTTATTTTCTTATTGAGAACTGACTTCAATGACTGCTTTGGGAAGGTTGTCCGAATCTGTTTTCTTTTTACCTCATGCTGAAAGAAATTAAATGGCAACAGATCTTTTTAAAAAGGTTTAAATTTTGCTAAAAAAAAAAAAAAAAAAAAAAAAAAAAAAACTGCACCTTTCCTTCACACACACATGCAGACACACACACACAGTAGCTTGTACTTCCTGGACATTAATGTTTTGCTGATGTTGATCTTGTGTCAAGGTTACTAAGGAGAGCTCAGACTGTTAAGTTAAACACTAACCAGAGCAGTGATCAGTCTCTCAGCCCTTCCCTTAAAAAAAGTCAATTTTCTCTTATTGAAATTCTTACACTCTTTTGGCACCTTTTAAACCTCCTCTTGCTCTCATTTAGTCTCATTTACTTTCGACCATCCCCTCTGTCCTTCTAACTCCTCCCCTTTTCAGCAGAGGAGTGATGTTATCTGTCTATCAGTCCATATTGGTCTCCTGAGAGAGCCTGAAGCGCTGGGAACCAGGACCCTCAAACGATTCTCTGGAGAAAGGGGAGAGAGTAGGACAACTGGTTTGATGATGAAGGGAATGACCCTTTTAAAAACAGCTGGATGCATAGAGGTGGGCATCACAGATAGCAGCAAACCCTTTTGTGTCCCACTCTCCCCTAATTATAACAAAAAACAACCTGGAACTGATGATAAGGACCATATAAGTGTCATCAGTTGCAGATATTGAAAAGAGAAAAAGAGGGGAAACAAAAGAACAGAAGGGACCAACGGTGGGAATTATCTGACAAGAACTGTGGGCTCTTCATGCTGCTATTTGTTTATTCAACGTTTTTTTCTCTGGTAAGACCTACAAAACTGCTCCTGAAGCAAATTGTGAAGCAAGTGTAAAATACACACATGTATGAACTGAATTGTATTTACAATAGGATTTACGGCCATCTGCCATCACCTTAGATTAGTCATACACCAATATCTCTTTGACCTTACTTTCTTTTGCACATCCAGTGTAATTGTGTAAACATGTTTTTACTTAGGTTGCAGTATGACTTTATATCATGCTGAAAATGTAAATATATGCAAACTGAACAAATAGGACTTAAGTATCGCAAACAGTTCTGCAGACTTCTTGGGAATGCCAAACACCGATTCAAGCTAATGCCATGTGTTTTTACATAAACTGGTATGAAATCCAGTAATATAATGCATGAGAGCACTAAAAAGTAAGATAACAATCAATAAAATCATAAAATAAGAATGAGAGTGTGACTTATTACAACTTGTTATCAGTTAACAGAAACTAGGTCAAAATGCGGAAGCTGTAATTTATTTGCAGTCAGTTGCTGGTAATTAATTGCACTTTAATCATTCTCAACAAGTGTTGACACCACTCTAGAATCAGAGGTTTTGTTAGTTTACTTGTCATATAATCCCTACATAATGCGGTTATAACCTTAATAGTTTTTTAACCCTTCCCGCTCCAACACTTCATGCAGCAAATGGAGCTAATCTATTGGATCACATGTATGACAAAGTTTAGAATGAACTTTCATATTGAGCATGTAAAGCCAGATTTCCATTATTACCTAGTCCGCTCTGCTCTACAGGCCCGGAAGCACTCTACTCTGCTGGAATGCTTTTCCATTGCAAATCCAGTCAAAGTCCAGGCGCTCTATTGTGGGAGGGTTCCCACGGTGCATTCCTTCTAGAAATGTACCGATATCATTTGATAGCGACATGACGCAACGCAACAAAATAAAACGTTCTCCGGGATACCAAAGAAGAAGACAGAGACAAGATGGAAGGCGGTGAAGCAGCCTTTTACCTGCTGCTCGGGTAATGGCTAATAATGAGTAATAAACTTACGGCACAAATCAGGAGACGTCTGGTCGGGCAAGACAAGACGACCTGGAGAGGTAATTATCATTACTGTGTACATTGCTGTGTAGTGACATCATTCACTGCAAGTCAATCATTGGACACCAGCCTGCAGACCTCACACCACCCGCATGACATGACAGCCCTTGCCCCACAACGAAGTAGGTCCAAAATGTGTATCAGTACGGTTCGACAAATCGTAATGGAAACACTCTGAGGCCGGGTGGAGTGGTGTAAGGCTGGGTAAACTAGGTCTGTGTGGAAATACATCTTAAAAGAGTCTTAATAACCCTTTTATGGTGCATTCTTGATGTTGGCAAGGGTTCTGCATGTGTATCATGGCTGCCACATGTCAATTTTGGCATGTAGACTGCTCATGCATGACTTGCAAGATATGAGGCCAAAGATGAAGTGCTGATTTGTTTTAACAGTTCTCTTATGAAGAGTTCTTATAATTTTCCTACCAGTTTCAGTGACAAATATTCTTCCCCTCACAATTTAAACTTGTCTATGGGTGCTTCTTTACTGCCCTAGTAGCTTCCAGTGTCTCGCGTTTTGGCTGCATTCGGCGGATGTTGTGCTTCTACAAGTCACAGTCAAGCTAAAACACTGACTACACTTTCCATACACAGTAGGTTTATGTATTTAAACCAGAAAATGTAACAATAAAACATCATTGCACGTAGCTGTTTATAATTATAACCAATACTTTTAGCCAATTTTGTCCTTGAAGAGTTCATTTTCTGTACTGTTCAGACCTAAAAATGTTGGCATTTTATGATGCCCCACCTAACAGAATATAACAAAGTATCATGGAACAAGTAACTGGGAAAAAGTGGCTTTCTAAATGTTTTGAGTGGAAAAGTTACATACTGTAAGTACTTTGTGGTTTGCCACCTCATCAGTGAATGTGTCAGCCCAGGAAAAACTGTAAGTAGTAGATACGACTTTGAGGAAACATGGACTCTCCTCCCTGGAAATGTTCATCAGGCCTTTACCCATTTAGGCCATGTCTTAATGAGGTGAAAAGCCTTGTTGATCGGAACACAGACACATGGGTGAATAACACCTTAAGGAATGCTTAACAGAGCATATTTTGGCATGAATCATTTATACATAATTATTTTGAGGAAAAAAAGGCTGACACAATCTGTCAGAGAAGGAAACCACCCACAATCAAGCCAAAAACAAAACTATTAAAAAGGAAAATGTAAATAGTTAAGTAGTTTGACCTTTGAAGGCTCCACTGCTGCAATGTGAAAGTTACTCCAGAATCATTCTGAATATCACCTAAAATACATTATTTTTACTGAATGAAGAAAAGCAACTCAGAAAGAGACATCAGCATAATAACTCATCTTTAATGTTCTCATTTACAGCTGTCTGTCAGGTTACTTGAAGGAATTTAATATTGAGTGATTGATGTATCTTGGCAGCAACTAGGTATGATGAAAGTTTAGATGGAAGGAGGTAAATTTCCATTCGCACATTGCACTGTTTTTTGCAGCTTCACAGTGAAGAAAGTATCTACTGAAAGTGAGGTTTGTCAGTTTTGTTATTGTTCTGTGTACTTATTTTCATAGTAAGCTAATAAGGTAACTGAACTAAATTATTCTGTGCCTAATTCAGAGAAATGCTTATTCCACCACTGTAATGTATACTTTTCATCTTAAAACTGGTTTTAGATACTTGTTAGCCATCCATTAAGTACGTACTGCACAAGGCAATGAAGTTCATGAGGCCATTGACACCACCAGAGCATGCTGAGCTAGAGATCTAGTAACAATCATTCGAATCCCTAAACATGCTAAATAATGTTTCTGTTAATGATTAATTTATTATAATAAACAAAGATAAGCAAAGACTTACTAGTACTGAGCACCATAAGTTTAATGTGGCAAGAATCAGGATGAAGTAACACAAATCACCAGTATCAAGAATAACCAGTCAACACGAAACAATAATAAAATAATATCAACAATATCTCTGATCGTGGCACGCTTTCAAAACCGACACCAGATCACCGTGACAGCTTCATAATGGGCCATATCTTTGATTGCAGCACGATTACCACAAAAATCAACACTCATAAATTACACGAAGAAACCAAACACAGGCACTGCCATGTCTGATACGTCATCAGATTACGATGCGCCAATTGGCTGGATAGATTTGTCTGATTTTATGAGAAAGGTGGAATGGCGTTTGGAATCGGCTTCTGACTCAAAAGAGAATATTGAGCTGTGACTAATGAGGAAGGTGTCGTTTGTTGCAGAAAAAAGATTTTACCATCTGGTAGAGAAGGCTGTGAACTTTCTTGTGATACTCTTAGCTCAATTTCGGTGGAAATGGCGAATATCGTTTTTTGTGCCTGAACTCTTAAAATGTAACGAAAATATGGCCTAAAATAAGTTGCCAAACAAAGGAGTCACATTGGATAGCACCACTTTTTTCCCTGTTTCTATCCCTTATGGATAAAACTGAATTATTTACCTTCCCTCAATACTGTTGACTAAACTGAGCGATTTCTGCACATTAAACCAAAGAAAACAAGCCCTCCAATCTGCTTTACTTCTAACACACACCACCTGTTTACTTGCACTGAGAGGCACAAACTTAGACATATTTCAGATTATCTTCCACTAACAGCATTCCACAGCATCACGTTGTCCATAAAGGTCCCAGTACATGCATGCAACAATGAATCTATCTCTGTTAGCTGTTGACCAAAAGATAGAAATGATGCAAACGTTAGCTTAGCTTTGCTACCACAAAGCCCTTGTGCGTATGAACGAACCACAATACACAGCACTCTAACAAACACACATACTCATACAAACAAACTCATAGAGATTAAATCTGGGCCGGCTACTGCTGGCCTCTCACTTTGATGAGCAAAGGAGCCAAGAGTCTGGGTGCTGGATTAAGATGGCTGAAGTAGATTCACACACACACATGAAGTCATACACACCACTCTCTCTCACTCTCCCTAGAGGGGTTAACCATGATTCCCCCATTCATTTACATTGAGTAGCCCCTTTTTTCCCTCAAGTGAACACAATGACTCCCTCCACAATCATTAAACCTTTGAGATTAGCTAGCATAAACAAAGTCATTTGAGAGGAGACCATTCTCGCTTCTCTCCATTACACACAAGCATGTAGCCTTCTGTAGTTGGGCCCTTTTAATAAATTATATCAGGGAACTAAAGGAATGATCCATATTGTTAGAGCTGATGAAGGCTAGTATGACTAGGTTGTGTTGTGTTACCACACAGGAAAGACTGCTTGAGTCTTAAAGTCAGGTAATGACTATGGAAGCTGACACCACAGGTTGTTCAGAACAAAGGCTGAATAATGAATTGATGCACACTGATTCATGACTTAAAAGCACCAAAATGCTAACCTGAAATATTGCTCCAAATCTTTGTAGTTTTTCATATACAAGCAATTTTTTTTTTCATTTTATATATGTTTTGGATATTGGGTCCATAAAACAAAGACAAGATCTAAATGACTTGAAACAGTTTGCACGATTAACAATTGAAACCTTGTGGTGCACTTGATAGAAACTGAGTGACAGTTTTTGGCATTTGGACCTGCCTGATCATCAAAGAGAATAGGTGAAAGGCAACAAGAGTGCTTAAGTGTCAGCCTGATCCCTCACTCACAAATTCTCAGGGAGAAATGCACACCAATCACTTAAACATCCACACCTGTAATTAGCCATTCTGGCATTAGGCGCCGCTGAATGCCCAGATCTGTTTAGGTGCTTGAATGTGTGCTTGTGCACATGTTAGAATTTAAGCACTTGAAACTCAGATCAATAAAAATATTCAAGATTGTTATTTTAATGCATGTGCTTTTTATGGCAAAGATGTACTAATTTCACAGAGTTGAAAACTTTTATATACTTCAAAGCTTCCACAGCAAAAATGAGTGAGGCAACACGGAAACAACTAGCCTAGCTCTGAAAATAATTATTTGGCAAAGACATCTCTGGTCTTTTAACACAAGATTTATTCAATACATTGGACATATTTAGATTAAAACTGAGTCAAATAAAATATCTACTGTAACTAATAAAATAATTTGCTTAGTTAACCGTTTAACTAGCTTTGTGACATGTTCAAAAAGAATCATTCTGTACAAACTATAACTATTTGAATGCATACAAATCTTAACCAATGAATGTAATCTCAATTTTTTTCAACTTCATCTTAGTCCTGACTCCTCACATGCTGACCCTTAATCCCCAACCTTTGCATAATTCTGTATATCCTGTCAGTTTGAATTCACATCTGAGAGTTAAGCTGCAACCAAGTTGATAATGTTGTAGTTAAAGTTGGAAACTATTAAAATGTGCTTATTGTTGTGTTCACAAAACTACCTTCCATTAATGAAAGAGTAATACAATACACATTACAAATTATTTGACACAAAATACATTTATAGGCTAGACACACAGGGAGCCATGTTGCTTATGCTCCACTCATTTTCTATGGAACCGATGTGATGAGGAGAAAATTGCTGTCGTTTTTCAGCTAAGCGGCAGGTGGCATTCATTAATTTCAAATTTCATTCTCGTTTATGTACGCGTGCACACGGAGGCTTGCAACATGACAAAAGAAAGTTGAGAAATTTTCAACTTTTGTCGCTGTCATGTGGCACTACAACCAATCCATGAGGAGTAAATTGACTGACCAATGAGATGAGTGCAGACTGGGAAGTGCCAGTTCTGTCTACTCTGTGACCAGTTTCAACTTACATATCTAATTCTTATACATATCTATGGTTTCAACCATGGATATATGGTTTCAACAATGTTAGAAAAGATCATCTTGTAAAATCTTCCGACAGAATCAAAAGAATCGTCATCTGTGATGCCTGGGTAACAGTTCTGCTTTGAACTTCAAACATTATAGCAAATCAAACTTGTACACAAGCGATCCAACAGCTTGATATGATAAGATATGCTTTTGGAACACAAACAAGTAATGATATATGCAAGTGGCAGCCATGAGGTTTCGCTAACTTTGCAAGTCAGATATCCAGTATTCTGCAAAATGAGACTGAAACATACTGGTTTATTACCAAGAAGAAGTATTAAGTTCAATCATGACCCCTTTTTGTCCTTTAAACAAATATGTTTTTTACTAGTTTCTTTTGTTTACTTGTTTTATATTCTCTTTTATTTTTCCTACAATTAAACAGTTTAAACAAGTGAAATATTGAGAGCAAAAATAAAAATGCAGTGATTTTCGCAACAGATTCTAACCTTCACTTATCCCACGTTTACCTTTAGACAGACTTATTTAAAGGTAAACTTTGTTTAAAAACTGATATTTACCACATTGTTGTATATAAAGTATTGGTAACTTATTGTACACTTCAAATGCTAACGTTAAATGAGTGATTAAGAGCAGGAATGCCCAAGTCCAGTCCTTTAGATCAACAATATTTTGCTTTTAGATTCTTAGATGGTTTTAGATGCATGCCTTCGCTGACACACCTTAAACAAATAGTTGAATTTCCTCTCCTGCATGTCATCCAGCTATGCAGAGGCCTGGTAACGACCCATTGATTTGATTCAGCTGTGCTGGACAAGAGTTGCAGCTAAAAATTGGAAGATGGAAGATCTGCAGAACTAAACCTAGGCACCCCCATACATATACAACTTGTATATCTTTTAGACTCTCTCACAGTCTGTGTTGGTATATTTCACTTTCTTGTACCGTCCATGCACAAAAGTTAATGTGAATAAAGTGAAAGTCCTCTGAACGTGATAATATTAAACTGTACAACACATAGCATATTCACAGGTAGTTGCAAACTTTTCTAGGGTGCTCACCCTCCATCTTTCTTCTATAAGAGGGTTGTTTTCTCTGTTCAGGCTCATCTATCACCTCTATTTCGTATGAAGAAACAGATGAGGGAGACAGAAGAAGTGGGAAAGATGAGACATAAGAAGAGTCTGCCAAGCTTCTTGCACCTCCTCATTGCCCCGAAGCGCAGATTTAGACGTCCTTTATTGTGCAACCATTTCACATGTTTATTGTCCCACTCAGAAACCATTCGCTCGGTTCTCAGGCATTAGAGAACAGATTTCTTCATTAGCACTGTAGCTTACCACCAAAGGAGATACAGAAAATCAGCACAACAAGGTTGTTTCTGAAATGTCAGCAGTACTCAAGTAAATGCTATTAAAAGCTAAAGGTTGCAGATAATTTGAAAATATCCCGTTTAAATGCTGATTATTGTCATTAAAAAAAGGACAAGCTTAAGGTGTAGTCCTTAATCTTGAATAGCCCTTAAGGTGTAAACATGTTCCCACTGATGGTTCCTTGTTACAGTGAAATCCGAGCAGTCCATTTGCTTTGTATTGTTCATGTTCAAAAGCTTATTGGTAACAATGGATTTACTATAGCAGCTCAGTAGCACACAGGAAAAGTAAATTTGAGTATACAAGATGCAGGTTTAGAAAAGTGCAATTTCTTGAATACTGTCAGCAGCAATTTTAAACTTGTTGACACATGATGTGCAATGAGGGGCACTACCATAATTGGAAGTGAAACAGATTGAAGTTGTTCAAAATCAAGAAAAACAAAAAAGAGTATAACAGTATCAATGCCCAAGCTGAGATGTGATGTAATGAATTATATTAATTCCCACTGAAGCTATATTTAAATGTAGTTTTTTGTACAAGTAAATGTTTTTGTTTTTAACAATGCAGTAACATATAAATCCAGTGTGACCTCTACATAACACAGTCACTTCCCCTCAAAAGAAAATGTTTTAAAGTTTCATTTGTGCTGCTCCTTTGTATGTAAATAGGATGGTCCATATCATGTGAAACATTGTGAGATGTCACATAAGCTCAAACATTCTTTATGGTTGTTCGGAAATATAACCTCTAGAGGGCCGTGCAGAGCGCAGAGTTCACTTCTGAGCTCCGACATCAGTTTTAATAGTAATATAGCAAACACAACAACAGTGGCAGAAAGTTTACAGATGTTTACAGATGTACAGAATGCACAGATGGAGAAATGAAGAGTCAGACGCGGCCTGTGCTTCTTTTTCTTCTTTGTTCCTTTCGCTGGTTCAAAGATGGCTAAACTGCACAACAGTGCCCCCCTAGGTTTCTGGTGGCATGGCTTCTTTGCTCCATCAGGGAAGCGAAAGGCTTTTGGAGGCTGGCTGGAGTCAGTCCCAGCGGGCGAGAGGCGGGATACAACCTGGAAAGGTCTTGTTGGTAAGGTTACAGCAAAAAAAGAAAGATACATTTTTTAAAAAATCTATAATTAAGCATATACTTGGCTTTAGAGTTTTGTATTTTTGTCAAGCACATTTTAAGTATCACTCTGCAGCTCCACCTTCCAAAAAGGCCAAAACTGGTATAGTTAACTATCAAGAACCAGGCTTTAAGATGCCAGTGCAGGCAGATGACATCACAATGGTAATATTCTCTTCTTATATAGAATTTGTTATGTGGGCTTCATTCTATTATGCCTTTTTTAATAGATTTCTCTGTTGCATATTACTTCAGCAGTTCAGCAGCTATAATATTTCTTAGCTTTACTGAGTTGTTTAAGATTAAATAGCTTCATAGTTTAGGTTGTTCTTTAAATAAAAGTAC
>JBAMHX010000026.1:4889333-4900353 GCA_037177515.1 Pseudomugil tenellus
TTAAACAGAATAAAAATTACTACCAGGTACAGCTGCAGTTTATGAATGTTCAACATTAGTGATGTCAGTACAACACATTATAGCAACATTTTACTGCTCAGTACCCACTCATTAAATTAAACATAATGAGATTTTAAAAATGTCATTCAGCCTGAAAATGACTGAGGTTGAAACGTGTTTCTGAAAGACTCTAACTCTACTTCAGGCTGTGCTGTGCTGCATTCCATCACCTTAACCAAGTCTCCATAAAGTCCTCCCCTATCCAAATGCCTTCCTTTAAGCATGACTCAACAGTGAAATTAAATTAAAAATATGTTATTCTAATACTTTATGTCTAATAGGAATATCTCTCACATCTCTGCAAAAAAAAGTGATAAGTGATAAATGATTAAATGATGAAAATCTTTCCATACTGCTTTTCACTTACATGGATGCAGAAAAAAATTCTTAGGGAAAGTAGCTGTTATTTGGAGACCAAACAAGTCAAACTCTCAACCTTTCATGTTAAATTTTGTCTCCTGTTACACTGTTGGGGAATGTAAAGTGTGATAGAGTCTGATTTCTAAGATTTTCAAACCAAATTTAAGCAGTTTCATAACTGAAACCTTAGCTGAAACGTAGCTCCTTCAGAGACACATTGTGTCAAAAAGAAAATGTAATGGTATGAAAGAAAAAAAAGAATTGTAAAGTACCAAAACTGTCTTTTTTTTACCTTCACAAGCCATAAATCTCTTATAATGCACTTCTTTTAACCTTTTACTATGAATTGTAACCAGTGTCGCACCTTTCAAATAGTCTGCACACGTGTGCGTAGACGCAAATGGAGTATGACGTTCATGTCAGTGTGACCTTACCTTTGAAATCAAAAATGGTAATATTGCATGTATCACTAAACTAGACTGAAGCAAAGCCAACCTAGTATTTCTCTCTTAATGAAGAAAAGAATTGTGGATTCTCTTGTGCTGTCTCAGTCCTGTACATACACACATAATAAACACACCTGTCTTTGGCCTACACAGGTGTTCCCGTCTTTCTGTTGCTCTACAAATGAGGTCATAACATACCACGGCTAATTTCCTTTTCCTTGTTCAGCTGAATGCACTGGCCCTTAGATTTAATTATGTTTTCTCTGGTTTTTAGATAGATATTGTTACTGGTTACTATGGTTGTATAAGTAACCCGAATCAAGCTTACACACCTGCACCACAAGCTCCTCCCCTTTACACCTGCTGCTACAGCAGCAGAAGTACAAGTAATGGTATGAGCTGTCAGCGGCGATAGAATTTTAACCTTCGGCTGGTGGTCGAGGCCTTGTGAACCTTGTTGTAAACCCTGCTGACTCCTCTGCTGCAGTTCACAGCTCTTCTGAGCTGCCTACGTTCTTCCCATGAATAGAGCTTTAAATGAATCCCATTATTCAGTTGCTAAACCTCCCAAACTGAAGTCCCAGAGGGGATCCCCTTAAGGGTTAGTGGGGGCGTCCATTATGGGTCTTCAGCCAGGACGGGAGGAGGGCATCCATTACGGCTCTGGGGGATAAAATGTCTAGATGGCCAGGTGTTGCAGAGGAAACTGTCCCAACCTGCAACAATCCCAGCTTTCATTCAAGATCCACCTCAGCCCTCCACTGACCTAGACCTTCGAGTCACACTGGCTTGATCAAGCAGAAAGAAAGGGAACTAGTGTAGTCCTGTTTTATCTATGGGATTTAAATTGTATTATCATCTCAATTTAGCTCATTTATTTATTGGGGTTTCCAAAAAAATTAGGACTGAACTGAAAGTTTGGAAAAAATGTTATGAATGTATGCCGTCATGTATAGACATTTCGCAATTGGTCAAAAGGAAATCAAGTTTCCACGGTATTTAAAACACACCTTTGTGCTTACTACATCATTCTGTTTTTGTTTCACTACCTTGCAACTGGAATTACCCGAAGCAGAGGTAGAGGAAAAAGAATATAGTTTTAATTCCAGGTTGCACAAGAGCTTGGCAGCGCTGGAGCGTGCTAGATTTTCATACCAACCCTTCACCACTCACGAAGACACATGCATACATTCAAAAACTCACGCACTTCCCACCCACATGCATACAAATCCCACCCCAGTACACACAGGACCATTGTGAAGCCACAAAACAGAAACAACAAGCTGCTCAAAAAACACCCAGGGGACTCACAATTCACTGCTCAATCAATCTAACCCCTGTGCGAGCAGACACACACGCTAAGTCTCACACACACTTAAGGCACATTTAAATGCAACAAATATGTTTTATGACAAATGAATGAAAAACACACAGGATACAGAGAGCACTGCGCTTGCATTGCCCTCAAGGGACAGGAGAGCAAGTGCAGATATAGGATTACTAGAATTGATGCTTTAGTCTCCATTGTGAATGTGAAAATCCAATGAGGGGCCTCTAAGTGGATGCTTTCGTACAGAGAACCTGTTCTAAGGCCACTAATTAAATCTAAACATGCGCTGACACTGATTCGAGAGGCCATTACCATCTGTGTATGGTCATAGAGGCCTCATATGTTTTACGAGTGGTGTTTGCAAGACAAGCTAGAGCAAGCAGGGCTTATGCTTGAAAGACTAAAAACAATGAAACACTGGTTGTTTAATCATAATAGTCCAAGAAAGAGCTAATAAAGCTGAAAAAAGCAAATATACTCTGCTTAAAACATGATACTAAAATGGTTGTTAGTGCATGAACTTTAACAGAAAAACTCTATATGTCATCCGCCTTTCAGAATAAGCAGTCTATCAGGTTTTGTTTGAATCTACAGAAAGCAGTTGGATAGTAAAAACACTCAAGGTGTTCATTAGGCGCGGATTGAGTAATGCTTCCATTGAAAGGCACACTTTAGCAACTGTCATTCACCTGAGGGGGGAGCAGGTGGAGCCAAATGTGATGTTGCAACTTTTTGTTTCACATTAAGACGAATACAAACCTGCATGCAAACAACGATGGCTCTGTCTGTGTACTCTTACACAGACAGTTCCATAAATTACATACAATAAATGACAAATAAACAAATTGGACACCAAGTTTTTTTAGTTTTGATTTGCTTAGTTTGTTTTTGCTTTTAACTGGATAACATTATTAGGTACATAGCAGAAACAGGACCTTTCAGGGGGAATTCTGTTTTCTTCAAAAGTAAAATGTTAGTGGCTTGTGTGACTCATTTTTAGTACCAGGCAACACTGACCATCATCTAAGTTTGTTTTACCTCAAAATTAATTAATCTAAAATAAGGAACAAAGGAAGTAATGAAAACAGAAACTGTAGGGAAAGCAATGATCAGAGTTTCTGTTGCCAGTCCTGTAATTACCATAACCTCTGACAGAGTTCAGTTAAAGTGTGACTGAGCCTCGGTAAATGCTCAACCCGTTTCAGAGCAATTAACAAGTGAGAAGACGAAATGAGAAATTGTTTTTAAGAGGTGGAATGACTGTAGGAAAGATCTGCAGGGGATTTAGAAGGACAAAACCTCTAGTATTGTACCTGCATGAGATGTGTTAATAAGCCATAAATATCCCACTCCGTCCTTTTTCAGTCATCACCAGAATACTTGCCACAAGGCATCAATGTCCGGGTTAAGTAAAGTTCAGATGGGCTTCTTTTTGCCGTTTACCAGCATGAACTGAGCACACACGTGACACATGGAATGCAAACATGTTGCATGTAAGGAGTGCATGCAAGAAACAATGGTTAAGAGGCCTTCTAATCATATAACTGCAGTGATTGTGCAGTGAGTTTTTTTTTTCTTCATTTTCTTATAATCCCAATGAAAAAGCCTCTTTAAATTGTTTTTTTTTCTGCATTGGAACTATTAACCATTTAAAGTTTAAGTTTTGAACAGTAAACATGACAAAAGAATTCTGTTAGCAAATTAGCAAAGAAAGGAAATAAAGATATATCTTTTCTCTTCAGCAGCATAAATTTTGTTTACAAGATAGTTCAAAGCCTCGCTAGCTTACATGCTAGCACAAAAGCTATCTCACTCACACGTAAGTTAAGAACAAAGTTTACACCCTAATGTGTCAGGAATGACTAAAACAAGCAAGATATATTTTATTATGACAAAGATTTTTGAAATAATTTGTGCCTTTGCAAATAAATATCATAAACTGTAGTTGCTGCAAAGAATATTGATAGAATTCATATTATTCCAACTAAGTAACAGTAAACAAATGTAGTAACGTCAACAAAAAATTGAAGCATTTTAACCTTTTTTTGTGGAATGTATGATTGTGGTAACTTCCAGTGTATAAAATTATTATTTTAACTATATTTTAGGACCTCTCCAGTGCTTCACACTTGTGAGTGGTCCTCATACATTACCTGTACAGACTTGTACTGCAACGCTATGAGCACTGACGGGTAAAGTAACACTCCTCATTTTGTAACAAAGCAATGTTCTGCTGGGAAAACCTGCATCTTGCCACACATACTATACCTGAATCTTCCCAGCAACCTAAGCATTTTTGCAGATCAGTCACCATCCGCTCCAGCACTTCCTAAGAAACCACGTTGCCCTACAGTAGCGGTTTGCCACAGCAGGACCCGCTGACTTTTACACTTCCGGATATATCTGATGGCTTCTGTTGGAAGCACATCCAATCCACAAAGACCTCAATCCACAATGCAAGGGGCCCAAAGAATTCCTTGCTAACATCCCCAATGTTTTTATTGTACACCGTCCTTGATTGTTGACCTTGATTCTTGTTTTAATGCATTATGATTATTATTATTATTAACACTTTTCATAATGTTGTTTTTTGTGTTGTGTTATGAGCTTAATCTTCAAACGCCAAATATGTTGTTGTCAAATTGATTGAGTGCATTGCACATCTTTCCCCTTCCCTCCTACTTCCTTGTAGCTATTTTGTACCTTCTTAATGGAAACTTATATCTGTTGCAACCTGCTATGTTTTTTTTTTTTTTCTTGAATGGAGGTTAAACTTTAAAAGACAATTCATTGGATAGCTGCAGTACTTCGTGATTTTATCTTTATCTTTTTATCTTTAATATAATTGAATTTATGCTACTTTTAAGAATTTAGTAATCATTAGCTTAGTAAATAATGATGTCAAAAAGTCAAAACTGCTTCTTGCTAACTTTTTTATACATACATGCCAACGACTTAGTCAACCAATAGCTTTGCTGAAAATCTTTTGTTTTTTTTTCTTTGTAAGCATTTTGCAGATATGCTTACATATATTGCTGTTGATAATGAAATTCAGAAGCATGACACAGTCCAAGCCCAACACATTGTCCAAGACATTGAGAAGATTAGAGAAACGTTTCTCCTGTTAAGACAATAGCCCCCACAGGCAACGTTAGGTTTTGGTTTATCAGAATTATGTTTTATTGACTGATGTTGTCAAACCACTCAGCTCTAACAGTTGATTAAATGCCAAGTATGAAAAACACAGACACTAATAAACACCCCGCTGTTGTCGAGACAAGGCAACAGCATTGCAATGTAAAACATTCTCCTTTTCATGGCTCTATTTATCAAACTTCCCCTGGTATGTGGGATTTTTTCTTTTTGTTTCTCATGGGCCAACAATACCAGGAACACCCCAGAAAGGAGTGCATTAAGGAGAAGCATGATTTGAGAGGAATGGCTCTACTTTTGGGAAGAGCAACTAACGTTTTGAGTGATGGAGATGGATATGATAAAGACAAGCAAGGGAAAAATTTACTGAAGCCCAAAAAAAAAACATGATGGGAGTATTTTCCTTTTTGTCAGGACTCACTTGCTGTCCTTCTTTTTCCTCTCTTACTCTTTCTTTCCTTCAGGCAGATCTCTCTCTTGCATGTCCGGACGGGCTCGAGTCAGGCCCAGGTAAAACTGGTCACCCGAGTCCTCCCCTTCATCTTACCCCACCTCCATCTCCCCTTTTGCTCACCTGCCCTGAGGCAAACCTCCCCCTCCATCTGGCGCAATGAGTAAAAAGAGAGAAAAACCACCGGAGTGCTGCACAGCATTCTGCACAGATGAAACATTACATAAAACAATGCCTCTACTGTTGAGCCAAAGTTTTATATGAAAAAACTTTGTTTTCCCAAAGAATTACAGCTACATTGTTCCAAAGTGAAGCCATGTATGCCTTTGACAATCCAAAGTTTTGTTTGTCCCGCCGCTCTTGACGCTTTGCAACAACAGGCCAGCTCTCAAGGTTAAGCTGCAGATGTGTTAATGTGCAGACTGTTTGATCGTCTTTTCCTTTTTCTAAGACAGTTAAAGAAACAGTCCAGTGAATAGCAGAGAAAGAAAAGAAAAGGGACGGGATGAATGAGGAGGAAAAAGCTCATTTCTGCTGACATGGACGGGCTGCTTAAAGGGAACATGCAGCCAGGGCAGTAGAGAGTGACAGAGCCACAATGGGAACACAATGGAGACTCTCCTTCCCCCAATGCCAGCCATCTCCCCTCACTGGCTGTTTTATCCCACTGTCGCCCCTGCCAGACAACTACGCAGGCCAGGCTTGTTCAGCAGAGCCGCAATAAGACAACACTAATAAACGCCAGCTGGGGGAAAAACAACAAATAGCTTACACTTTCAAATTTTACACTGAACTAGTCAGAGCTAATTCCTACTCTAGTGTTTAGGGGGAAAACACCAACCCCCACTAACCCCCTTTCTTTTTCTCTTTAACTACCTCATCCTGTTCCCAACCTGTTTATCCACTGTCAACAATACAGGGCCTGCCGTTGGAGCGAGGCACCTGCTGCTTCCTGGTTCCCCACTGGTGATCAGGAGGTGTTCAGATAAACAAACTCTGTCTCGTTTGGTTCAGGTGTTGACAGCAAGACATTCCCACTTTTCATCTCCTTCTCTTACACAACTCCAAACTGCACAGGCGCACTGCAATGCTTTTGCGTACGACTGTTCTTCCTCACTGGGGCTAAAGCATGTTTGTGAGTCTTGATTTTGCTTTTTCTGCCTCTTAGAATTTGCTTCTGAAGGCACTATTAAGTGTCTCCCTAGAGCAGAAATGAGATGAAATGTTGACATATAAACCACACCTCCTGTTATATTATTGCAAAGAAGGCCCCGATGGAAGAATTTTCTCTGAACGGAGTAAACATCAAGGTAGCTAAGGTGAATCATCAAAGGCATTAGAGCCTGAGGGCCTCAGGGAGCCTACAAATCAAAATCACTAATGACTTTAAAGAATGTTTGAGTAGTCAGAAGGAGGGCTCATGTTTTCAGTCCTCAATTTAATCTTGAAAAGATACATTGAAAGCACCACATCGTCAAAAGAATTTATGTAGGTTTCATTGTCTGCTTGCTTTGTGTGACTGTCATTAGAGGTCAAGGTCTATTAGCAGCATTCTTATCTCTTCCTCAGCATTTAGACTGTACTTATACAAATTAGAGGACATGGTGAACAGACTTACTCCTCCTTTAGCAAAATTCATCCCCCTCAACCTTTTTATTGAGCTGAGTTACAGAACATGTCCCCTATGGCTTATGGTTGAAGGAAATCCCGCAGCCTATTTGATTTGTGGCTCATTTCTTTGATTCAGAAGTATCAGTTCAGATTAGAATGAGGAAAACAATGGTCCAGTTATGGCTCATTCATGAAGTATCTGTGAAGAACGGTGATGGTGGGTTCAAACTTTGACAAGCTATTTGAAAAAAACTTTCCTTTCCAGCAAATGCTATGTGTTATATGAGCTGTTTTGCATCAACACTGTAATGTTATTTTATTCAGATAAACTTGGGTAATAAAGTCTGAAACCCGTCACAATGGTGGAAGTGAGGGGTACGGCTGTGTTGCATTAATTCTAATCTTTGAAACATTTTATAGAACTTATAGTGACAATTCATAAATAAGCCCTCTGAAGGCAACTTAAAGATTAATTATTATTCTAATACATTGTGTTCAATTTTTTTTACTCTAATTAGAAAAAATAAATGTAAAATATCAGAACAAGATTAGTTTAATGCATCATCACAGTTTGACCTACCATATACAGAAACATGGTTAGATCCCTCCATATCAGATTTACCATCACTTCCTCATATGAAGCGACTGCATAATATATTTCTTCATCTTTCGATGCTCCTCAAAAAGCAATAACTGGAAAAATAATGTGTAAAATATACAAAAAAGACACTTTATGGGTATTGTCTGCATTAAAAGCTAACATAGAACTTCTAATAAACTCAGTACTAGTGAGGATGCTGACTAAACCAGACCGGAGATTCAGGATCACAACATTGTTTTGTTTTTTCATGAGAAAGATTTCACTCATAACTCCGGATTTTCTCACATAACAAATCATGTTTCAGTGCATTATATTTCCTCCATGATAGCTAAAAATGACCAGATAAATACACTCCACAAATGTGAGAAATTCTATAATTTTTTGTCCTTATACTTCTTAATCACTTAGACTTATCTTTCCCCTCTGCTTGTATCTGTTTATGCTTAAATATTACAATATTACAAATAAAGTCATACTTATTAGGCAACTAAAAATGCATCCAAAGTAATTTTTTACTCTTTATGCTTTGATTTAGCATCCATCTTAACACATCTTTGTTCTTTCAGTGCACTGTGATTGTTTTTAACTAACTAAAGTTCACGTGCTAACATGACTTGTGTAGCCTGCCAATGCTGAGGGTGAGACTGACAGACTGAAATCTTTGAGGCTGCTTTAGGCAACAATCCACTAAGGGAGACTAAACAGTCTGTTCAATTATAAATCTATAAATTATTATGTCAGTGTTTTTTATTGTTTGCAGATGGGCCATATATTTTGCAGCTGTCAGTAGAAGCATAATTAATCATTCATTTGCCAAAATCAGACAAAAACACAACTTTTTGTTATTATATAAAAATGTTTCTTTTATATTTTGGACTCACAATGGCTTCATATTGTTATGCTCTCTCAGTCACTGAATATGTGTGTACAGACGTGCTTGTGAAGTCAAGTCATAGTACAAATATCAGCTGCTAAACATTAAACTTTAGAGCTCCATGGGTATGTGATCACAGGCCATCCACCTCTTGCCTTAGCCGCTGCTTGTCTGTACGTGTTGCAGTGGTCTCAGGAAAGAGATTTTGCTATGAAAACACCAGCCGTCTCCGCTGGTTGCCTCCAGTACAAACACTCCCAGGGCTCCCAGAGGGAGGTTGGGGGGGCTGATGGGGTAGAGAAGGGTTGGGAACGGTGGTTCCATTCAGAAGGGTGTAGCAGATTCCTCCAGTGTGCTCTGCAGGGAACATAACTGATGAGCTAATATTGTAGCTGCGATGACATAACAATGATGTTAAAAATCTCCATCTGCAGGTCCCTTCTTCCTTATGCTGAAGAGTTTTACTGCTAAGAAGCAGCGACAGGAAGTAAACTAAATTTTCTTTTTCATTATAAAACTTCCAATCACATTTTTTCAGAATTTTGTAGTTGAATGATTAGGATAGTTAGATTTGGTTTCCTAAGCACTTTGGAAGCTTGTTGAAGTCTTGCCTATACCTCCGTAAAACAACAACAAAAAGTAAAGCTCCTCCGATTGTATGATCTCATAGTTTCTGATTCTGTTCATTACAAGCGGTGTAATGAGTCAGACTTTTCCATGAAATTATTTTATGGGAACGTACAACACAGGTTTGGTAACAAGGAAATGAAATAAATCTGATAGCGTTTGATCGTCACCTTAATCTGCCTTGTTACTTTACTTGTTTGTAAATTAGGAAAATACTTATTTGTATTTTTGATCAAACTGTACACTGCATCTTAATGTTGCATATTACTTATTCCTATTTCCGGTTATATTTTGTGTCATTGATGCAACAGATCCAACTGATGACACTCTCACAAAACAAGAATAAAAAAAAGCAAACATATCCCATAGTTTTAATTAGCAAGAAAGGGGGGCAAATTCATACCTTTATGTCCTGTTTGGAGCCTGATTAAACACAAATAAAATATGATTTCATTGCTTTTTCCCAGCTGCAGGACATTTGTCTGTTGGCTTTTGTGTAATACAGTGGTTTGTATAAGCAATAATGTTTATCAGCCAAACTACATTTTGGAATTTTGAAACAATGCTTGCAAACACCACATGCAAATGTCAGTTTGGCGCCTGTGTAGCAAATCTAACTGTTCTACAACTGAACTTTTCTCTGTTGTTGGTCAGATTTCTGCAAATCTAAGATATTTTCATGCCAAACACTTTATTTATTATCTGTGCTAATTAAAGTGCTCTATGAAATCCATCGGCCACAGACAATGAGCGAGAAGAGAGATATCGGCTACCCAATCGGATGAGAGACAGCCATTTGAATTAATCCTTTAACAAGATATGAGGTAGATAGTCAGAGAGGATGAGTTAGTAGGTTGCATTAATGTGTTTTGTCATTTCCCTCATCATTTCTCCCACTTCCTGGGGTGCTGTAGATAACCAGCACAGATCCTGCTGTGTTTGCCAGTGATTGGCTACTACAAGCTTTCACCTAATAAGGCTTGTCTGATTGGCCCACAGGAGACAATGGCATGTATAAACAGCCCCAGGGCCCAGGATAGAGCAACACAGCAGTCCCTTTGTTATTTAGGTAGCTCTCTAACTATTGGCAGTTGACTCATGCATGATCACACACTCACTGCTTGCAGTTAGAGTTGGACTGAAGTTGGGTTTTGCAGTCTATTTTATAACCAGAGCTTTTGGGGCAAAGCTGCCAGCGATCACTCACCTGTGTCAGTATTTCATGTTTTAAAAGGTGACTTGTATCAGGAGTCAATTCACCTCAGTGTTGCAAAGATTCAAAGTTCTTTATGTCACAGTTAGCAATATTAGCATCGCAAATGAAAACCACAAGTTATTACTTAATTTACAGGGAGGATGAAGAAGACTCACAAAGTTATCCCAGGAAAGAATGCATATATATATATATATATATATATATATATATATATATATAGAGAGAGAGAGAGAGAGCGAGAGAGAGAGAGAGAGACGCACTCATGTACACGACCCCTCGTTACTTGTTCTT
>JBAMHX010000026.1:4901600-4912976 GCA_037177515.1 Pseudomugil tenellus
ATCCATCCATCCATCCATCCATCCATCCATCCATCCATCCATCCATCCATCCATCCATCCATCCATCCATCCATTCAAACCTTTCTTAATGAATATTCATGGCTTGGCAATTTTAATTGTCACTTTTTTTTTCCTTTTGAGGGCTTGTAATGTTTTATAAAGGATATGAGTTGGTCATGAAAGTTGTAACTTACAATATGTATAATAAAAATGGCATTTTGTCAAATTCATCATCTTTAAAAAGAACTTTTTGTAGCAAAATATTACATGCATATGTTGTTTAGTTTATTTTTGTATAAGTGTTCATAGAAGAAATAAGTAAATTAATACTATGAAATTTGAGTAGATTAATAGAAACTTTACTTTACGTTACAGATGTAAAGCTGCTTCATCTGTCCTGAGATATCAACTTCATAGCCAGTTTATTAAAAGGTGATTAGCACATGACATGGCACAGATATAAACTGAGAGTTATTCAGCACATGCTCTTCAAGGAGTCCTTTGCAGATGGTGCCAAGATCATGTCATCAAGCGTAGCTTAGCTAGCGCATGTCCCCTGGCACTGGAGCCAAATGAACAGAACACAAACACCTGTCTGCTCTACTTTTCTGTGGATTTGTGATGCAGCTAAGATGTGCCAGTCAGGTATCAGTTTTTTGCCTCCCAGCTTAGGTGATTTGGCTGTATGTTTGTTCTCTGCAAGAAGCAGAGAAGGTTTCATACTGGGTTGGGTAAACCCAGTTGACAGTTTGTGGATGCAGGCCCATGCAAATGTGCTGCCACCACAGAGGTTTTAACAGGTGACGTTCAGTTTTGCCTCAGGGTTGGGAGGTATGGCTATCCGTTACATGCCAGGCAGCGGACTAGATGGTTAAACATTTTCTCAAGGCACTAAAGGTCAGCAGAATGCATGGAGCATGCATGGACATGATAGGTAAAACTAACAATAACAGTTCTATCTTTACTGCTCCCTTTCAAGAAATAGGTAAAATAAACAAAGGCATACTTCTGTTTTATCTGTTTTAGCTCCCCCAAACAAATCAGCTAATGAAAACTTGGACTTGACTGCACTTCCTCCTCATCTCCAATAGGATCCTGCAAAATGCTGAAAGCATTTGTCCTTTCTTTTGTTATTGTGCTAAGCTTACCTAACTTACTTCATTTACAGTGCATATCTTTTGTCCGCTAAAACATGATATAAAAACATAATTATGTACCCTCCTAAATACCCACTTGTGTCTTTAATATCAGTATTGAAAGCGCTATTTAAAGTAATTTTTTTTATTGTTTTTATCAGTTTTGATTTGAAATTGTACCTTACAGGAGTGAGCTATGACACAGTTATTACTGTAGTTATCAATAAACTGAAGCATTTAGTTTAAAGCTATCGTTTCAGTCAGATTTGTTGGAGTATTCATTTACTGCAGATTTTCAAACAAACCATTAGAATGCTGTATGTGATATTCATGTTATAACTTTGATTTAAAAAGTCTGATATCTTATTTTCAATTAAGTTTGTCTTCATTGTTATCTTCTATAATGCTTCTAATGTTGACTAGACATAACTCTCAACCATACTTGAATATTATGAACCTTAGCAATGAATCAGCAAAAATGAGGGGTTTCTATTACCTTTAACCAAGGTATGCAGCTCCAGGCCTTTCCATATTTCCCTGCTCCAACACACTTCACTCAAAATATTTGCATCATTGTGCGGATAGATTGTTGAATCCATTTAACCTGAGACAGTTGTGTATGAGCAAGGAAACATTGAAAACCAGTAGGACAGCGGCTCGTGAGGACCATCTTTGGCCATCCTTGGAGCTTTGACCTTGCAATTTTTTTTGTTTACATGTGCTGTAAAGCAAGAAGGAATTTCCTGTGTGTACATCTGCTTAATCGAGTGTGTTTTGTGCACTGAAACACACCCAATATTCAAAACTGCAATGATATCAAGTAATAATTGTAGCAATCACAGTAATATTTAACAGTAGCTTGTTTTATTCTGGTCATTGTTTGTTATTTTAGTTTGCAGAGATTACCGTGATCTTAGAGTTGGTGAAACACCATGATAATTCTTCATACTTTGACATTCCAATATGTCCAGTTATTTGATTTGATGTTACAACATTAGCTTTAGTCTTTGAACATGCCGTATTTTTGTTTTTCTAAACAGATTTGAATGCTTAATCCAGTTGTCCAGATCATGTGATTGATTCCATCCACTTGTAACACAAAATGTGTAGCCAGTCTGTTGTTTATGAGGAAATCTTGCATAAACTGATGCAAGATTACTTGTTTGTCTTATATGTTCAAATCAGGTTATGATTACAATCAACTAATCTTTCACATCTTCTAACTAGGGTCCCACCACAAAATGTAAACTCTAATCAATTGATTGGCATGCAAGAAAACTGATTATTCTTTGTGTGAGGCATTAAAATATAATCCCTAAGTAGTTACAGTACATAAAATTTGAATTCTTCACTACATTAAGTAAAAATAAGATAAACAAAGGCTATTTATGGCGTTACAGCTTTATAGTTCATAAGATCTTTACTCTGCACAGACGGTGGTTTAATTAAGTGAAAAGAAAAAAATAACTTTATCTCCACTGTTTTAAAGCTGTTGTTAAAGCTAATAAAGTAGATTGTATCTACAATCATTTTACCGTGTTCACCTCCTCAAACCGTGGACAAGGTTGTTTGTCTGTTGACGCAATAATTCAAATATGCAACCTTCCCTAAAATTAACATTCTCCTCTCCACCTCTGTTTAACCCAAATTCCTCATGCCACACCCCAACTTTTCCTTAAAACATTTCACCTCTGACTTTTTTCTGCCCTCTCAAGTCATCACTCATTCTGTCTGACTCTGTTGCAGACTACACTTTGAGCATGTAAGCATCTCCCAAACTAAAACTGTGAACTCTAGTGACTCTTCAAAAAGTAAAACTGCATTTCTGAATTTATAATTTTGGAAAACCCCTGCATTCCCCCCCAAGCAGTTTGTATAAATTAGGCAGATGTCAGTTTATTCAAACTGCCAGAGGAGCAAGCCTGTACTGCCTCTTCATGTGCATACAGTTTCTAAAGATCCTTTACATTTATACTGTGCATTTTGCTGATGATTCTCAAAAGAGATGCAGCAGGCTCCAAAGCCTGTTGTAAATGTGTGCATAAGGAGAATGGTTGCCTTTCCTGAGAGAGAGTGTATTCATGTATGTGTGTGTGTGTGTGTGTGGGATGAGGGTTTAGGCATGTTGTCTGCTAGGCCGTCCAAGAAGCCCCAGGGTAACTCAGTAAAAGAGATAATTATCTTTTATCTGCTATGTTGTGACGGGAGATTATGGTTCAAATTTACGATTGTTAAGAAGACAATACAGCACGAGGCTGCTCTTTTGAAAGTGGCGAGGGGGTCTTGAACAAGCGAGAGAACTCCCACAATGTCACAAAAGCTCATCCTTTATTTTTAGGCTTGATGTCTTTGCAAACAAAGGGGAAAATAAAAGAACAAGAGCATTTAACTTGGAAAACAAATCACTCTACAAATCTTATAAAAATGTACAAATGACACTATGCAGTGTATTGCATATCTTAAAGAGGTTTTAAAGTGATTAGTGATGCAACAGATAGCTAAACATAATTTCAGTAAAAAGATAAGTTTTTGTATATGCATACTGTGTTTTACGTTACAACAGTGGATTGTCAGCATAATTCAAACAGTATTTAATAGTTTTTTATGCTATTAACATACAGAAGATTCATTTTTAATACTCCTTAATCCATTTTAGGGTTGAAGGTAGCTGGAGTAGCTGGAGCAGGTGGAGGGGTACACCGTGTACAGGCTGCTAGGACATCACACAACAACACAGAGAGAGAAACAACCAGTCACACAAACATTCACTCCTACAGACGCTATCAAAAGACCAATCAACCCAGCATTCATGTCTTTGGGCAGTGGGAGAAAGCCAGAATACTCGGAGAGAACCCATGCTAACGTGGGAAGAACATGCAAACACCAGGGATGGGGGAAACTAGTCCTCCTGCAGGTTTTTCATGTGGTCCAGCACACCTGATTTAAATCAAATGGATCCAACAGCTTATCAAGATCTGCAGAGTGATTCCTTTATTTGAATCTGGTCTGTTGGAACAGAAAGACACATGCTGTGTGTGCTATCGCTCCCAAAAAGATTCAAAATTTATTAGAGGTGAAGCTAAGCGTGGAGCGTGGGGGTTGATGATTGACATGTATCAAGCTGCCTGTAGCTAAGAGGTAAATGAGCTACTACTACTACTACTATTGTATTAATTTAGTCTTTATACGGGATAGCATCATCCAAACACATGCAAATGGATGGATTTTAAAGTTTGCTTAAAATATTAAGATAAAAACGGTATGTGACAAGTTAGCAGACATCCAGAGATCCAAGATAAAGGGGTTGGGTATGAATGAAATAATTTGATTGAACCTTTGAATATGTCAGTTAAACTTTAGGAATTTTTTTAAAAGAAAGTATCAGTATGTCTTCAGATAGGAAAAATTATATAATCTGTTGCCAACCACCTTGTACATGATCAGGATGGGAGATGAAATTAAAGAGAAGATTTGAGGTTTCCTTTAGTGAAGAATTTATTTTTTATACTTTGGTTTTAAAAGAACACAGTTATAAATGTGGTTCATGTACCAGTAATTTAATTATGGCAAGTCTGCTGTGGATTACATGTGGTCCAGATGTTAGTTGTTGCCCTGGATGTAGATTATGGCAAGAATTTTGTGACCCAGGAGCGGTTCAAACAAAGGAAGCCTGCCTGACCATTGATTATGGATTACTTTAAAGAAAGTGAAAGATTCACCACATTGGTTAATATTTTAGTTGACTTATGGGGAAAATTTGCCATTACACCTTCCATAAAAGTGGTTTTCTGTTTAACCTGTTTTTCACCCAAATTAGCTAAAATATAACTGAGGTAAGAAATTGTAAATGAATTTTCTTTTGAAGAATTTATTTCTTGGTGGTTACAGACCACCAAAGCAAAAAAAGAAATCAAAAGTTTTACAGAAGTCATAGTGTCTGAAATTGTCAGAAAGGTGTGGTAGAACAGTTGACACATCCTGTACAAACAAGCTCCTACTGTGTGTGTGATGTTGATCATTTTTAGCTCTATGTACATTTTCCTACTCTGTATATTTTGAGAATTTACAACACAACAAAGTTTTCATTTCGATTAATATTCAATGAGTTTGCATCCCAACATTTTTCGACAATCGTGACCCCAAGCTTGACCTAACCTCTGCCGACGATGACAGCAACACAGGCCTGATGAAGATGGACTATTCCTGAGAGTCGATTACACCCACAAGTCTGTCATCATCCTCACCTGAAAGACGAGAGGCAGACGCAGGAAGAGAGGGAGACGGAGGGAGAATGGGCTAGAAATAAGTGGTTCGTGACGACGATGAGGAGATCAAGAAGAGATCACAGACAGTTCCATCCTCACCTGAGCCCGTGGATGCGACTCCACTCACCCTTGGCCGGCGTCCACAGAGAAACACTGGGGGGAAAAGGTCAGCCAGAGGCCATAGAGTCCAATCGTGGGGCAAAGTTCTCCTCAATCCCTTAGCACACAAACTCTCACAGACACACATACCATATTCTCATTCTCATTCCAAATGCCCCCTTGACCTCACTATTAAAACACAGAAGCAAATCTCGCGATTGGTCACAGCGGCTCAGAAACAAATGTTGTCAAATACCTGACTCCTGTATTGCCTTTTCTGCAGGAAGGCATGAGAGGGCTGCAGCCGCCGCCTTTGACATTCCACCAAATATATTTCAGTATAGGAAATGTGGTTTGCAAACATTTTAAGGGGGCAGGAGGGATTTGTTTGAGGTACACGTTGTGCTGAACTAAAACTACCAGAGTCAGGTTTGTTCTGCATATGAGGGGGTTGAGTTAAACATCGCTTGCAATGCACATAAAAGGAGAAAAAAAGAGATTGGGAAAGATTCAAGCCAGTAAAAGTACAGATTCAGGAGGATTATATGAATGTTCAGAATCACAAAGATATACACAAGTGTTGGCTCTGTTCTTTTTGGATATTCGCAGATTAAAAGATAAAACTGTTGATGAGGTTGAAGGCATGCGATGGCAACTTACTGTTTGTCTTTTTGATTGCAAGAGCATAAAAAACCACTTAGCAAAATTTCAGAAAAATTTAAGAGAAAAGTACAATGACATGCACCAGCTGTAGCCCTTGATAGAAGTTGTATTCATGGGTGCAATCTGAGGCCAAAGACGATTGTGAGGAAAGAGTAACTTTCACATGTGTTAAATTACATATCTTGCTTGTCATCTATGTGAAACTCTGCTTGTTAAATACTTTGTTTTATTTGAGTTTTCTCCCATTTTTTTTTTATTTTGTCAGACATTATGGCACTGAGCCAAAATGTTAGGTGGGCATTAATCATACATCAACATACTACTGTAAAGCACTGTGAATTGCACTCCCATTCAAACACTACACCCACATCAGGGTTTGATTAAAACCACTGAGGTTATGAGCTGACCTGTAAGCAAGCAAATAAAACCAAGGTGAGTCTGATGGCCGTGTTTGTGTGAGAAACTGTTTGTGCGTTCATGAACAGGAGACACTGAGTGTAAATTTCTGGAACGATAATGATGTCAAAAAGGTTACAGTGGTTTTAACAATTGAATTCTGGTTTCTGAGGGCAGCAATAAGTATTAGGCACGTTGAGTCATGAAGCATTAAAAAGCCTTCAGAAGAATTCATTTAAACTAAAAATGTTCCATATTTTAGATTATATTTAAACAGTTATTGCAGGGCTGTTTCAGTAGTGTTCACCAGCTTGTCCCATCTTGCATCACAAAGATCATGCATGCTTAATTTTTTTTTTTTGTTTGTTTTACATTCTTAAAACATGCTCAGACTGTTAACTTTGAGTTAAACTGATAACTTCCAATCTGCAAAACAACATTTCATCTACCCTGCAGTTCACTTGATGGTCCAGCTTAAGAATAAACGCTTCTTGTTTTTTCCACAGCAGTGGAGATGTCACAATTTGGACCGGTGAATTAATTTTTAATTAGTTTTTAAACATAGACATGCAAAAATGTGTTGTGCATTTTCCTCATTATTTAGCTTCCACCTCATTATCAGCACAGTGTATTTACGATTTTTGCATTTCAGCACATGATCAGATAAAATACATTTCGGATAAATATTTTCTTATGAATGCATATATTTGCATGTTGGTTGTAATGTATTTTTGTAAACATGACAGGACAAAAAGCCCTTCAGCTGCACAGCGTTTGTGTGACCCGGCCTGCCTGACCCTGCTGTTTGATTTGTTCCTCCATTGCTACTGTTTAATTCTTCTCTTCCTGTTTGTGCTCAACTCTCCCAAAGAGCTGTTCCCGAGAATCTGGGTTAAAAAAATAAAACAAATGCAAAAGAAAAAACCTGAAAAAAGTTAGAGAAAGAGAAATGGCACATCATTGGTTGTGGTTATTGTGGGGCTAGAAGGGTGGGGTCTTTGTGCAAAGTGGCAGAGATCACACAGTTTAGAAAAAGACAGAAGAGATGGCTCTCGACCACAGTGCTAACATGTCAACAGAGATTAAACTAGTTTATTATTTTCAAAGAGGAAAAAAAATTACGAAACAAAAAAGCAGTCATATTTTACACTAGTGATTATTATTAAATTTTTACAACCATTCAGTCTGCATAACATAAAGAAATAATTCTACATCTTTGTTTCTTTCGTATTTTTGGTACTCTGATTTATACATACAAATAACAAATACAGGAACTTTTTTTCACAATGCATATAATCTGAGGGCAACAAGAAAGTCTTTCGAATAATCGAATGTGTGTATGCGTGTGTGTGTGCATGTGTTTGTGAGTGTGTTTGCTTCAACACAAACCAATTGCCCGAGACCTATAGCACATCCAAAAATAGGAGGAAAAAAAATGAAAAAAAAAACCAAACAAAAAATATGAAGAGAGCCACCAGCGGCTGAAGCCGTTGATTCTCTGCGAACTTAATGCAACAAAATTCATGCAGGCAAAATCAGAGGCCTGCCCTTTCTCAAAAGTCTTTTCCTCTTGTCTTCTCACCTCTTCCTCTTTTACTCTTTTCTTTCCTCAAGGTTTGGAGGCATCTTCTCCTCACTCCTCTCATGGTGAGTCTCTCCACCTGCTGTGACTCGTACCCTTCACGTCGTTTAGCTGCCCAGGGGCATTTCCTTTTTTCTTACTTAATTAAAAAGTCTTCATTAAATGTACTGTATTTCATACAATTTGTACAAATATATTCAGTCTCCCCTCATCTTCAGCAGAAGAAGAAAGGGAGCAAGGGGTTCCTGTTATACAGGTGAAAGGTGAAGAGAGGTAAGGGAGGGGGCACCATAAAAGTTCTTGTAATGTCTGTTTTGGTGATGGTGTGAGTGGAAAATGGCTTTTTGTACACAAATGGAGATCCTTGTTGTGTGGATTGGCTGGGAGGGCAGCCTCAATATGGCGGCGACTCGGGCAGAAATGTTCTCGCTTTCCTGGGCAGGAGTAAAACATAAAGGAAAAATTTTCCACCTGCAGGTCAGTGCGCCAAAGTCAAGTCACAGTCTGCAAAGCACATCACAAAGGTACGCTTTGATTTTATAAAAATAAAGATACAACTGAGGGAAAAGGAGTCTGTCACTCTCATGCCGTGGCTTGGCGGCGAGACAGAGGAGCTTTAGATCGAACCGAGGAGGAGTCTGTTTGTTGGGATGAGGAAGCAGGTCAGCAGAGGTACCAAAGGGTGAGGTGGTGGCGAGGCCAAGGGTTCAGGAGCGGTGTTCTGTGGTGACTTGAAAGGGCCTTAACCCATGGCTGTCACCATACTGGAAGGGTGGTGGGGGGCGAAAGGGAGACTTGAAGAAGGGTGCATGGGTGTGGGGGTGGTCAGCATGTGACTGGAGTGCGAGAAGGGAGGAAAGGAGGTCATGTGACGGGACAGGGCAGCTGGGCTGAATGAGCTGCTCTTGTCCATCAGGCTCTTGGAGAAGTCATCCATGCTGTCTTGGGACTTTTTGCTCTTCTTGGATTTGCTGGACATCTTCCTGTTCCTGGTCTGGATGCCTTCCTTCTTCATGGTCAGAGGTCGGTTAATCTGCTCTCGAAAGGAGAAGGAAGACGGCAGATTAGTATTTTGTTTGCAGACGTCTGAAAACCGAGAATGGTCAATTTCAGCATGAAAACGTTTACGTGCCGAATGAAAAGTCAGCTTAAAGCAAAGAGTGTAATCAAGTTTTAAAATAAGAGTAATGTGGTTCACATGGAGCTTTTAAAGTTTGTCGTTTTGACAGAGACGAAGATCCGTAATGGAGTCACATTAAGAGGAAAATCTGACTGTTTCTTTTCCAAACAGAAGATTGTTTATACATGATTTCAATTTTTTATTCCTTTAAGCTGGAGTGTATCTGAAGAGGGCCCAAAAGAGAAGAAAGATGGAGTGAGACGGAGGGAAGGGAGGCTGAGACAGAGAAGATCTGGCAGCTAGTGCTCAGCCTGTCGACCACAGAGACTCATAACCATGACGATCATTGGCGTCTGCCAAGTCCTTCTCTCCACCCTCTTCCACAACCGTGTGGCCATCTCTTGGCCAAAATTGTCCGAGCTGCCATATTCCAGCATAGGTTTAGCTGGGAAAGAGAGCAGAATGATGGAATGCGGGCTATGGGCAGGATTAGGAAGGGAGAAGGATGAAACTGACTGGCTTCCCGATCTTTCTCACTGACTTCCTGCAGAAATGGGAACAGGGATTTCTTCTTCTGTCTCCCAAGCTGTCATACATGTTGGCGTTTTTGCTGACTCTTTAAACAGAGTGAACTCAATGATTAGTGGAGGGCAGAGATCTGTTCCCACCCACAGTCAAGTGGTTTTATTCTCTAAGCTGGGTGACTTTCTCCAGCTCTGAAACATTGCTATGCCCACCTTAAGTCAGTCAGGCCTGTGCTCTTTGATGCTGAGATGTCTCACAGAGAAAGCCTCGGGCCTTAGGCCTGCGCTCGCCCGCCGCCCAAAACATCAAACAAAAGCAGAGGCAAAACGTTTCAGTCAATGACCGCCACATTTACAGAACACAAGCCCTCACATCCTCCCAAAATCACCTGAAACCTCAGCATGCGAACAAAGGTGTCAAAGCTCAGAACATTGTAGTTCACTGAGAAAAACCCCCGATTACTCAAAAGAGGTTGTGTATGTTTTGGGTTTTAACACAGCCTCTTGTTTTGTGGCAACTTCTCTGTATTCACAAGCTTCTTATCTGAGCTCAAGCTTACGGGACAACAAAGGAGTGCCATCAGGTGTTTTGGGACAGTGGGAACATATGCCGGCCAGCAAGAACTCTGCTGAACTCTCCATGAAGAATTCAATTCTGAGGGAGTGAGCCTCAACAGAAGTCTGGATTTACCAAAGTACGCTAATTTGACAATTACACCCAGGTCAGGGTCAGTTCAAATGGTAATATGTAACTGGACAATATTATTATTCTCCCCATTTAACCTTGATCTGAATCTGTCTCCGCAGCACCTATCTGCCAAAAGTAACATGGGAAAATGATTTAACAGAGCACACTTGCGTGACAAGCAAAGCAGCAGAGCAGGATACTCTTCTCCTTCCATCTGTTGTCTCTAAGAGGAGGGGGAAAATTACCTACATGTGGCCTGAGAGCAGTTAGCCTGCTTATTATTATTATTAGTTTGAGCTACAATGGCCGTTTGATTAAAAGTGACAGCTTTGTGCGCAGAGGAGAGAAAGGGAGAGATAAACGAGTCCCTGGGGTTTTCAGATTGAGGATGTGAAATGATGTGGTGAGGCACTAACCAACCCAAAACGAATCAAGACGGATTGGTGGTCAGAGGGGGGACTCCATGTCCCTGGTGCGTATGGAGCCAAAAGGCTAGAAATACCAAGAAAAAAAATGGCCTGAAAATTAATAGAATTTTAATTAAGCCTTCTTTTTTAATGTTCAAAAGCAAAGCGGCTGTGGGCTTAGTTCACTTAGGTCTTCTACATTTTAGATTCACACTTACTGCCAATGAATCGAATTAATTCTGCAGTATTTGTTATCACAGTGGCCCCCGAAGTTCTCTGTAGGGACATTTCAGATAAAAATACTGTAGGGAGGGGGCCAGGGCTTGCCCAGCAGGACATGGTGAGGATAGAGATTCAAACACACACATCTGTGTATGTATATATATATATATATATATATATATATATATATATATATATAAAGCAGGGGGATACCATTAATCCTGTTGGGGTTTATTACTCCCATGGCGCAGTTTGAAAGAGAGGCAGTAGGCAT
>JBAMHX010000026.1:4913076-4934792 GCA_037177515.1 Pseudomugil tenellus
GATATCATTAATCATGTTAAGGTTTATTACTTACATTGTGCAGTTTAAAGTAGAGGCCGCAGGCATTGCACACCGGGTCCCCGTTGGCATTTCTCCGCCACAGCGTCGTCGTTGTCGTTTGACAGTTTGCGCATGACGTCCCTGCGCGCCTGGCTGCGGACTGCGCCAATAAATAAATAAATAAAACAAAAGATATAAAAAAAATATAGAAAAAGGGTAGGTGGAGGGGAGAGATAAGAATAAAAAATTAAGTCATATGATTTCTAAATGACCAATCAACAGGAATATTTATTATTAGAGAAGCAAATTTGCATTAAATACACTTTACAAGAAGAAATACAGAATCTATAATACAGAAAACACTACATGCGCAAAAACCTCTTGCGTGTTTTTATAGGATTCTATACATATAGGTTGTATAGATTTACATTAATGCAATTCTGTTTAGTTAACAGTTTAAACAGATTCATTTTCAATATTGGCCTATACATTATGTATCTCCGCTCAATTGAATTTTTATTGTTTGTTTGCATTTAGTGCAAGATTAAAAAAAATTAAAATAGAAGCAGACATAACCTAAAAACAGAGCTGCTTTCACTCGAGGTTAAAAATAGCGCCATAAAGCACATACCTCGGAGAGAATAAATATTTACAGAGGACATAAAAGCAGTGCCTTGAACGGAGAACTATTAAATCTGATTAAATTTCCCCTTAAAGTGCATGTTTGTGTCACGAATCTTTGTTTTAAATGTCGACCTCCTGACGTCAAACAATTGAAACGAAAAGAAGGGAAGTAAATACAGATTTGGCATTGATTAAACTGAAGAAAAAAAAACATCTTTTAGAATATGAGTATATGCTTTAAGGTTTTTCCAGTATGGGCACTTTGGATAGAAAATAAAACAAAATACATGATGTAGTGAAATAAAACCATATGGCAATAACTGCACGCCACTTAAGAGCAAAGTGAAGATAGAAGGTCTTTCTGGCTCTGCTGCAGGCTAACAGAGTTAAATCCTGACAGTCATGTCTTCCAGTGGATTTTTAGCTGCTTTCCTGCCCCATAGCTCACTTTGCTGCAGCCGCTTGACATTGATGTGATAATCTCTAAAAAGAATCAATAGACAGGTGACCGCAGAGGACACGCTAACGTAAAGGACTACATTATCTCGTGGAGGGATTTCCAATTATACACACGCGGTGGCCTAATAACCCCTGCTACTGCCTGCTGTGAATCACCAATCAGGATGAGGGAACGTTTTGCTTATTAATCACCTCTTCGTTATCTTTTTTTTTTAATTGACTCCCCAAATTCTTAATTCAGATTTATTTAAAAACACATTAAAATTGGAAGCAATGTGTGCTAAATAGAAAAACAAGGCAAATTTTTTCTGACCAATCATATTTTGGCCACACATTTTCCTCTTTTTATAATCACCTCTTTCTAGGCTTTGGCCTTCATATGACATATCAAAAATAAATCAATAAAAGCTCAAATTTATTAGTATAAGCTGCCCATACTTGACCATCCTGGTGTATGAGCAAAGATTCTGGCACTAAACAATCTCAAGTCGTGACTCCTGTGCTGGTCCTGGCCTGACTTGGTCCCCGCCGCAGTCTTTATGTTTTGACTGGGGAAGCGGGGTTGTGCTGTTAAAAGCGGACTTATCTGCGCTGCTCAGATATCCGGCAGCCCTTTCCTGAGATGTCGGCTTTTCACATTAGAGGCGAGAGGCAAGAAGTCCAGAGCAGAACAGAATAAGACTGGACAGCCATCTTTGCCTCGAAAGATTTTTTTTTTTGCTTCCAAAGCCAGGGGGAACTCCTCTAAAGCTCATGTTGCTTTGGTGAGAGGGGTTTTCCTTTAAATAACGGCAAAAAATGGCTCCAGTTGCAAAAAATGCTAACAATGCAACAATGCTTTTTTCTATAAAAATAAAAATAATAAAGGAACTCACAGCTGCAGCTACTTTAACAAGCTGGAGCAGAAGCTTTTTAAATGAGGCATTTCAAACAGAATCCTCTGAATCAATGACAATTTTTAGCAAACTAAGATAATAGCATCGTCATTGCATCTTTTTTTTAATGAGGGAAAAAACTGTGCAGTTTTTTTTTTCTATGGTAATATCTGAAAACAGAGACCTGCACTTGTCGAGTCAATTTCCTGCAGCTAATAGGCCTACTTCTTCCTGGATAGGGGAAAAACAGAGAGAGAGACGGAAATGTCATCAACAGAGAAATGTGGTGGAGACGTACCAGCCGCCGCTTGGGTTTGATGAGAGGGCGATTTTGCCCGTTCATCTTGTGATAGAGTCCGCAGGCGTTACACAGATAGTGACCCGTACCGTCCCGCCTCCACAGCGGAGTCGACGTGGCCCCGCAGTTCACACATTCTCTACCTTCTGCAAAAAGCAACGGCGCACCCACACACACGCACACACAAAACACGGAGACAGAGTCCAGGTCAGTAGATCCTTAAAGTTCAAATTACTATTCATGCATGTATTTAGTGCTGAAAGACAATGGTTTAAGATTTTATTTTAGCAAAAATACATATTTCACTTATAGTAATAAAAAATATACAAGATTAAAACATTATCAACAGTTTATATCACACATATATTAAACATTAGAGTTGTTTTAAGGTCCTTGAAACCGCTAAATCTTTCCTGAACAACTTTACACTTTGGTCCTTTAGGGGAAAAATCTAATTAGTTTTTCTAATAATACTTAATCATTCATAATAAATAATATTAATCTGAAAAAATGAATTTAATTTGTTTGAAACAATGTGTGTCCTTTGTTTTAAATGATGTTCAGCTTTGACTGGCACTTTAGTGACACCGACAGGTGAGATGCCTGAAACTGAAACAAGGGAGCTGCAGTCTCATTCAGATTGTTTGAAAGCAGATTTACGCAGGGTTTTCTGAGCAACAACGAGAACCTTTTGCTTTCTCATGCAGCCACACTTCCCTTTTTTCATGCTGCAAAAGAAACACACAGAGCTCGACGTGTTCACAAAGAGAGAGAGAGAGAAGCCGGGTTGTTTAGATGTGTGACAGGCACATGGGAAAGTCTGTGTGTGTGTGTGTGTGTGTGTGTGTGTGTGTGTGTGTGTGTGTGTGTGTGTGTGTTTCTTTTTTGGCACGAGAAGAGTTTGCTGAAATCAAACAGGAACTGCGTCGGATCCAGTGCATATGAGCTGAGAAGAAAAAGAGCAGGCCTCTGCAGCGCACACTGCGTGCTGCACAGCTCTAAGCTTTAAGTTCGGATAAAGCGCATTGCTCTGATAACCTCATTAAAAACGAAATACTCTTCAAATCACGAAATATCTTTAAATGCACATTATCTAACATGATCCTCAAATTAAAAATCTTTTATTTGCATTGTGATGCAGAATAATCCTGGTGATATGCATCAACTAATCCACTGTTTTCTATACTCCCGTCAAAGACGCAGATATTAATCTCATTACAGAAAACTGCTTTTCAGCTGCTCTGAAATAACCTTTTAAAATAATTACTCCCATTTCACAATTTAGAAAGCTCTCTCCCCTCTTTTCTCTCTTACACTCTCCTCCCCTCCCCTCGATGGTTCATGCAGGCTGCCACGGCGGCGGTACTTTTTCCCCGTGAATGAGCGAGTAACATCCGGTGCGCTACCGCTGGGTAAACAATGCAACTGTGGCGTGCATTGGTCTGACAGTAATGGGATTATCTTAAACATATAAATGGGGCGACACAGCCCAGAGAGCTGGCTTCAACTCTGTCTCTCTGCCCTCCTTTCTGGTTTAGGAGAAGATAAGGATGGGTTTAAAAAAAATACAGTTTTATATTCAGTACCCGTTTAAATGAGGACGATTTTATTTAATTTTTAACATTATTTCTCCAGAAATTAAATGTGTGAAATATATTATTATTATTATTATTATTATTATTATTATTATTATTATTATTATTAGATCCATTGACGGAAGGTTTCGCGTGTGCCTGTTAAAAATTAGAGTAAATATTTCAACCTGTCTGGCCTTTAATTTAATGTGAGGGATAAATGTTTTGCTTGTGGGATTTATTTATTTGTTGATTTATTTAGACAGTGAGATTACACATGACTACTCATTATGGCTGCAAATCTGGGGAATAACGTTAGATCAAAAGGGAATGTAATAAAGCGCACGCCTACCTGAACAGGACCTTGTTTTTGGTCTTGTTTTGGAACCATAACTAGAAGATGACCCACCTATCAGGCTACTTGGTGGGAAGAGGCCTGGGCCGTATTCATAGGGTGGGTATGTGGCGATGGGATGGTGGGCAGAGGCTGACCCTGCTCCGATTGATGCCACACTCCGGCTGTGAGCTGATTCAAGTTTCATACTGTCGGCCAGGGTCACCTGGTACTTTATGCACTCTTTATCCTCCTGCCGCCCGGAGCTGCTGGAGCTCGGGTTGGATATGCCCGGATCCGGGGATACGTCTTTCGGAGGGGTCGGAGGAAACGTGAAGAGGTGAGGACTGGTGTGACCGGTGGGCAGGGAAGTGGAGGAAGCCGGGGGATAGACAGACAGACCGGCTGGGGAGCCGTGGTGCAGTGGGTTCTTGGGAAAGGGGCTCAGGTTCCATGGAGAGCTGCTGTGGTGTGGGGTGATGCCTTTGCTCCCCTCCAACCAGGGCAGAGAGCCGTGCAGTAATGAAGGGCGGCACACCTGACTACCTGAGTAAAAAAAACAAAACAAGGTTACAATCTGGCTGTACATTTCTATCTAGGCCTCCATATGCAGGATAAAACAATTCATACACATTTTATCAAATATTTATTCTTTTATTCCTTTAAATAAAAACAGCGCATAAGCAAAAGCTTTGATCAAATCACCCCCATGTTGATTAGCGAGAATAATTTCTTTGGAGTTGCTGCCGCCGAGCCGGAATCATTTTATTTCTTTGTCGGGGAACAAGACAGTTTTATGTGACCACGCACGTGAATAATGTTGCCGTTCTCGTTTCATGTCGAACACACCTGGATTCATCTCGAAAGTCTTCATAGAACATTTAGGCTGTCCGGACTGGCATTTCAGGAAGTTACAATATAATGTAGGAAACCACGCGCAGCCTTATTATAATAAATCTAAATGCTCGCACAACCAGAAGCGAAAACAACCTTGTTGCTTAAATATACAGGTTCATCCATGAATTTGTAGCCGTGGCATATTTGTTTGAGTATGTCACAAAACACTCAAGTGATCAAGGAAATAAATTCAGCACAGGTTTTCTTTCTCTGTGTCGTTTTTGTTTAAATAAACCTTGTTTGACATGAGTCAGCTTGTCTCTAAGTTTAGCTGGCTGTGAAGTGAGCGCGATACAAAAATCAAAAGCAAGCCAGAGGTAAAATATACATATTTACTGCGTGATTTAACAAAAGCTTTCCATTTTTTTTAGACAAATTGGGGCAAAAATCACTCCAAATAATTCCAAGAACAGCAACAGTAATGCCGTCTCCCCGATTGTCTGAAATTACGCTCTGACATCTACAGAGGATTAAGTGCACATTATTAAATAAAAGGCCCAAAGAGGCAGTTTACTTACTGTGTGGAGGAGGAGGATACCTCTGGACGGCACGGACAGAGTTTCCATAGTATGGAGAGACGTGGTTCCCCTGTCCATCGATATTAAAGAGTACATCCACATCTTCAGGGAGGGAATACTGCGAAGGGTCCATGTACGAGTGACCGAGGCCTGGGTGATGTGAGCCGGGATGCTGCTCGTTCAATACCGCGGGATGATGGCTCATCCACCGTGGCTGATCCGGACTTACTTCCATCGCTTTGCTTATAGGATTTTTCTTTTAACAAATGTACATGTACGCCGGGGCAAAGCGGCACAACTCAAAAGATAAGAAATAATCAGTCCCAAATCCGTTTGCGTTAAATCCACAGGTTCCGCGTTTGCTTCCGATCACCTGGAGACAGAAAGAAGAATTTAATGTCTTACTTTCTCGACTGAGTTCATATGCAGCAACTTTAAAATAAGTAGAAGAAGAAAAAATGAGCTGATGGCGTCACGCTTTTTAGTGAATTGTGTCGGGGTTTTAGAGCGACAGATTTAAACACGAAACATACCCAGCATTACACATGCAACAAAGTGTCACATAAACATGTCCAAAATGGAATCCAGTCATTCGCAGTTCCTGAACTTCTTCCTTTCAGAAAGAGAGAGAAAAGTAAAGGTTTCAGCCCGGTTCAACAAGTAGGCGCGCAGGGCCGGTTTGCAGCGGGCAGCTTCACTGCGCACTAACCAGCAACAGCAAGTTAAAGTCACTGATCAAATCTGTTTGTGCGCAGTTGGGTAGCCGCACTCCATTAACACGGCTCCTCTCTCTCTCTGTCTCTCCCTCTCTATCTCTCTCTCGCTCTCTCTCTCTCTCTCTCTCTCTCTCTCTCTCTCTTTACCCTGTCGTGCTGTGTGACTCGTGCGCACTCACCCTTGTTCTACCTCTCTTGCTCTCTCGCTCACTCTAGTCCTTTTTTTTTTTTTTTTTTTTTTTACAGTGAAGGCATTCTTTCAGGATGGCGCCAGGCAGCTCAATGCTTGCAGACAGCTGTGGCGCGACGCAACTTAAGGAGGGTCTGTCAGTGTCATCAGTTAGTGGGAGGGGCCTGCCCTAATTGAAATTAACTTGGTTCTGGAGAGATGCAACAAATACTGCCAGATTTTTAGATTCGCTTTCCTAAGTGGATGCATAACTTAAAAAATGTTAAGATTTCATTTTTAAAAGGGTTAAATAATTGGTCTACTTTTCCCCATAGTCAGACAAAACGCTCTTGTTGTAGGACAATAATTAACATTACTTTAATCTATATATAACAAGACATTGGTAAATAATAAACATTTGAAAAGAAAGTTTAAATATGAGCTTTGTTCTTAAGGAAATACCCAAAATAATCTGAAATAATAATGCAGATAAAATGAGGAATTCTAACTGTAGTTTATGAGCACAGTGAACGAGAGATTGAAAGAGAAGCTGCGGCACTGCCTGTTGCTCTGGGCAAATGGCAGGTTGTGGGACATTTTATGCTCTTAAAATTGTGACAGTGCGTCCTCTCGCGGTGACAGGCACATTATTCTAAAGGCAGAAACAAACTGAGTTGATTTCCTCATCATGAATCGGGCACGGACAAGGACGGCCGTTGTCTGGCTTTTGTAATTCTCTCAGTATTTGTCTTTTCTTTTTCTTTGGGCTTTTACGACATGGCTTAAGATTTGCTGACATATAACTCACTCAGTTTTACTTTCAAGCAGGGGAAAAGGAACAAGCAATAATAAGTGCTTTCATTCTTAAGGTATCCAACATCATCTGTTTGCAAAAAAATAAAATAAAATAGAACACATATTTTAAATATGTTGGTTTAATTATATTTTATTTGATTTGTTATTTTTTGTTCTAAAATATGAGTGTATCTTGGGCCGCTCTACTGCACGTTTAAAATTATTATTATTAATAATATTATTAATTATAATACTAATGAACAGTTTTTTTGCTTCATATTGATATAACTGGAATAGGTTGTGTGAGTGAGCGTGGCAGAGACAGTAGAGTCGAAGCTGCTGGATGTGACGTCACTGATGTGTAACTAGTCAGGAAATGAACCTCACTATAGTTTGGTAGCGGGAGCGCGCACGCCCTTGCACCACGTAGCTATAAGCGTTATCCCTGTGAGCCAAAAATCATGTTGGGCCTCCACAGTCATGGACGGCACCATAAACGCACCAAGAGTTTGTCAGTGATAACACAGGATGACCAGTCAGATAGTTCTTTTTAAACACAGCCTCACTCTCAGGTCATGTCTCCATTAACACTCTTGTTCCATATTTCCACCCCCTCCACCCTCTCCACTTTGATATTAAGGGTGCAGCCCGTGCATGGGAGCACACACTTCAAGATCAAGTTGGCAAAGTGGCGCATTTTCTCTTCTCCAGGATAGCCCCAGCCTGGAGAGGGAGACAGAAAAAGGGGGGAGCGTCTCTCACACTGGCAAACCTGAGACTGAACTTGGATGCAAACTGCTGTAGCTGCCATTGTCAAGCTGTCGGTGGACTCGTGTAATTATCCTCTTGAAAAGTATCGCGGGGCCATTATCCACAAAGTACCCGTTATAGGTGCTCGAAGGCAACACATGATTGTAAATGCAGCCTAAAAATCCCGATTGTGTTTTTTTGTCTCGACTTGGATGTATCAAAGCTTAGTGAATGGGACATGGAAGCCATCCCATGGCTTGATTCTCGAGCCTCGGTGTCGATAACGCCTGAGCTTATTCAGCATGGAATAAGACTGTCTCTCTTTAAAAAAAATGTCATCTATAATCCAAAAACTGTCGTCACTGTGAGAAATAGCGGCTTCAGCTTCGACTCTTTCAGTACCCTATGTGTGTGTGAGAGAAACTGTGTGTGTGTGTAAATCCAGCCTCCAATAGTCTATTTTTGAGGTTAATAGCTCACAAATAGCAATACTGCTGTGCGTAAAGGTTGATTCATAAAAGCAGGCAGGGTCCAGTCGCTCCTTTTGATGGCAAAGATAATTTCTGAGTGATTATGTCAGCCCAGGCTGTGATTAAAATCAGGACATGGCACAGTTTCCCTTTTCTACACTGCAGCTTAGAATTTAAAGACGTGAACGGATTATTCTGTTGCCAATGTGGGGGATCAAATATTTTAGATAACGTCTCACGTGCGTGAGTGTGTGTGAGTGTATGCGTGTTTGTCCCTTCACATCCTGTGTACTCATCAGGAACTGCAATCATTGTTTTCCTCTCGTAAATATAAAATTTCCTTCCGTCAGCTCATTAATCAGGTCAAAGAGATTAAATCTCTCAACAATAATATTTAGACTTTATAGATTTTAATGGTCAAATGATGTCACGAGTAATCATAATTATACATATATTGACCAGAAGAAGAATTGTTTTAATTAATTTATTTATTTTCTGAAAGCTACAGCAAATTTCCTGAAATGAACACAAAAGATATGAGGTTTAAAAAGAAACGTAAAAAAAAAATAAATGTGGGTGTTTGGCTTTTCATTAAGACATTTCATCATATCCTTTGATATTTGGGCTCGTAATGTGTCATATTTTTTACTTTGTTTCACAACAGACTGACACATGTGCCGCAATAATTAATAATCTTTAAACCGACAACAATATCGTATGCAAATAAAAAAAATCATATGTAGCATAACGTTAAATGATCTTCAACAGAGTAAAAGCTTTTCTTGTTTGATGTAGAGATAAAAGAAAAAAAGTGGAAAAAACAGATGCTCAAACAGACATGTCAATATTTTACTGAGTAAAAGCTCATTTTTATATACATTTAGAAACTGCCAGAGCACCGCAGGTAAGCTGTTTGTTACAGCACTTAGTCATTTGTCACCTTTCTAGTCTTTTCAAGAAAAAGAAGCTCCTTCTCTCAACATGTGAACCAACTCGGCTTCTTAGAACAAAACGAGGGCGTAAAATTCTGCTCGTTAACTGCCGCGAAACTTGAAAACAGGACAGCGTTTCCTAGAATGAATATGAAATGAGAACAAAATTTTTCTTCGAGAGTTTAAAAAGCAGTACCATGTATTATGTGTCATTCTTCCCAACAAAAGAGTAAAGAAAAAAAAAGTAAGAAAAACCGTCTGCCAATTGACAGACTTGTGATGCTTATCTCGCCAGACGCACTGATGTAATCTGTCATTTGACGCACGGGGCCTTTTCACCTTTTAAACATATCTCCAAGCAGGAGCAATTCAAACACCTTATTATATTTTAGAATAAATTATTCGAAATAATCCTCCACGAATAGGCTTTGAGCCCAGCATCAACCAATAAGCATAAAACATCAAATCAAGCGAAGAGAAATTCTAAAAAAAAAAAAAACAAAAAAACTGCTTGTTTTTCCTTTTAGTGCTCAAAGCTAGTGGTAATTCTTTCATTATTTTTTTCTAAAATAATTTGACACACTACAATTTTTAATAAAAATAAAAATACTCGAGCTATTTTTTTAGAGGAAGAAATAAAGAAAAGATAAATGACATCTTATAATAGCTCTGGGATCAATACAAGGTTGCGCGAGGTTCTCTGCTACAGATAACCGTTGGAGCCTTTGGTCTGTGGCAGTGCACGCGCAATGCCTCTTAATTTAGCAGCCTAATCATTCTAACAGCAACACTTTCTCTGCCATATCAACACATATCGACCAAGGACAGAGATGGAGGAAACTAATCATGGTGGGAGAAGCGCAGCCTCAGCAACTCCATTTTTTCTTCTCTTTAAATGACCCGCCGGCAAGGTAATCAGATCAATTTCACGGGCTTGCGTGGGATTCTGCCTGCACCACCAACCTGAACGGTGGGTAATAGGTCGCTAAAAACCTCATCTTCGCTATTTCAGGGGTCAGTTTTGAGGTAGATAGCGTAATATCAAAGGAAAGAGGGTTTTTTTAGCATAGCAATCCGAAAAAGGGTTGCTAGATGAGTATGAGTCGTAAACCACTCGTCGCTAATGGTAACCAAAACTACCTTTATGTTCAAAAAGAGCATGTTCAGGTCAAAAATAAACACACGCGCAACAATGGCGGTCGCTGTCAATACCAGAGCCTCTCCTTGTGCAAGTGCATGCAGCCGATCGTCAAGTCCGGCACAAAATAAATAAATAAAAACGAGTTTTTAAAAAGCTGATTTAACATAATCGTATTTTTCGTTTCCATTCTATTTTCATTGAAGCTGTCGAGCTAAAAAGTTTCCCATCATTCACAGCTCAACATCAGTGAACCCCACAAATGCAGCCGCTGTCGTGAAGAAGCAGCCCATTGGACGGAGCATTTTAGGATGATGCGGGACTCGAATCTAAATATTTAGCTACTGACCTGTAGTGGACGCTGGATGGGGCGGTGGCGCTTCTTCTGCTGATGTTAAGAAAGACTGACATGGAGATGGAGGCGCCGATGGCATTTAGAGACAAGCTGAGAGAAGGAGAGAGAGAAAGACAGAGTGAGAGCTGCAGACGGAAAGAGGAAAAAAATATACATACTCACAGCGGTGCTGGTGGTGATGGTGCGCGCGCCCGCCCTCGGTCACCGTGAGGGAGAAACAGGCGCGCACATAGGCTACCATACGGGCCAACCAAAGGCGGCCTCTTTACTTACTGTACTGCCAGCTCTTCCGGGTCTGAATAGAAAGCAGACTAAAAGCAGCACAAACCAATGGAAACAGACCTACTTTATAGGGTTAACACGTAGGTAATGTATTCATTTCACTTTCAGCCTGTCATTCATTTGAAAACATCTGAAACATCATTTAAAACTTATCTTTTCTTTTATCTGATATGCTTAGATGCATCAGTTGATCCCATCCCTGTTAGCCGCCATAAAAGATGTGCTTTATTTTTATTTGTTTTTTACTCAAATAGCCTAAAGAAGAAGAAAAAACGTAACGATTTAATTGTGAATATTTCTGTATAGCCCTGATGCATTTTGCGATTGAGCAATACATATTTCAGCGTCCTGTATAAGCGTATTATCTGTTCCTTTTTTTTCTGTTGTGCCTGAGCAGTTTGTGCTCACTGCAGATCACAAGCTCTCTCTGTGACAGAGAATGTTGTGCGTCCTTTTGTGTTTGGAAGAGGAGCCCTTTCTCTCCTCTGCCACAAAGGACAGATGAAGCCATATAGCTGGTGTCTAATCAACAGCATAAAAAAGAAAATACGCCGCCAAAATCTACAGCAAATTAGAGCCACGTTTTCAAAAAGAAAAGGGAAAATAAATCACATGTAGGGCAAACAAATCTAAAATCTTTCACCGTGTGATAATGTGATCTCAGCTACGCATTGTGGTCTGGTGAGTACATCCAAGCGTTAACCCGGAGCATATATATAGAGAGAGGCCTACTAGCCTGCTTACTGACACCATGGTTGATTGAAAGGAGCACCAAGCAAATCCGATCCTTCTCTCTGTGAAATGCACTGAGGAGAAGAGAGGAGGGAGAAGAAGAGGGGAGGATGCTGCAGGCTTTTGGTATCTCTCATGTTGCGCCTCGACTCTTTGAAGGAGAATGCAAACTGATCACACCCCAAATTTATCTTTGAGGAAAGAATTCAATTAAGGTAATAAATTAAAGATAATTGGCTCAAACCTGCGTTGTATAAACTTACAAATGCAACTACAGCCAAATGCGTCTTTTTTAAAACCAATGAATAATTCAGTATTTCCATGCAGGGTGAGCGGAGCTTTTCATTTAGGGAATTAGTATTTCAGTAAATAGAATTACAAAAGAAGACATCCAGATAGTAATGATTTATTAATCTGCTTCCGATGCAAATAAAGTGCTTATTTTTGGGGAGGGAATTATTTTCAATTTCAATTTTAGTATAAAGGTGAAAGCAAACGGCGCGTTGATTGGTTTGATATAATGAGATACATTGATTAAAGCTGCATTTATGCTTAAAGGATATTAAAGATGTAATAAAAAAGATTAATGGAGGGAAAATAACAAAAATCAATTCTGTTTGTAATTTCAAGTTAATAAATGACGGAATAATTTTTCTTTTATTTGTTTTTGTTGTGTTTTTAAGAGGCGTTGTGTTTCGTGACTTTAAAAAAAACCTTAATTAACTGTAAATGAAGACTGCAAATATCCCGGATGTTGTTTATGGTTGTTTTGTGTTATAGGACGCTTAAGAAGGTCGCGTTGTTTCCATGGAACTGGTTTCTAATGGTGATGCCCAAGTCCAAAGTCACGCTCCCCTCCTCTCTTCTCCTTTCCTCTCGCGTGCGCCCGCCGCCATGAAATCGCGTGATTAATGTAGAATTTGACGCGAGCAAACCCGCGTGACAGCACAAGCTGACAACAGCTAGAAGCACAAACCCCTCCGCCCCCATCCCTACACACATATACACCCCTCCTCCTGTACACTGGACCACAATACCAACAGAGCCATGCGCACAAGCGGCCTTTTTCTGCGCGTCAATTTCGATCTCATGTTTATAATCTTCCGCCACAAGCTAGAGCGAGCTATTATATTCTGAATTAATACGACAAATTTGATTTTCTCCTTGTTTTGTTTTTGCTTTTAGAATATTTTTTTTTCAAACCCAAAATGTGTAGCTATAAAAATATCCAAAGTAACGCATCCATGCACCCTTAGCGTTGCCTGCAAACATAAATCATTTGGTCACCCGCTTTTATAGCCTCACGGTGAAACCTACATTTTATTAGCCACTTCCCACTATAAATGTGAAAGAAATGCCTTCTCCTACACGTTTCCTTGTTGTAAGACGTCGAATAAGATGACCTTAATTTGAGACAAAACGTATGTATTGGGCCACGTTTTATCTATTCGCTTATTTATTCTCTTAGTGTGTTCTATTATTCTCATCCTGTGCATCCTCCAAAATGTTAAGCCAGCGTGTGTGTGCGCGCACTTTTTTTCTTTTCTATTTTTTTTTTTACACGGCGGCTTCTGCCTGCGATTTTATTTTAAAATATTAGGCCGAGGTGGGGAGAATTATAAACGACTCTGCTCTTATCTGCTCCCTTCACGTATCCAGGATCACAGAAGCTGATTAAGAAAGAAGTCACAGCCAACGCTGGATTCATAATGATTTGGAATAATGAATCCTTATCTCCCCTCTGCAGATTATCAGCCTTTCAGCTCGCCATGTTTTGTTACATGGGATAATTTATTGCATCTAATACATCACAATGAATCTGATGGGGGAAAGTGATGGCCATGTTAGGAAAGAAGCTGTTTTTTTTCCCTCTTTTTTTATCCTGGGGCAATGAAATGCCTTTACGATTTTTAATTGGTAAAATATAAGGGGGGAGGGAGGGGGGGATCTGATAATAATAATAAAAAAAAGGAAAAAATAGAACCACAGAGGTATAATCTTGCCTGCTAGTGTTCCAGCACCACTCTGCACTATAATTAGTGTGTCAATTTCAACCTGAAATTAACAACATCGACCTGCCATCTCTGCTTACGCCGGTGGAGTCAGCTAGATCCTAATTTCGTATGATTTATTTTTCACCAAGAAGAGATAATTAATCATAAACACTGAAACACTGTGCAGCAAAGTGGAGATAACAAAATATTTGCATCTAAAAAGATTCGATGGAGCTAATTCGTTTTCATCCCACCTGATCTGGCCACTGCTGCAGTTCTCCATGAGCACCTCCAACATTCTTTAATTTTCCATGATTAATCTTTGGGTGGTGATGTATCATTAATCACTACATAAGATGGTGGTGGGGGACTTGTTGTGAATAGCGCCTACCGCGTGGGAAGCTGTAATTGTTGGGATTGGTGCGTAGTGGGACGCATGCCACGTATTTTTTCTTTTCTTTTTTTTCTCCTATTTAGCTTTCTTAAGGGGGATTGGACGTGTAGTCTGGTCTGAAACCCACCGAGATGCAGTCTGTAGAAGCCAGGTATAACTAATAATAGTAATAATAATAAAGAGATTTATTATTATTGGATAATCAGCCTTTGTTTGGAAGTCACCATTGGCGCAATGCCAGCGCAGCTCTGAGTTTTTGGATGGCGCTATGTTTAAACTCGGGGATGCACAATGTGCCAGGATAAATTTGCATTTTATTTGCAGCTGTAATTAGCTGATCAGCATCTCTCTCTGTCTCCCCTCTATTTCCCTCTCTGCCCATCTTTCTTCTCATTATGCTTTTTGCCGCCTCTTTCACTGCCTCTCCCCCCCAATCCCTCATTTTCCAATGTCCTGGCAGAGCCACCAGATGTTTATCAGTTTTATACCCAGGGACTCTGCCATGTCAAACAAACCGAGGATGGACACTTACAGGCGGCTGCCAGGCAAGCCTCCACCTCTTCTACCTCCCCCTCCCTCCATCTCCCCCTCATCTTCCTCCTCCTGGCTGAGCGAAATAATCCTGGTCTGGTTGGCCACTGGGAGTCCAGTGAGGGTTTCATATGAAAGGAGTAAAAACAGCCAGATCACGTTGGCTGTTGCTTAAATGGGGTCCGATTTAATCCATCCAGTGAAAGAAAATCTTAATCTTTTTTTTTCTCTTCTTTCTGCCCGTGCAGAAATAGGTCAATATGAAGGCTGATGTGGAGGCTGCGATGCTCAGATATGGAAGATAGAGATGTGGAGATGAGCTTTAATGAGATGTAAGGCTGTGGAGTTCTGGGGGGGGGGTGGGGGGACAAACATCCATTCAGGAGTCCTCCCAGGAGAGATCAGCACAATGCAACCTGCCTGTTATCTGCAGGGGAATGTACTCCCTCTTTAATGAGCAGTCTTTTAATAAACACACACACACACATTTTTAACCTCATAATTGAAAATGGCTTCGGAGGAGCGCCTCGACCTCCCACAATGCAGCCGCGCTGCTCCGCTGCAGAGGACGCATACAGTACTTATCTCCAATGTAGATCACCTGCGCTGCAGCAATCACAACAGGGGGTTTGTAGAGCCCCCGTTTGGCCATGATATACAAATATTTATCCACTGATAAGAAACCGCAAGGATTGTAGATAATCTCCTATTGCTACACCACAACTCTTTTGTCTGCACACTCTCCACAATTAGTAAATATTTTATATTTCTGTTCGGCCTCTAAACGTCTCTATTGCTGTTTAATTCGTTATTAGGAGGCTCCTTTAAGCCGCTGACTGTCAGTCTGCTCTAAAAAAAAAAAAAAAAAAAAAACAATGAATGAAAGACTGGCTTGATTTTTTCACAATCTATGGAACAAATAGCGAACATTTACCGTTTACACCCTGCCTGGCGACTTACTGGCGCTGCGGGCCGAGCCGAGCTAGGCTAAAGTGTCGCGAAAGCCTTTGGAGGGGTTGTTAGTCCCCGGCTATCGGGTTCTCCATATCCCTGCCTTTAAATGACTGTCAAAGAGGCAAATATCGAATTGCACGGGGGCTCGGGCTCCCCGCCCTCGCTGACTCTTTGAGCGCACCCTGCCAGCCTGGCACCAGTAATGCGTTACTGTAACGTGATTAGCTACTCCTGGAAGGGGCTTCCAGGGGACTTGCTCTGTGAACGCAGCTGTCACGTCACTACTGAGAGGTCACATCATTCAAAAACTATCTGTGGGCGACTTTTTAAAGATAGTTTATTGATCCTTGACTAATAATGTAGCTTGTCAGTCAGTAGTGGGAAAACTGATATGCAGAGACTTTGTAGCATAATTTGAGCCTATTTGAAATCTAATATCCCTAAAAAGTAAAAAGTCAAAAGAAAACGTCTTGTAAGAAACTACATAAGTAGTTTACTTCTATATGAACTGATTTGATATTGATTTATTTTGTGTTGCATGAGCAGTGGGGTGAAAGTTTAGACAGTAAAAATATTCATCCTTTGCCATTAAAAATGAAAAATATCTGTTTGAAAGTTCTTAGGTCTCTTTAGCAAGTCATGTTTTCTGAAAGAATATAAAAAACTTAGCATTTGCACAGCAGTTTTACAAATACACAAGACGAAAATGCAAATGGGAACTGAGACAAATCTGTTAAATTGTGTTTGTACACAACTTGGTGGACAATGGCCAAATTATAAGAGTTTATAAAAAATTGAGTAAAAGAAAATGATTTATCTATTAAATATCTCAGATTATTATTTTTCAATTGATTATTTTAATTTATTTTTTTTCAGATCTTCAAAAGGAAAAGAGTTTTACAAATGTGCCTAAGTGGTGTGACTGATGTGCAGGTAAAACTACATAAACCATCATCTGACACTAAAAGTTTAAAAGTTGTTCAAATAATGTATGTTTTTTTTAAAGGATCTGTTATATCATAAGGTGCAGCTATTTGCAGGATAGATGAATAACGCTAACCCTACTTTTACCGCACAAGATTCTCCATTGTACAACTATGGAATGATTTATGTTTAATTATATAATACATATGCATCATTTTAGCATTTTGGACACAATTTAGTGTAAATGAGGAATTTTTTTCCTTGCTTGGTTCTGTGTCAAAATGAATCCAAACAAGAATGTACAAAGAAATCATAATTCTGCATTAAACTCCACATTTATTTAAAAAAAAAAAAAAAAAAAAAAAAAAACATACAGATTTAATCTGCCAGATAAATGCAAAGTGAAGAGTATCGAATTTAAAGTATGGGGCACTAATTTTAGCAGGGATTACCTTCAGCTACACTCCAAAGTTTCCCAGATTAGACACAGTCATGTTTGGAAATAGCACATCCTTTTAACAGTGTACAGCCTTATCTACAAGAGGCTTGTGCATTGTCATTAATCTTCGCTGGGCTAATTAAATTAATCCATCCCCTCTTGCCACTGGAATATAACGACCACTATTAAATCTGCTGCAGGATAAGGAATTTGTTTTTAAAATTAAAAGAGTTTCTGGCTTTAATAGCCAGGCAAAAGAAAAAAAAACACCAATTTATTTTACTTTCTAGCAGATGCTTCCAAATGAATGGCACCTTTTAGGTTTAAGGTCTTTCTTGGGGGGGGGGACAGAAAGTGGTTGGAGTTGTGATTTTGATTGACAGTCCGTCCACAGGATCATGTTTAATCCCTGCCTCTTTCGAGCCTGTTCAGAACTCATTTCTCCACCAGGAGATGGGGGACTCAGATGGTTACCAGGGCAACAGTGATAGTGCTAAGCCATTTCCATTTTCTGCGAATGAAGGAGAGAGAGAGAGAGAGAGAGAAGGAGAGGGGGGCATTTGCAACAGAGGTCGACACAAAGTCATTCATAAACCCAGCAGTGGGGACTGGTACCCAGAAAGAAAGAAAATACACATTACTTCCAGAAGTACTGCTTTCATCCTTTATTTGTACTTGTAGAGGAAGTGTTCCCATCATTTATGCACTGAAGTGAAAGCAGGAACCAGTCAGGCCAACTGGAAAAGCAAAAAGTAGGATGCACCCTTATGTAATGGGGAATACTCAGCTCCCTCCAACAACTATGCATTTAATGTCCTGGACTCAGCTGACTGAAAGGAAGCGATTCAATCTGTTAAAGTAAACACAAACATCTCCATGTACATTTACAAACATTTTAAAGGAACTACACCTTCTCAAAGTTTTAAAGTTCAATACTTTGCTTTCAAATGACATTAAATAGAAATGAAAAACATGCTAAATCTTCCAAATCCTTTATTCACATTGTAATTTCATAAAGTCCCAGCATACTGCAAAGGCGCAGACAAACATAAGCTCTGCACTGAAAATAAATGTATTATTATGTATTCAAATATCATATGATTATCATAACTTATTTTTTAAAGTATCTCTGTTGTTGGAGTTCCTTTAGATAAAGTTCATTTCCATTTATATGTTCTCTTTTTTTAGTCAAGTAATTTGTAAACAGTGTAAATTGTGAAGCTAAAACATATTCAACACAGCTGTAATGTTTCCTTCATCTAACAGTAAAAAAAACAACTCCATGTCCTTTAATTTAAATTATATAAAAACAAAAGTATACTGTTAGTATTAACTAAACAACGGTAATGGAGTAAGAATCTGTAGTAAAAAAGGAAAAAAATAATACTTATAAGTACTTCAATTTTATGTCATATTCACTCTATGGTGTAAGTTGGTTTGGTTGATAATCTTATCTTATTTTTATCTAATTTTAAACTGAAAGGAAGGTTATGTTTGAAAATATGACAAAAAATGCATGCGAGCTTTGAAAGCTTTATCCTGCAGGGGAAAAAATGCATATTTAGGAGAGGAAAACTTGTATGTTAAAGGTTTAGACATGGTGAAAGTTGCACACCAAGGCTTACCTACGACATTTTTCCTCCATCTTTTGTGTTTCCATAGAGAATCCAGCACACAGCACCATCAGCATCCAGTGACGACGTCCACATGAGAAGATGAAGGTGAGCCAGCCTTTTTGATCAAAGCTCCCGTCTATAAAGCTTGAGGCTGGCCTTCTCACATACACACACCTTCCTCCCCACAACACTGAGAAATGCTTTTGCTTTCAATAAGGTTTTTCTTTTTTTTTTTTTTTTTTAAAAAAAAAAACTTCCATCTTCCTGTTTGGCATTTTAAATCATCTGTCTGCTTCACCTGCATATGGAACGCTGAACCCATCTCCCCGGGGTGCTGCTTACACACAACCAGGTTGACAGAGTCAGCATGCCGTCAGGGTGTTAATGCACTGCTTGTTAGTTTTAATTAAGTAGCCTTTAGCCAAGTGATCAGTGAGATCAAGGCAGTTATTTAAATAAGCACCACAGGTCACTGTAAACTGCAGGCAGGAGCGTTGGCTTCAGCTCTGCTCCTTTTCTCCATCACCTGGATTCATTAATTCCAGACATCTTTGCCTTTCGGTTGACATGACACCACATCTGTCAGAACGTAGCCCAGTCTCTCAGTCAGTCCTGGCATCAGTGGTCTCGTTTTTATTTTCTAAACCCAACCAACTTTCTTACCAAGCAGAAAGCCAACGGCGTCTGTGGAGTGTATTTGGTCTGTGTATACACGATAAAGAGGAAAGTTAGGTGAAGGACAACAATCTGGTGGAGGAGTGTGATCAGGAGGAATAATGATAATAAGGGGTAATAAGGTATCTCTCTCCAGCACATTGTTGGAGTCTGCATGCATCCTATGAGGCTGCTTAAATTAAGCCACATCCAGAAGGTCTTTTTTTACTATTAAATATGCAAAAATATTTGAGAAGGAATAATATAATTGCAGATGATGCTTAAGGCCTGTCTTTTTTTTGAGGGTAGGGGCTTTTCAGAATATCCAATGTCCTCCTTTCACATCATACCCCTTTTACAGCTTTTAAAAAAGCTGATGTTTCAAAAAAGATTTGATAAAATAGAGAGAAGAAGGTCCACAGGCAGAGGAGATAGAAGAGGTGCTTTCAGGCTGAATACATTCCTACAAAGTCAACAGATCTGATGAAAGGTCGGGGTGTTGTTTCAACAAAAAGCAGAACAAAACTTTTAGAGATTAATACTTTAGGAGAACTGTGAGCCGTTTCTTTGACTTCACAGAAATGATTTCCAATCATATTGGTCAAATCATTCTGCATCACTTTCATGCTGTTCTGATTTGTTTTCTTGTGCAAGAAGAAATATGACAGTAATTTTTAAAACTGGCATGCTGAACTTAGGACACACCAATGTTCCTCCTGATCTCATGATGTTTTGGACTTTAGGCGGCTGCAGGTTGATCAGACCTGAGCCTGCTCTCATGCCAATTAGTAGTTAACTAGCAGCTATCTAAGAATTAATACATGGGAGGGTCATCTTTTCCCCTGAAATAAGTCTAAGGCCTTTTCATCAAAAAGAACATTTTGCTCCTATAAAGTTTTCAGGATTACACCCGTTTTTTCACGCATTGGGGCATATAGGAACGGGGTCTATGGCGCTCAGTTTCAGCTCCTATATTCCGAGGCAGGGTATTTTCAGGGTTCCGCATCTGATTTAGGTGGTAACTCCACCCTTTACCAGCATAATGTCTGGTATGTTTACGAATAGGACTTGCAATTGCCGGATTTTTAACAAGATAAACTTACACATCGTTTCCTTTGTCTGCGGCGCTGCGCTCTCATTTCTTCATCCATGAAACGAAGAAGTAGAATATTGCCTGTCGATTGTTTCTTTTTTGCTCTCTGTTTTCTCTTCCAGCTTCGATGTTAGCTGCCTAGTGTGTTTGTCTATAATTAATAATCCCGTCATAAAGACAAGCAACACAGTGGCCTCAATTTAATCTGCAGCGGTGTTTTACACTCTTATTATTTTTGGCGGGTTTTCTCTTGTTTTGGAGGGATGCTGAGTGTACGTCATGACGTAGATCAGGGATGGGCAACTCCGGTCCTCGAGGGCCGCAGTCCTGCGAGTGTTAGGCATGTCTCTGCTGCAACACACCTGAATCAAATCATTGGGTAATTAGCAGCTTTGCTCAGAGTTGAATGTGAAGCTCTGCACACGACTTCTAATTAAGTCTGATGTGTGTCAGGTGTTTTATTGCAGGGAAGGTCCTAATATTTGTAGGACTGCGGCCCTCGAGGACCGGAGTTGCCCACCCCTGACATAGATGGTTGCATCACATCGACCCGATCAAAGTCTGCGTCTCATGCATCACAGTAAAATGAATCTCCTGGGGAAGGACAGTTATTAGAAGTGTGTGGTGGACTGTTCTTACTAGTTTGTCACATCTGTCAGAAGGCACCTGAGCTGATCAAATCCTTCCTGCCTTTCTGTTTGTAGGCCCAAAAGGTTCAAGTTCAGAGTTTAGTTAACTACGTTTAAGATGAATATCATGATCATAGTTCAGCATTTAAATTTTAATCTCATTCCAAGTTAATTTAATTAAACTTATTTTGAGTTAGAATGAAAGAATGAACTTGAAAAGTCTGTAATCAGATCAAATTATAATTTATTTCTAAAGTGATTTTTATACACAGGGCAACACAAGGTGCTTTACATTATAAAAGCAAAAAATAACGTTTTCTTATACACATAATCACACATGTACACACACTAATATAGCACATTTACATTTTCCTTACTTACCTTTCGATCCAGGAGGCAATCTCTTGCTGCCGATGGTGACGCCATGCAGAAGTTGATATAATTGCAGTTCACCCCTCACCACTAGATGACTGGCACCAATAGAGAGCAATGTCCATAAACTCCTGTGTTAAAATGTCCGATTTCACAGCTGAAATAAACATGTTTACAGAGTGGCTCCAAAAACTTTTT
>JBAMHX010000026.1:4949157-4962071 GCA_037177515.1 Pseudomugil tenellus
ACACACACACACACACAAACACACACACACACACATATATATATATATATATATATATATATATATATATATATATATATATATATATATATAGGATAGAGAGAGAGAGAGAGAGAGAGTTCTTTGGTGTATTGTGGTGCATTAGAGTTGTGTTTGAACAGAGCTTCTTTTACGATGTGTTCATTGCTTTTTAACATTTAGTTTTGAAAGAATAAATGCTATACACATAACATCTGGATTTATATGATGCTCTGAGGTAAAAGTCTTAAACTTATAACTTCAATGCCACCAATGTTTTATAGTTGAAATGCTAAAAAGTCGTCTGGTGAAAATGTTTCTGATATCCAAGAGATGTCTTCAGGTCTACTTTCAAAAGTGTCCCTATAGTTTATCATTGATTATTATTCAAAAGACACAGAAACATTAGAGGACACATCCAAAGACACAGAGTATTCATCGAGATCACTCACCCCCACCACCTCCTTTTCCCATCCAACCACCCTCTGCTCTGTTTCCTCAGTACCCACCTCTGCCCCCTCCCTCTGTCATCTCCCCAGGAGGCTACAGAGGCTCTGTACATCCCAGATAAGGCCTTCTCAGAGGGAGTAAAGGAGGAGGTATGGGGGGATTGGGGTAAGTTGGGTGGTTGAAGAGGAGGAGGAGAAGAAGGGGGGCGGCTTCAGGGTCACCACAATGGCATGCTCCTTATAGTGCTATCAGCTTATGCTAATCACCAGCTAAGTGTTTCAGAGCGAGCGGTAGGACGCCATCCTATAACATGCTCCTCCTACTTAACCTGCACCATATCGTGATGAGCCCCAGCTCATTCAAACAGCACCCAATCTTTATTTAACAAGTGATGTCGTTGAGCGCGCACCAAAAAAAAAAGGGTCCAAATTGATTAATAATGTCACACATTGATGTTAAGCACCGTTGCAGATCCAGCCCATCTGGCTTTTTTCTTCTTGGACCAGCTTGGCTTTTTGATGGTATTGTTCTGCCAATAATGGTGAAGATGGAAGGAGTGCCGGAACTGCTTTGGATGTCTGATAGCTTGAATACCGAATGATCTTGTAATGTAATGTAAGGTGCCATTGTTACCTGGGCTTACTGTACATGACAGGTGAAAGATAAAGAAGTGTGTAGGCTACGATCCTCTCAGTCTGTATTTGAAGAACAATTTGCCTCATAAATGCATCCCAGGAGGAGAAGATAAAGATAAAAGTGCTTAATGGGAGTAATGGGAGACTTCATCACTGAAATTAAGCATTAACTATATGAGGAGAAAACCATTTGATCGACACAGTCAATAGGAACTCCGAGGAAGGAGTTGGTGCTTAAACCATGCCATGTTTGTACTAAGGGGTCCAAATGAGCCAAGAAAATATTCCCCACAGCATTAAACCAACAGCAGCCTGAAGTGTTGATACAGAGTAGGATGGATCGATTTTGTCATGCTGTTTTATCAAATTTTGACACTATCATCTGCATTTGGCAGCTAAAATGGAGAATCAAAAGATATTTTTTTCCAGCCATTTGGTCCATTTTGGTCCAGCTTCTGCTCAGTGAATGTTTTCTCTTTTTCAAACTATTCTGAACCAACCTAGAGAGGACTGTATGCAAACATCCCAATCAAGCAGGAGGTCCTGAAATACTCAGATCAACAACCCCACACTCAAACTTACTTTAATCCCCTTTCTCTCCTATTGTGATGCTCATTTTGAACTTCATCAAGCAGTCTTGACCATGGAGTCTGTGTAATAGTCATTGATTTGTTTTAATCTAAAACACCATTAAAAATAAAAACATAGTAGTTTTTTTATTTTGTTTTTTCTTTCCTAGTCATAAAAATTAAATTCTTTATTCTTGTATATTTATTTTCATTTGAGACAGTAGCAGTGTGACCAGCTTTATCTCTGCTCCGTGTATGCTGTGTTGACTATATGTCCAAAACCTTGTCCAAGTTTTCTAATAATTTTGCTAACATCCTGGAGATATCAAATATTAGATTGAAGTACTTTTTCACTTGAAAATGGTCTTTATTACAGAACAATTGTGTTTGGTTTGCATCTCCCTGCAAAAGTATCTAATGACTAAAACGCTCTAGGCCCCTGGTGGGCACGAGTTGTGATTTCACTGGTCACAGACTGCTGCACAACCACAAAGCCTCAGGGGAAATACATATTTGACTGAAATTTACCCTCATGCAATTGTTTCCCTAATAATATGAGTTATTCATTTTACTTTGTTGCTCATGTTGCATTTAGACAGTGTTGTTTGAATATTGCATTATATTTTAAGGAGATCGTTGTAATTGGCAACATTCATGTCCTTGATCTTCCTGTAATCATCCCGTCAAGTAGTTCAGTGACTGTATCAGTCAGAATTGAAGTGGAAATACAAGTACTTATACTAACATATAACATAATTGCAGGACAATAAAAGAGGGGGGACACAGATTTTGCATAAAAGTGGTTGATGTTCTCTGTCAGCTGGTTTGAGGGTTTGATTTGGGATAGCATGATAGCCTCATGATGGAAGACTACTCAAACAGAGAGCAGAAGAAAAATAAGGTGTAAATAAGATAATTAACATCAGGCACTGCTCCACTAATAGAAGAAAAAAAACAGGATTTCTTTCTAAAAAGAGCAGCACAGTAAACTTTGGTGAACGTGTGTCAACCGGACATTAAATTCTAATGTTTCCATCCAGCTTAACATGATGCAAAGGATCATATTGTATTTATGTTTTAGTATGAATAAGCAGTTATTAAAGGCACTTTCTGTCAGAGTAGAGTCACCCAGGTTTAAAAATGAAAAAGAGAATAACAGACTTGACATCGACAGATTAAATATTCCCATTACTAACTGTAGACCACTGTCTGAAAGTGTTGGACCAGAGCATTGATGACTGAACTATGTTAGTAGTTTTCAAATACAAGGTACATAATGATGTTCACACAGCAGAGAGAACTTCTGTTCACGTTAGGCCTCAAATAAAAAAATTGAAGCAAAGCGCTCATATCCTTTTCTGATTTTCTTTGATTTTTAGTCTTTATGTATTTTATTGCAAATGAAAAAGAAGTGAATAACACACAGATTCCATGTCTGCATGACTGAATGCATTGAATTGCTGCCATGTGATTGGCTAATTTGATATTTTATAGTGGTGAACTTCATGATGTGGACAGTAGTCTTTATTGAAAAGCTTCAAATAGTTAATAATAGCAGAATATCAGGTCACATAAAGGTTCAGATGTAAGCAAAATAATTAATAAAAAAAATGATCTGCTCTCTGTTCAGCTTGTTCAAGTGAAGTCTGCTCTCCCTGCAATTATCACCAGTAAATGGTCTCCTTGTCATCGGTACCCACTAGTCTGAACTGGGTTTCAGGGACTCAGCTTGTGAGCTATCATGCACAAGTTCTACAGACCCATCTGTATATGTGAGAAAAAGCTGAGTTTCTATGAAGGATCTGATTCTTCGAGTCAGATCTTCTCTGAGGACAACAAACCGGGAACAATGTCTCTGTCAGAGATTAATCTGAAATCCTCCAAAGTCTTCATGACTCTAATGAATGTGAAACATCGACAAAAAGCAGTTTTGTCTTGCTTTTTAGCTGGTGTGTTTGAGAATTTTCTTGTATTTAATCAGGTTAATCAATTCTGCCTCTGAATATTTCTCTTTATTGAAGCTTTTCTTACAATCAGAAATTAGCACTACCCATTCACAAACTGCAGTGTGTGAGTAACTAGTAGTATAGGGATCAGTTTAATAAATAAGCTCGCAGCAGCTTGACAGCAGGGATGTTATGATTTTTGCCAGAAAAAATAATCCAGATTATTCTGCATTAATTTCCAAACAGTATGGATAAGTACAACTACACTACCAAAATTGGCTCCTTGAGTTATGCAATTAAAAAATCATCCCAATTGCACAATAGAATTTCTTTATTATGTCGGGAAAATGTTTAATGCTTTTAACCCAGTTACTGAACTCTTACAAAGCTGGTGTTTATTATGTAGGTATTTAAACATATTGGATGGATGTGGTGAGTCATGCTCCAACATGACACCTTGGAAAGATATCTGACAACCATGCTGATTTATCTTTTTAAAGAGAATTGTCTCTGATATCAGCTACATTTACATGAGTTTTACTTCCTATTGAATTCAGAATAAAAGTGAAATTCGCTTTAAAGAAATGAAAAAAATACTATATGTAAACCGAACTCCCCCAAAATGGCACATTTTAGTTAAACTTAATTCCAAAGTAAGTGTCAGGTGTGTCACCAATTTAAATACAAATTGATTTGTTCATTCTTCCAACTTTAGGTTCATTGTTATGCATACTAATTTCCGTGGCTCGTCACGATTACATATATATTCCGAATGGTCTTCTGCTTACTTTCTTCGGCACCTTATCTCCCTTCTTTTCCTCAGCAGCTGCATAAAGTGAAGAAATGTGTGCCTTTTTTCTGGTAGATATAAATGCATCACATTCACCCTTAAGTAAAGGTGAATAAATATGTTTTCCATGTAAATCTCAATTTAGAATTACTGTTTCCATGTAAATCTGAAGGAGAATGTTGTTATCTGAAATTTAAAAAAAGGCAAAATCATGAAGGATCTTTTAATTAATTAAACGTAGCATTTATTATCTGGTCTGAGTTATCTGTCTCCTCAAGTGGAATCCTCCAGTAACAAGGACAAGAACAGTTATGCTCATGACAGAGTCGGTTGCAAGAATATTAAGTTAAAAAATAATATTCTCTCCGTTAAGTCTAAGTTTAGGCAGAGATATCTCAAATCAGGAATGTATGAGACCAGGGGACACCTGGTTTACAGGCAAAGAAAAAAAAGCATCTGTCCTCTTCAGTTGATGTGTTTTGTAAAAAGGTGTTGTATTTTTTCATTAAGCTGCAAGACACCACCATATGTGATCTAAAATCTACCTTAAGCAATGTTTCCAATGTTAAAGTTATAACGTTCAGCAGACATTCAATCATGAGAGTTGTAACCCTGAAATTTTGTATGAAAAATCATGAAAGGAATATAAAATTTTACTTATCTCATTTCATAGTGTCTTTGCAACTTTAAACAACATAATCAAATACTACATGTCTTCCAAACACTGCAGCCTGCATAATACTCTGTCTAACCAATCAGTTGACATTTTTGGCTATGTTATGACCAAATCACTTTTTTCCCATCACTGTCTCCATCTGGTCCAGCAGCGAAATGCCCAAAAGCTTGAATCTGCTGCAGAAACTGCAGTGCACCATCTCCAACCTGGTTTACAAATCGGACCAGGAACCCAACAAATCTGTCGTCACAATGAGTCAGCACCTGCAGATCAAATCCAAGATATGATTAATCTCAGATTAGCCCAGGTAACGTGCATGCAAAGAAAAAAGGAAAAAATTGAAACAATTACTCGTTCTTTTTTTAGAACTTCCTAATCTGGATGGAAGCTCTGAACCTGAATTAACAGTGAGATCTGTGTAAGTTCAATTCATCTGTAAGTAGATGGCAAACATAGAGCTGTGAAAAGAAGTTCTTCCAAACTTTTGCTGGACAGTTGATCCCAACCAGAACTGCTTCTTCATGCACCTATGCAAGAAATCTACACAGTAACTTTAAACCAATCTTGCTTTTCATTATATTATTTATTCATGAATTTTGCTATTTGTTGCTGTCTTTTCTTTTTTGCTTTTGGTGTTTTTGATGTAAAGAACTTTTAATTCTCTTGTACATGAAATGTGCTGTACAAATAAACTCGCCTTGCCTCTCTGCCACAATAAGCAAATAAAATTCACACAAACAGATGTGCGATTTTTTTTACGTTTTGTATTATTATAAACCTTATAAATGCATACATATTCAGCTGACCATGTTATAAACTTTATCCACAGTCAGGTTTCATCATTCATGTTAGCGGATGAAATGCTGATTAAGAGGCTCTTCAACAGAATAAGATATTCTAATAAAAAAAATGATGATATATGTGTACGTAAAAATAATAATACAGCAATTATTGTTTTTTTCCTTGTTGAAAGAACAAGAAGTACAAAGAACGCTTTGGAAATACTTCTTCCTTAAACTGTTCTTGTAGACAGAAATTCTGTTCAAATCCCAGAAACACCAATTTCTTTTTAGATTGAGAGACTACTTTAAAGGCCAAAAACCAGATATAAAATGTGAGAATATGGGCTGATACTTGACTGACTGGCTCAGCTGTTAGTGGACAGAACTTAGTTACTGAGGATGTGATCAAAGTTTTGAGTTTAGTATCTAAAGCGTAAAACTTGCTAATAAACTCCTGTGACTGGAAAGCTCAGGATGATGTTGAGCTGCTGCTGCTTTTGAAAAAGGCTATATCAGCATGTCTGGGAGATTAACTTAGCATTGCATGATGACCTGTTGAGTCTGTGGTGGTGGGTTCAAACCTTTTGATTTAACTTTAGAGACGTATGAAATACTAAGATATTATGTGAGAGGATATCTCAATGTGAATGTGTGCTGCAATTAAAAGCAGAAGGTTCTGGTTCAAATCGTCTTAATGAAAGGATATAAAAGTGTATTTCCTTTTATGTCAAACAGACAAAATTGAAAATAAAAAAAATCTATCTGAGAGAATAGCTCATCCTGATAAGTGAAGCCCTTAATCTAATTCTTTAAAGTAAAGAGTGAAAAGCTTTAACATGAGCACTTCATGCACTAGGAAGAATAGCTCAGTGTGTTAAGTGGTAGCATTGCAATGTGGATTGTCTGGGGCTGAATCTTGCCGTCAACCAGGTCCATCTTCCCAAAAGATAAAACCCCTAGGAGAACATGTCAAATTGTGAAAGGTCCAGTAGTCTGAGAGGGTTGGCATGGGTTCATAATATTACCAGTGGAACAGTGTCTTCAAATTCAAATCCCACTTGTACCTGGGAATTTCTCATTTTCACTGCAAAATGTATCATGTTATAATGCAATAAGTCTCATGCTTTTAGAAGAAAACTATCGTGTCAACTCAGTGAATTGCCATTTTTGTATGTTAAGAAACATTCTCCCCATCTTCCTGCTGAGGATTTTCACTCTTTGTCTTTAATGTGGCACATTAAGAAAGTGTGAATATACAGACGTTTGTCAAACTGAAGCAAACCTTAATGGGGAGTTGGACCTTTTACTTGTTGATCTTCGGAACACAGAATGGGCGAATAGGCTAGTGGCTTAAAAGACCACTTTACCTGCTCTTAATATTGAACAACATCACCCCAAAACTGACTGGAGTTAGGTACTTCAGTGTCTTGGATGCACGCTGTGGACACTGGACCATGAAGCGAACGCACAGGTCTTCCACGCTTACCACCTTTAATACAGCCTCCGAGAGATGTCGCTTGCTATGTCTCCTGTTTGGCATCATATCTGTCCGGGACATGTTCCAGCAGAAAATTGATGAGACATATGAAAGGCTCAGAACTGCTCAAACGAGTTTTGACTGCAAGTCAATTCATTGAAGCATAGTTTGGGACCAGTTGTGATGCAGAAAGGACAACCAGTGGCCTATGCCTCCAAGCCACTTACACCAACTGAGGTAAATTATGGCCAAATAGAAAAGGAGCTTTTTGCTGTCCTGTTTGGCTGCTTACATCTATGGCACTAAAGTCAGCACGTCACAAATCTCTAGAGTACATACTGTAAAAGCCCATCTCCAGTACCCCAGCATGCCAACAGTGGATGATCTTGCAACTACAGTACATATGCAAAACGTTTTAATGCAATAAGTCTCTTGTTTATAGAATCAAAGTATTATGTCAACTCAGTTAATTCCCATTTTGTACAGTGTTGTGTCAGAGGTTAGCTCAGAAGGACGGAGAACCGGCTGAAGCTCAACAAGCTGTTGATTCAACTCTCAGTGAGAAAGGTTGGCTTCAGTTTGACAAAATAAGCTAAAAAAAAAAAAATCCCTTTTTGGGCTGGAATGGGAAAGGAGGCTATCACTGGTTCACTGTCAGAGTGTCCATATGTTAAGAGAGACACACTTAAAATCCTAAGGAACCCTAATCCCTCATGAGATCCCAGAAAGACCATGGCAGACCATTGGAATTGACATGTTCACATGGAATGGGGGGGACTACTATGTGACTGTAGACTACTATAGTCGTTACTTTGAGCTGGAAAGATTACACTAAAGTACAGCATGATTGGTTATAAGAAAATTGAAGGCCCTGTTTTCCAGGCATGGAAGTTCATTTCTGACAATAGGCCCCAGTACAGCTTGGAGTAGTTCAAAGCTTTTGCAGTTTTCTGGGATTTTTAACAATGTTACCACCAACACCCCCCTTCTATGTATCCAGGTGGAAACTTCCACTTCCTGTTTGTCCGTTTCTACTTTCACCTGCAGCCGTTTGTAGGGTGCAAACATGGTGGTAACTGAACTTTTAACTTTGAAAATTAACTTTGAAGCTTTATTCATTGACCAATTTGAACTGACAGCTGCAGACAATGCTAACAGTAGCTTCTGGGTTGAACATGCTAAGGCAGTCAAAAGTGTTCAGGAGAAGATGCCTAACATCTTCCTTCTTCTTTTCTCAGTTTTGCAGGAATTTTAGACATTATAACGCAATAAGTCGGATGTTTTTAGAATAAATCTAATATGTGAATTCCCCATGATTGCTGGGATAGGCTCCAGCTACCTGCAAATCTTTATTGGAAAAGGCACTACAGATATTGGACGATCAGCAATGTCATCACATCTAAAATGGTTTGAAATGCACTGTGACATAATCACCATCAGACATACCAAACCAAGAATAAAACTACCTGCAAAAGTTGTCCTTTTTTTCTCTCCTTTAAGGAAGTTTAGTCAAGTAGATGGAAAATGAAAGACTACAAAACGCTCCAAAGGCTGTTAAGTTGTGTCAGGATACCTCAGGGTGATAGAGAACTGGCTGAAGATTAATAAGATGCATGTCCAACTCCCTGCTAGGAAGGTTGGTACCAGTTTGACAAACTGTAAAAAGAAAGTTTAACCTTCTCCTGGATGTCTTTTTTTCAAACTTTCTTCAACTGTCACATTGAGAGAAACTGTTCAATTTGAAGGTTTTGAGTGTCTGGAGCAACAGCTCAGTGTGGTAGAGTGAGGCTCAGTGGTACAGGTGAGACATATTCGAAACTTATGATCAACCACATCCCTTTTCAGATCCACCTTCCGAAACAATAAAAACACCATGTCAAAGCATGACAGCAAACCCCCCTCCGGGCAGGCAGTTGGGCAGCTTACTACATCAATAGTAATCTTGTTGCAAGTTGAATTGCTTCTTCCGAAGTATGAGACACTATAAAGGTTGGTGGCTGTAATTATGTAATACTAGTCTAGAAAGTCTAACGTAAGACACTATTAATGAAGCAACAAACTTTACCATGATGCATAAAAGACACAATGTTGTGGAAATTCATCACTCCCAGTAAAACCTAAGGGGTTTACCAGATCCATAACCCCCTGCTTACGCTTCCCTGAAAGCGGTGAGGGGACACGCCCCCCCTCCCCACCGAAGTGGGAAGTATTTCTGAGCCAGGTTCCAGCAGCAGGAGGATTCGAACCGAAGATCAATCCTTTCGCTTTGAGAGTCCATGCCACACTACCAACGTCCATCACACTCTTCCATTTTCTCTTAATGCTTTCATCTTTTCTTTTTGGAAGGTGGATCTGAAAAGTAATCTGGTTGATCATAAGGTTTGATCCCATGTCACCTGCACCAGAGAGCATCATCCTTACACCCTGAGCCATTCTTCCAGACACTAGACACCTTCACATTGAGGAGGTTTACTCTTCTTTAAGAAAGTTTGAAAAAACAACATCAAAGCTTTACATTTTTAGTTATTTTTAGCCAGTTAAACCAAAGCCAACTTCAAAAAGTGGGACTTGAACCTGCAGCGAGTGTTGATCTTCAACCTGTTCTTCATCACCATGAGCTGTCCTTTCATGCAACTCAACAGCCTTTGGAGTGTTTCTTACTCTTGCATTTCCCTACTAAATCTAAATAGAGAAGTTTGTAAGATTTTAACTCCTGACTCATCCAGGGCAGAAACAGAAAATGCCCAATGCTTTATAACATGCAGGATGGACACCTTTCTGATAGATATAAATTTTACATTTCTGGTTAGCATTTCTGGTGCAGGATGTTCACAAACCAGCAATAGAGTTCAAAACAAAGATAAATTGCCATGATGCGTTCAGGGTCCCTGCTGTAGTAGACCTACTACTGACAGCTGTTCCCAGAACAAGCTGGGACCCAATAGGATTCCAGTATTAGAAAAAGAAGGAATGGAAAGCGGTCAACTTGTGGGATGAATCTATCTAATCTGCTAACTGTACCATTTACCACTCAGCATACAGAGACCAGTATAGCCTCCATAAAGTTAGCTTTACTTAATATTAGATCTCTGCCCAACAAGTCACTGTTAGTTAATGACTTCATCATTTTTCACAATTTAGATTTTCTTTTTCTAATAGAAACATGGTTAACAGAAGGTACAAGTTCTACAGTTCTCAATGAAACAGACACACCTCATTTTAGTTTTATGAATAAATGTCAAACTGGAAGGAGGAGGAGAAGCAGCCTTATATAAAGATTCATTCCAGTGCAAAGAGATTTTATTTGGTGATTTTACTTCTTTTGAATATCTTGGTTTTGTTTTAAAGCGTATCCCTAAAATCCTGTTTTTAATTCTCTACAGAGCTCCAGGAAAGTTTTATTGATGAATTTTATGAATTGTTGTCTGTTATCTCCACTGACTTTAACCATTTTATTTTAACTGGTGATTTTAACATTCACGTAGACAACTTAGCAGATGGTTATGCCAAAGAATTTTATTCTGTATTGGACATGTTTGGTTTGTGTTAACATGTAAAAGAACTGACCCAAGTTTGATGTCACATTCTGGACCTGGCTATTTCTAAAAGTGTTGATATTTCCTGTGTTTCAGTCACTGACTTGGCCTTGTCCGACCTTTTCTGCATCTTGTTTGACTTACTTATCATTCAGAATGTCCAAACAACCTGCTTCTCAGTGAGGAAGAGGTACATTAATGAGAGAACAAGCTCCGAGATTGTCAAGGCCATAGCTGTGTTACAAACAACAACTGCAGACTCAGTTGATGGACTTTTCGATAATTTCAGTGTGAAAATCCTGAATGTAATGGATGCTGTTGCACTAATAAGAATCAAGAGCACCATAAGTAAACAGAAGACACCATGGCAAAATACCAATATGGTCACAAATCTAAAGAAGGAATCTAGAAAAGCTGAACGTCAATGGAAGAAAACAAAACTTAAAATTCATCATGAATTGTGCAAACAAAGCTTGTAAATCTCAGCTGACCAACAAGAATGTCAACAACGCTCGCTCTCTATTTGCTATGATCGAAAAACTTACAAATCCACCTAAACAGTTCAGCCCAGAGCTCCTTTCCACTGAGAAATGCAATGGGTTTTCCAACTTCGTTAATAGAAAACCCAAACAATTAGACAAAATATCAATGCCACACAGGTCAAAATAGAAAATTAGTCTAAGTCCTAAGCGAAGAACTAACTCAGATGTTATGTCTCAATTTAATATGATAGATTTAAAAATCTTCCAAGAAATAGATTGGCATTTAAAGGAGGCATCAGCTGCCATCACATGAGTGTCTATCTCACAATGGCTGTGTTCCAATCTATGCACTCCACGCTTCAGAGTATAGATTCAAAGTGCACTAACATTATACTGGGGCGCAAAGTACTGTTTCAAATCGAAGTGTACTTAGGGTCCATACTTCAAATGCACACTTCGTTTGGGGCAGAATTCGCTTAAAATGAAGTGTTCTCGCTATGTATCCTTTGCAGTCTCCAATCACCCAGAAGTCATTGTGTGCCAGATAGAAAAGAATTAGCAGCAGTCGAGTGCTGGAGAGGATGTTATTAATGAATATAAGCACATATTTCTTCTAGCAGACACGTTGGGACAGCAGTAACACTGTGTACCGTGACCATGAATTGATTTTTTTACATGTACCTGACCAGAATTATTTCTCCCTAACAATGTTTTAGTTTAGACTGAGACGTATGTACTGAGACAATTTTCTGTGATTTTTTAAAATATATCTTTGTGTTTTTGTGAGCTATTGGGATCATTAATTGGATAAGCAACATATGAAGATGTTCAGCAACAGAGCACATCTGTGATGATCTTGCTCTGGTTGTCTCATTTTAAGGGGAGTGTTCATATAGCGCCATTTCATATAGCACCATTTCAGATAGCACCATTTCAGATAGCACCATTTCACGACAATGTTGTCTCAAAGCGCTTCACAGAGATTGGCCAATTAAAAAAAATAGCCTTATATGGGGAAGCAGCTAGACAGGATCAAATCTTGACTTTGATCAAGATTCGACGCAATCTCCCATCCTGAGCAATCATAGGGCGACAGTGGGAAGGAAAAATCCCTTGTAACAGGGAAGCAAAACCACCGGCAGAACCCAGCTCAGGTAAGGCAGCCCTCTGTCTTGACTCGCTTGGGTCAGAGAGGACAGGAAAGACAGATTAATATACATTGCAACTTCTATCCAGGAAGACCTGTAAATAGGAAGGAAAATAAGAAGTAAGAGCTGCAAAATAAGGAAGAAATGAGGAATAAAACCTGCAAAAAAGGAAAAATAAGACCTGCAGAAAAAAGAGAAATAGGTTAATGATGATAACCTATGATAAGTAAATCTGAGTATCATCTGCATAGCAATGAAAATTAATACCATTTTGCCTGGTAATATTAGCCAAAGGAAGCATGTGTAGTGTAAAAAGCACTGGTCCTAATACAGAACCCTGAGGAACACTATGACTTACTCTGGTGTGTGAGGAAGACTCATCATTTACATTAACAAACTGAAATC